>VWPU01008489.1:0-314064 GCA_013398955.1 Callaeas wilsoni
CGGCGGGGCTCGGCGCGGCGCGGGGCACTGGCAGGGCTCCCCGGCCCGATCTCCATGTACAGCTACATGTTTAGGGCCGCTCGGGTTAATATATGTCGTCAGAAGCGGCGGCCGCCAATGGCCGGGGCGGGGGCGGAGCCCGCCACCCTCCGCAATAAAACTTTTTGATGTTCTCTCTGCTAATTGCCGAGCTCCTCTTTTAGGATTGGCTGCCCCTCCGCATCCCTAATGTAATTAAAACAAGGGGGGAAAAATTATCATGGAGGCAGAGGTTAATGCAAGTGTTTAGCAGATGCCTTACAGTAAAATCTGCATTAAAAAAAAAATTGAAAAAAACCCCAAACAACAAAAACCCCCCTACAAACTCATTAAAACTTAAATATCGGATAATCTCAGACCAGGTACAGTATGGATCCAAGAAGTTTCTTGGCAAAAGTCTATGTGAGAGCTTGATAGGCTCTGAGGTTGCTTTGGCAAAGGGCTTTGTGCCGGTCCGGTAGAGCAACAAATAAAACCGGCTTCGGAGGGCACTTCATCGATGCCCGATTGCGACAGGCATGCCCCAGCAGCGCTCCGGCTTGTACTTGTATTGCTGGTTAGTACACACCACGAGATCACTAGTTTCCGTGAGGAGGGCGGCGAAGCTGCTCTGCCTTGCCGGTCACCCGACTTGCGATCCGAGTCAGCATCGGGCTGGCTCCGACTGCGCGCCTGCTGACTGACCGAGGGAGCGGAGCGCTCGGAGCCTGGACGGGGATGGTTTGAAAGAACTATTTTGAGACATTAACAATAAGTTCGACTCTAACTGATCCTTTTCCAGCTTACCGCCTGCGCCTATGCACCTCCACCAGCCTTCACCCGAGTGACTTATGCGCCTGAAATCGGTTTCATGCTTCTTTAACTGGTATGATCGGTAAGTAACCGAATATTTTTACAGCATGCTCCGAGCTAATTTTCTAGCTTTTATTAACAAATATATAAATATTTCTCAGCATTCCTGCTTCTGCAATAAAAAAGACCAGCATCTGCGGAAAGCAGGTCTAGTTATTGAAAGGGAGTAGTTAAATGTTTGCTCAACGGCCAGGCCAAGGAGGAAATCTCCTGCAGCTATTTAGGTGCTTTGCTTTGGTAAGCTTGAAGATACTACAAAAGAAAAATGGATCTCAAGATGTAACTCATGGATAACTCGGGGCGTTGGTTGTCATCTTCAAGTGGAGCCGAGCATTACTAAATAGCTGCGAAATACCAAATATCCACCCTTATTTGTGCTGGCTGACGCCTAGGCTGATTCGGCATATATTACAATGCAGTTCTACAATATAGGCAGTGTGGAAAACTATGTCAACAGGAGCTGAGAGGTCATAAATTAAAGAAAGAGAAAGATAGAGACGGAGGAGTCTGCGAAAGAAGTCAGCAGGAACTGTGGTCCAATTTCTGCAGCAGCTTAATGCGCTCTCCGGCCCCTCTGCAGAGGCTGTGGGGGTACCTCGGGGGAAGGGCTGGGTGGTGGGAAGAGGGCGAAAATCTACTCAATGCCCGGGGAGAGGAGGCAGGCTGAGCTGGGGCGGTTCCGGCGTGGAGAGGGCTGCTGACAGTACACAGCGGCTTGTTGGGGCCCGGGGGCTTTGCGAGTGGGTCTGCGGGGTCTCGGCGGGGAATGCCCTGCAGGGAGTGGACGGTCTCCGAGGATGAGGCCGTCCGCCAAGAAGCAGCCTGCTGCGGTACCCGGGAGCTGGCTTCGTCGGGGAAATATTAAGGGCGAAGCAGAGTGCCAGCCCCGCGGTTCGGCAGAACGGGGAGTGTAGAGTCGGACATAGAGAGGAGACGTGCACGGAGCACAGACTCGCAGGCGTAGGTTTTTATAAGCATATACACATATGCGTGAGCGTCTGGGTGTAAACTGAGTACGAAAGTGAAAAACTAGTCCAGATGTACAATTGATGTATATACACATATATCTTATACGTACACACACGCTTGTAACCAGCTGATGGATATCTGTATCTATATACGCACAAGCACACGTGTATATATTGTGTTATCCTAAGGAAAAAATGTGTCTGCAGTGTGGATTTTTAAATGTAAGGAAGGCCGTGGACAGACCACGCAGGCAGAGCCCTGCAGCGGCCAGGCAGCTTGCCCCCGCCGCTCGGGATGAGATGTCTGCAGGGCGCAGCCTGGAAATTCCCCCAGTTTCAGCAGCGATTCTCCAGTTTTGTTTTGCTGCTATATATTCTTGATGGGAAGAAGAAGTGGGCATTGTCAAGGCCGGAAAGTTATATTGGCTTGCAAACGGGCATGTGTTTCTTTACACTCTCCCTGTTTGTGTACAAGCTTTCCGATACACTGCAGGTTAGACTGCAGCGGTGACAGTCTCTGTGACAAGACACTACGGCCACTCCGATAACATCTCCAATGATGAAGGAAACGGAAAACATGAGACAGACAAAAAGTAATAAAATATACAGGAGATATCGATCAGAACACCAGCCTCCAAAGCTAGCATCATGAGTGCTTAATTAACTTTGGAGAGAGAGGACCTCTAGATAAAGCACCCAGAAGGATCTTATATATATATTTTCCTCGTATCCGAGCAGTTATTTATGAGTTTTATAAAGCGAGTTTTAGAGTAAATGCAACTCTCGTGTCCTCCCTCAGCTTTTAAATACTCAGGATTTCCGATCGTGGGTTGTAGCCTTTTCTGTTTGATCCACGCGTTGAAAAACGCGGCAGCTCAAAGTACCTTTCCCAATACTATGCTCAAAGACCGCTAAAAATTTTGCCAATCTTACACTTACTGATTTGATTCTATTTTTTTTTGTGCACAAATCATATGATGATAAAAAAAAAAAACAAGAAAAAAAAACAGAAAAGAAGAAAAAACCCTAAACTTCTGTCACTTTATTTCCCTGCCAAAATACTTGCATGTTAGGTGGGGATTTATCAGGACTCTGCTGCCAAGCAGGACTCTCCTTGCTTGCTTATAATAAAGAAATTTTGGTGGAGGCTGTGCTGAGGCTGGTTTTCTCTTCCTCTACCGACTTTTAAAAACGTATTTTATTTCATTTTTTCGGGAGTCGGTGTGTGGGGCTGTATGGTTAGGTTTTGCCCTGTGGTTGTTGCCTCTCCAGCCCCGCAGCCCTCCGCAGGGCCGAGCAGGAGGAAGGGGCTGCCCTTGCCCCCCGGTGGGTGCCCCGCGGCACCCGGGGAGCGGGGGCAGGAGCCCGCGGCGGGAGGCGGCGGGCCGGGCGCCCGCTCAGCGCCGCCGGGGCCACCCGCTGCCCTACCCCGGCGCTCAGTCGCCGCCGGGCCGCTTATCACCAGGTCATTTCTCTCCTCCGGGCCGAGAGTAGGGTGGGAGCTGGGATAACAGAACAATAGAGCTGTGCTCCCCTCTCCTTCCCCCGGGCTTGTGTGAATTAAGCTAAATTGCAAATTAAGCTAATTTCTCCGAATCAGTCGGGGAAAACCGTATGGAAACGGGGAAGAGATGCCGACGCTGGGTGGTCGGAAACCCACATCTGTTGAGGACTCCCGGGCTGGCTGACGGGGAACACTGCAGCCACACCAGGCCAGGCCCTGTGAGGAGAAGGCCAGGGGCAGAGAGGCGCCTCATCGGTGCCTGGGCAGCGAGCCCGCTCATTTGCTTCTTTACCGCACCTTCCTACTGAGGAGCGCCCGAAATCGGCGGGACGATTATGGGGACAGGGCAGCGGCCGGAGCCCGGTACCGACGCCAGACCTACCCATCCCTGCTCCGTGCAGCAGCGCCGGGATCTCCCTTCGTAATTTTCATTAAAGCAGAGAAATAATCAGACACACGAAAGCACCCCGTCCTTTGCTTTTGAGGCGCTGCCCTGGCCGGGCAGCCCCCTCGGCATCTCTCTTTCCCGCAGCTCCCTAAGCACCGGGGTGCCGATTCCCTCTCCTTTCTCCCGGCTGCCCACCACATCACTCAACCGCCCGGTGCACGGCTTGGAAAGCCGAGACGGGTTTGAATTTATAGAGTGCATGATGTCATTGACCCGGGTCCAAACGTATCAGAAGGGGGTATCATTCTTGGATGGTTTTGGAGATGCTGGAGCATCCCGTGCCCCAGGGATGCCACGCATCCCATGTCTGGTCGTTTAGGAGTTCGTGAAAGAACATAAACACGCAAGAAAAGGGATTTTTGAAAAGAGGCATGGAGAAATATGATTTGGAGGTCAACCTGTCAGTGTGGGTTAATGAAAAGGACTTGTGCCTAATGGGCCTGGCTTGCACCCTCTCTTGTGCTCACACAACCTGGATTTCAACGCCCAGGGCAGAGGGCGGGATCGGGCCCAGCAGGCCCGAATTAATCGCTGCCCTTGGAGGTGGAGGAATCCTGGTTTACGTTACTATTATCGGTAATGAACGCCCACATATTTCGGGCATGATAATCTCGCAGCGGTTGGGTATACAGAAAAAAAAAAAAAAAGAAAGAGGAAAGATCAGGGATGAGAAAAACGCAAGACACTGACCATTTCGTAAGTCGTAATGACTGGCAGTAAGCGCGGGACCCTACGTGTTTTACCACTGCATGTGCAAGCAATTATTCGAGGATTGCTTATATTTGTGACTGAGGATCCAGAGTTGCGTTTAGACCCTGGACAGGGATCAGGGAAAGAAAAGAAAAACATAACGAATTCCAACCAAGATCCCTTCTTTGTCAGAAGAATGGTAATAAAGACCTTACAAAATTCTGCAGTGAACACAGTGTGCCTCTATTTATTGGAATTGTTGTATGCATCTCCTATACATGCACATGTATAAACATGCACATGCATACAGACAAACACGCTGTTTTCCCACGTAATATTTGTTTGTATTCCGGGGAAAGAGCATCTTAAGTTGCTCTTGAGCTCGACGCTGATGAAATAGCTGGCGAATGTAATTGCCTTCATTAACGAATATTTTGTCCTCCAGCATCTAAAGTTCAGACGGTGGAGGGATAAGAAGGCTAGGCTGGCATCATTTTCTGTTTAGGTTAACAAAAATCAACACTTCCATTGTCATTCTTCATGGAAAGTCTCCATTTAACGAGGCTGGTGTTTAAGAAGCCTTCATAGATCAAAGGTAACCTCGCTTGGCTTAAGAGAAAAATCCCTCTGGAGCAGTGAAAATTAGCTGCAATTTGGCCCTAACTACACGCCCCAAAATGTCGGTGTCGTCCTGCCGGTATCCCCCGCGCCGTATACCCGCTGCACTGCACCCCGCTCCCGCTTGCCTGGGATCGGCTGCAGCACACGGACTCGTCCGAAAATTCAGCAGCTGAGTCCTACAAATGTCGGCGGCACACTTGTTGCAAGCATCAGCCCGTACCGCAATTCCTATATGCGTATCTCGGTGTAATTGATCTGGCTGAGTGAGGTCTTTTTGGTAATTTGGATACACCAAGTCTCCAGTTAATGACATATAATCAGCCTTTAGGTCACTTGGTCATTCTCTTATTACAAACCCCTCCTGCTCTCTCTGATCTCCTTTCAAACTAAATTTCACACAAACAAATAAAGCAAGACAGGGACAAGTCCTTAAAATGCAAGAGTGAAATATTGGAGAATTGCTCGTGGGGAACTATAAACATTTTTTAAAAGAAAAAAGCGAAAAGATAGGACAGAACATCTTATCGAGAAAGAGAGCATTGTGTACAAAACATGGAGGGAAAACCGGTCTGGCTTGTGTTAAAAGTGACATAAAATTAAAATAAAATAATTACAAACAGAAATGGCATAATGTAAACAGAATACAGGAGACTTTGCTAGAAACGCACGGCCGCGTACCGTAATTTGTTCGTACAGACGATATAACCTATCTGTGGATAGACAAAACATTTATTTGCTGGGCTTTAGCCGGAAAAAAAAAAATTTCTTTACTCTTCTTTTCAGGAAAGTTAAGAAGCCGGAAAATGGAGAAATGAGTGTCATGTACTTCCCCAGACCTGCAGGGAAACAGAGCCGCGGCAAAAAAAGTGGGTGTAAATGCGACAACAAAAATAAATACTTTATATCACCGTGCAGAACTTATTTTACTAAGTCAACACTTTGTTTTTCTGCAGCTCACCTTTTCTTTCCTCTAGGGAGAGACAATACTCACTTTTTATTAGATATTCCCTAAAAGTTTGTTTTGATCCCCGTCCAGGTGTGTATATACATACATACATATATATATACACACACACACACACACATACACACATGCAATCAACAGGCTGAGGGTCATGTGTGAGCAGAGGCTGGTGCAGTGACCGGGAAGAGGGGCGATCAGATGCCCTAGGTAAGATCCCAGGGCCCTACAGGCTGCAGGCAGCTCATTGCAAAGCCAAGCCCCGTTGTTAGGAGCTAAAGTTGATTTATAAAATCGAGAGCCGGGAGATATCAATGTCGTTCAAGTGTTAGCACTTTGAGAAAGCAGCCTGCAGAAGAGGACTGCGATCCACATTCCCTCACAGGCATTAGCGCCTTTCAAAATATTATCGACATTTCTACCAGAGCTCTTATTCGTGTGTAGCACGGGGCTCACACAGGAGCTAATTGAGCACGTAGCGTGTGCGAGGTTGCGAGAATGAGGGTCGGGGCAGGCTCACACAGCAACAGAAATGGGAGCGATGGATAGAAGGAAAGGAGTGTCACAGGCCACCGCGCAGTGCGTGTTGCTATGACACATCTCGTTATTAGTTCAATACATTCCCTGCCTTTTCCGGATTTCTAAGCGCCGGGCTTTTTTTTTTTTTCTCTGCCCGCCAGTTGGGCTACTGAGTTGAAGCATCAGCCCGTAGCCACACGGCTCTCCGACCCAGTACATCAAAGAGTGATGGGGGTCAGAGCCCCGACGCTGCTCTGCTCTCGGGGCGCACTCTGGGGGACACGGGCCCGCCGCTCCGGGAGCCGCCGGAGATGCTCAGCCCTGCCCCGGCGCTGCCCGGGCGGGGCCTCCGGCACCCCTCCCGCCGGTGCTCGAAATGCCAAAGGCCGGGGGGCAGGCGGCGGGCTGGCCCCTCTGCCCATCGCACCTCACGGGGGAGGGCGGCCCCGGAGGCGCCCCGCGGGCGGTGCCGCGCAGGGGAGGAGCCCGGCCGGGCTGGGGGGGGCATGGAAAGGGTTAAGCGCTTCCCCTCCTCCTGCTGTAGCCCCCTGAATGCCACTACTTTCCTCTAGAGGTCTCATTAGGGAAACCCTAACTGCTATTTTCAACGTTTCCTCAATCAAGCGCCTTTAAATAGAGCTCCACAAACAAACTGGCGGCAAAAAGCGCAGATCTTGTCACGGGCGAGGTTGATTCAATATTTCACCCTTGTTTGCTTTGTAATTACAGCCTGGCTTGTGGCTACCTGCACGCTGCGGCGAGTTCCCCTTGCCATCCCCCGTCCGCCCCTCCCTTCCCTCCTCTGCCGTACAGCCCCGCAGACACCTTTCCCTGGGCTGGGAAATGAGTGGCACCGCCCGCGGGAGCCACTGAGGGAGTGATCTCGGGTCAAAACTTAAAAATCACACGGAATCTCCCTGGCTAAATGCTGAAGTGNTTTTTTTTTTTTTTTTTGCAATGTCTGCTCTGAAGCCATGAGCTTTTCAGCAGAGGGATTTTCCCCGAGCGCTGCCTTGCCCCGTCATGACGGGGTCAGGGACCAGGCAGGCGGCCCGCCTGTCCCCACGCGGGGCAGCCCGAGCGGTTGGTTTGATCTGAGGGCTTCGCTCCCTCTCTGTTAAACTGCTCTTATGATTTGTTATATTTTCCACAGCTGATTATTCTTGTTTGACTGTTGTACAGAGCCGCTTTAAATCTTCGTCAGGAAGAATAAAAGTTAGAACTGCTCAGACGGGTTCCTGCAGACTTGCGGGCTGGTGCGGGTCCACCTCGGTCACTGCCCAACGACCCCTCTGCACACATCAGGTCTCCATAAACCTCGTTACTGCGGCTGGGGACAGCGGCATCAACACAGATCGGAGCTAATTCGATTATATCTGAAAGCCGGAGTGTAATAGAGAAGAATCTGGCATTTATGAACTAAGCTGCTATATTTGCTTTGCTGTAAACCGACAAGAATATTTTATGATGGAGGGGAACAGTACAACACAAAAGGGAAATATGACAATAAATCTCTTTTTATGAATTCTCTTTAGCAGCAAAACACAAGGATTCAACGGTTTTATGACTCAATTATTTTGCAGGTACATCTAAAGATACCTACATAAAAACCAAAAACCCTTGTTCCCCCTCCCAGCCCCCCCCCCGGAGCACAGAAATTCAACCCTGTGCCCCCTAATTCAATGACGAAATTCCCTGAGATTTTCATGGGAGTAAGGATGGCACAAGAGTTTACATCTGGCCACTGCATGGATGTTTTGATTATTCATGATGCCACTGGCATTACCTTTTCATAGTTTACTGATACACAAAACTTTTAGTCCCAAGTAATGCTCCACCTTCCATCTCAGAATGAGCACGTTAGGCTGTTCTCTTTTTAGTTACTCTAATACTGTTAAGGTTTGAGATAATTTATGCATCCACAGAGCTAAACTACAGCTCTAATTTTGAAAGGACTTTTTTCTTTTAGGAATGATTCGCATGCTAAAATAAAGATAGGTACTTCAGGGAGAGGATTTTCAAGTGGTAAAGGGTCTAATGCTCCTTGAAGTAAGTGCATATAAATCCCTTTGAAGATTTAAACCCTGGATTTTTTTCAGAGTCGTGTTCCACTGTTAAAAAAACCACAACCAAACAAAAAAACATTCATACATCCTCAAACTGTTTTGTACAATGCAAGCATATTTGCATCCAAGGTGCTAAGCATATTTTTTTATCTGTCTCCATGCCTTTTTTTCTTATTCTTGTCAAGGAATAGCTGGTAGGCCCAGTGGTCTGCTGCTGGGCTGTAGTGGTTTGGAAGTGTAGATTTTGAAACACTTGCTTCGCATATTGCACAGTGCCAAGCTTTCCTATTTCAGCACTCACACTTGCACACAGCATGGCACTACAAGAGACTGGTCACTTGAAGCCTAACAGCTATGAAAGCAGAATGCAGATGCAGCATATGCAGTTAAATATATTCTTTTAAAATAAGTCCTTTTAGTTGAACCTTTTTCTCACATACAGCTGAATGAAAGTCACACTGCTTTTTTTCCTGTTTTTTTTTTTTTTTTTTTTAATAGAACAGGCATGTGGAATCAGAGCCCTGATTTTATTAAGAAAGGTTGTAGAACAATCAGTTCAGATATGTCAATCCAAATCATATGTGGAACAACATCTACAAAAAACATCCATGGGAAAAAGACAGATCACAAAAGCTCACAAATACAAACCTCATCAGTACAAGTTGTTCTGCTTAAGCCAACTTTTCATCAGAGTGGTACCTATTTGTACGAATTGAAGTTTTGCCTACGCCTACTGTTGGTGGAAAAAATTTGTACGTAGTTAAGGTAGCTTATCTACCATTACCAGTCTTGCCTCGGGAGGCAGACCACAGTGCAGGCTGGTTTTACTGTTTTTCACTGAGAAAAGCAGCCTGGACTGAGCTCCTTTCTGTTGCACTAGAGGACTGCAAGCACTTTTTTGCAGTCACTTCAAGGACTGCTACACTAGCCTGCAGTCTGCAGTACAGACAGAGTAGTGGGAAAAGTGAGTACTGCATATACATTCACCTTTTCTTACCCGGAGTCCAGGGACTGTGCCCTGCATACCCTGGAGCCCACAACGGGCTTCCCCTCGCTCCATTTGTGTGCTATTCATAAAGATATGTCCTAGCCTGTAAAAACAGTACATGCCCATTTTGTGTGATATGTGCATGCACACATCTGGGCTGCATGTGTGGAAAAGTAAAGGCACATACTACAAAAAATTTTACATGTGCAGTTTTCCAAGTATGGGTCTATGGGTCTATAATATGGCACATCTACAGTGCAGAAAATGACGTTCTTCTGCACAGGAGGACATTTTAGGTGGCTTTCAAACAAAAAAAATCAGAATTGTTCTTGGTAGCACAGCTAGTAGCACTTTATTTCTCCTGGTTGCTCCTGATGTTTTCTGCAAACCCACTATGATGGAGCATTACTCCTAAACAGCAACATGCACTCAGTGATCAGAATATTTCAGATATTCATTTCCATAGGCTGATGTTATTAAAATTAAAAACATCTGCTTTGAGGAATGCAGATTTTCTGGGTGTAAATACTTCTCTACTCCCACAGTAGTTTCAGCTACACAGGGTAACAAAATGTAATGCTAAACAGTCGTTGTATTGTTTGACACAGAAGCAAATGGAACAATGTTGCTCTTAATGTTGTTGTTGTTGTTCAGTGGACAATTGAAATTGGATAAAGGCTTTCATCTGGGAACACTTTTCTAATGCCTCTGTAGGTAATGGGAGTCCTATTGCCTTGCATACTGGGCAAGGTTCACCCCCATCTCACCAAGACAGCTCGTGAAGAGAGGAGTTTGTGCCTGCAATAGGCTTTTAAGTGCTTGTCTGTTATCAGTTCACCGACATAGTTTTGCAGCTGAGAAGAGCAGAGAATGAAGCTCCAGCTGCCTGTGTTTCAGATGCTATGGCCTAATCCTGATTAAAAGCATCGTGGGTTAGAAATTTCTCTGCAAAGCCACGTGAGAGAAAAACTCCACCCTTTTGCCCACCCCTTAAAAATCACTGGGAATATTTTCAATGGTTGCGTTAGCTTCTAAGAGAAGAACAACAACATTGAAGCTAAAGTGGGCATGCTTGTTTAAGAATGAGTAATGACGTGTATTGACTACCACACGGCACATTGATTGCTGTGCTAATAACATACGTGCAACCAATATCAAAGATGGAGTTGCACCCAATACTGTGGTAGTTCCATGAGATATTTTGTGGCTTTTGCCAGTCAGGCTGACTCTAAATAGAGAAAAAACACCAAATAAGGGGGTTGCAAATGGGAAGTATCTATTCTGTTGACACGGGAATAAAGAAAAATGGAAGATAATCCAGGGGAGCCCATTTCCCTAAACTACATGTAGGTGGTGCATGACTAAGAAAGCATTATGTGACATAGGAGTGTGCATGGTGCTACCCAGAATAATAGCAGAATAATAGCAGTTAATAGGAGTCCTCTTTTACTCAGATTCCTTAGAAATCTGCCACTGGGTAAATCTGACTGTATCAGAAATTTTGTGTAAGTGGAGACTTAGAGAAAACATCTGTTAGTGTAAACTCAATTAAAAAACCCAAATAGCTCAATGCCTATCTACCTTTTAGAAAAGAGTTCAAATACTTTTCTGTGTTGTGAGCAATTTGTTCTTCCTTTGGATATGTAAGAGAATATGGAGACAGGTTCTCTTCCGGTGGTCTGGAAGACCTCCAGGCCATGTAAAATCCTGATTGTCACTACACCTTCCCATGGTTGCTGTCAGGAGGAAATCTGGTATTTGTAGGGTGGATGCTCTGAATTTATTTATAAGAAGAAACCAGGACTTTAAATTTTAATACTGTTTATATCCTATACAAGCTGATAAACACACAAACACATACATGTATACATATATGTAGGAATCTGAAAAAAACCCAAAGCAGGATCTAGATATTCCCTTTCAGTATTTACATCTTAACCAGTGTTCTAGTTCAAAAGACATATTGGGATCTGGCAGCGTTAGCAATATTTGCAAACCATACAGCTCTTAAAAAACATCTGATGGTGCTTCCTTGGGATTCTTATGGATCTTTGTCTTTGTGGAGGCAAGTGCCTTCATTCCATTTGGCCACATGAAGTTTCACTAAATAACATTTACACGGAATATTTCAGATATCAGTCACTGTAGGAATCTAAACAATTTGTGCCTTCAAAATTGTAGAATAAAATAATGAGAAAAAGAAAGTAAAATCCATACACTGTATCTGACTTGAAGGAAATGCTTATAGAAGGCGACCAGCTGATTATGAGAAAAATGTATTTCTTATATTTATGTCTATGAACACTGGTTGCTTTTCTTGTCTGGAGTAAGAAGTGTTGCCAGTGGACCGTAGGCTAGACACTTACTCTGAGGATGGGTGATCCATGTTTTTCTACCTAGATATATGAAGAGCAGAACGAGAGTTGCTGGGCAAAACTCCACTGTTGAAATCTAGAGATAGGTCTGAAGTAACACAGGAACACACAGATTCATTGCAGTCATGGGGATGCTACCTAGGAGGATAGATTCAATAAAAAAATCCCAGAAACTAGATACAATTAAAAAAAGAGTGAGAAAAGTTTTTTTTCAGTGACTTAAAACCACTAAAATTAAAACTATTATTTAACTAGATTAAATGAAGCAGAAATTTGCTTTCAGACTTTAGAGCCAAGAATGTTCTTTGTGTCTCTATTCATTTTTGTGCTCTATGTACCCTGTGCTGTTTACACAAGGATTATCTTGTTTATTTTACAGATATTAGGCTTCATAGAAACTAATCAAGAGAATATTTCTTTTTTTTATGACAAAAAGTGGATGTTGAATTGCTCAAGTTGCTTTTATACAACATTCTTGGGTTTGTGATAGTGCGATATTTAATAAAGTGTTTATAAAGTAAGATATAATAGTTTATCAGATCTTGGGCAGTCATAATAACAAAACTGCCCTTACCCTGAGTGTTATGTACTGTATTTTGTAATTTACAATACAGCACTTTCTAAATTACTTCATAAACTCAGAAAGTTGCCTACCAAAGAATCAATATTATAAGAACTATTTTCCTAAATATTTTTTCTGTTACTTAGTTTCCATACAAATCTTTAGTAATAATTTGGACCCAGACAAACACTGCACTCCCTGTAGCATGCAACACATGCATGCTGTGAGATATTTTCCTGCACTACAAGCTGTTTAAATTTCCAGTTGAAGAGACGTTTCAGCTTAAAATACTACATGTCTAAAGTGCTATCCTGCACAAACAATTGGATAAAGTGAAGCGAAAAGACCAAAAGAAAGCTGAAGATTTTACAGTTGGAATCTAATGGAACAATTCAAGTGGGAGTTAACAGTTTATGAGACCATGAATAGACAATGGAGCCTTTCATTCTGTGTTGCTAGTCCAAGTGCCCACCAACTTATTTCAAGTCTGTTTGGTGGATTTGCTGTAATAGCATGTGTACAGGCTTCTTGAGCAGGAAACAAAGTCTGTGCCAATGAGCCCAGTCTTCCTCTCTGCTGAAGGACCTACCCTGAGAAATCCATTTGGCAAACAGCAGAAGACCTGGGTATGAATCCTAGCCTAACATCAGCCTTTCCCCACTCTTCCTCAAATTTCTTGTTATTCTCTATGCACAGTCTGTCTGCCACTGCATGGAAAAGAAAGAGAATGTAGATATTTACAGGCAGATAAGTGTTATTTGCAACTCATGACTGGTTTTTGGTCTGCAAATAGGCAACTACCTTCTTGATAGTCTAGCATTTACTTGATCCTCATACTGTAAGCAGCTTCTGTGTTTATTCCTGACATGCATTTCTAGATGAAAAACATCCTTATGGTCACTATGAAATCATCATTCAATTACACTTTCACCTTCTATATAGTTTACACTTTACCCTCTACATAGGTAAGACAGAAAAGCATCATTCATGCGTACTTACTTTGCTTATTGTGCCATTTTTAAGCAGCATAAACATCAAATTCACATTCCCCTGTAAGCAGGTGTATCTTCTATCTGGGCAAATACAGTCCTTGTATTTCTAACAAGCAGTCTGAATGCACCAAACTGGCATCACTCCTTTTGAAAATAAATGTGAATTTTAATTCTTCATCAGGCTTTGATCTGAGCGAAGTGCAGAAATGGCACTCTGCTGGAGGGTTCTCTCAAAAAAAAAAATCAACAAGGATTAAGGGCTTCCTTACACATCTAAGAATTTCTTGTCTGATTGCAAAAAATCTAGGAAAGATGAGGGATTTTTCTCCTTATTTCTAGTTTTAGAGAAGATGTATGGCTGCCCAAGGTAATTTTTTGATATCAGAGAGAAGCAGCAGAGAAAGGGCAAGACTTTGTGGTTGAACATGACATCGGTAGATAAACATTTTTCACCCACAAGACTTGATAAAGCATGTTCTTAAAGTTTTTTTGTGGAAGACCATCAAATACCTCTGATCTATTGAATTTTTTTTAGAAAGTAAGATTTGTGCTCAAGAAGCTGTCAGGATGAGGAGTCAGCGACTTGGTTTCTTGCAACATTTCCATGGATTCATGGCACGTTTTTACCAGCAGATAGACTGAAGTATAAGAATCAACACTTTACATGGCGTCTCTGTGGAGGAACTCCAAAACATCACGTGTATGAACAGGTGTTTTTCCTATCCTCCACAGAAAGGTAGGCAATTGAAAAGCTGCAGACTTGGAATATGTTCATAGATAATTTCTTTCAAGCACATTTATACTTCAAAGTTTTGTTTTCCCATGTTTATACAATCTGGTCAGAATAGTATCACTATTTCGCTGTTCTATATCTACAGTTAATTTTGCAACAGAATGATTATTCCAGAACATTTCTAGCAGAAAATACCTGTGGTAATCAAATCCCTTCCATTCTAGATAGAAAATGGATAGGATTCCTGATGGATTCCAAGGCAAAATTGCCTTTGTCTTAGACTTCTTGAGCAAGATGTGTTCTTACCTACCAGCAGGTTAGGAAATGTAGGCAACAGATAAATTTTTCCTGATGGGGAATGTACAGAAGAAAATTGCAGAGGATTTGGTAGAAACTTTAAAGTTCTGTGTGGAAATTTATCATGGTATGCTGTTTCCTTTACTTTAAGAACTGAGAGGATGGAGTAGCAGAGCGGGTTGTGAGTGAGGCATTATCAAGTGAACAGATACCATGACAGTAGAGAAGAAGGTGATATTTGGAATTGAGTACTGTGTGATGATTTAGAATTTTTAAAAAAAAAAAGTGACCTGAAGATGCAAAAGAGAGAAATTAAGAATTTTGGCGAAAACCAAACTTTTAATTACAGTGTAACCTAAAAGAAGCAGAAAAGAATAGATTTATTGAGTGGTAGCAAGATTACAGACTTTGGAGAGAGAGTCAGAGATAGAAACTGAGTCAAAAAAAGGAACAGGAAATAGGAATAAAGAGAGAAAACAGCAAAGACAGAAGACTGAAGAAAAAGGTAAAAGTACTACAGGGAAAGGACAGGAAAAAAATTAGATAAGATCTGAAACATGGGAAGAGGATGTGTTGTTAAAACTGGAAGAAGTAGGGGAAGTGACTGAAGAGCTGAAGGTAAGGATTAAGCTGCTCCTGCCTGGGATGTGCTCAGTAGGAGTGTATCGGGCAAGCCCGCTCACATCAGTGCCTGCCACAGGGCACTGAGACCCTGGTCTCTGTACTCCACCTGATTTCTTGTGTTCCAGCTCAATGGCAGCTGCTTTGCAGCGTTTCCTATTCAAAGTCTGGTTGGTCCTTGCTGTAAGTTCCATCAGTTCCATGGTTGCTCTAATAAGGTTACCACTGTGGACACCAAAGACCATTCCCATCTTGAGAACCCCACATCCACAGTCTGGCTTCTGTTTTTTCATGATGCCGTGAAACTGGTATTAGTGATGAAATAAAAAAATCACCACTGCTACTCCTTCTGTGGGCCCCCTTTCCAATCCCAGTGGTGTAACTCCTCAGTCCTTGGATAGTCCACCATAACTGGTGCAGCTGGCTCAGAGTAGCCCCAGAGCCATTAAAAAATGTGCCCAATATAAGCATTTAACATTTCTTCTGGCTGCTTGATCTTGTGGAAGGTGGTCCTTCTTCAGCTACACAGAGCTTTGCTATCTTCCACGTGAAATAAAACAGTACCAGCAGGTCTTTCCACCAGTACCTCCTACTCAGCATGCACAGTCTTTGCTGGCTTCCTGGGGAGTGCTGCAATGATGTTCAATGACCTCTGGACACTGCAGATAAAACCAGTGACTGTAACTCCAGCACAGACAGTCTGCCAGGCAAGTTCAGTCCTTAGCCTGAGATGCTAATTTTTGTAAAGTCGAGAAAGTTAGTCTGTGGAAGAGGCAGTTTTCTTGGGGGAAACTCCTGGGGGATTTTTTCCCTGGGGCAAACTGTTCTCACAGCTACAAAGTCCATCAGAAAGGTGAACTCACCAGCTATAACATATAAAATTTTCTACCTTTTTTTGGTCCTTCAGATCTAACCTTCAGATCTACCTTGATACATGTAGCCTTAGAAATAAAAATAGCATTAAAAATCTCCTGGTGAAAAGATCAGTGCACTCAAGAGACAGGATGAAAATGACTTGGTCTTTTGGGCAACAAAATTGTTAGCTTGGTGTGGATGCTGAAATGCTGTTAGCAGGGAAATTTTCTCTTCTTGCATTCATTCTGTGAGAACTTTTCCTTTGCTGTGTAAGCTATGTAAACAATAGATAGGGTTTATGTAAATAGCATTCATATCTGGTATCTTCTAACCTTGTGTACATTATATTAAGAAGAAACATTTCTAAGTGGGTGTCTGAGATTTTGACCAATCACCCTAGGAGAAGTGTAAGCACTGTTCAATTGCTTTATAGAACTAGAATATATAAATGGTATTGTAAATTTAATAAATAATTCATTTCCTCGCTCTGACTCCTGCCTCGCTGCATCTCTAAACCCCTGCTTAGAAGCCCACAGCTTGGGACACTTCAGTTCTGCTTCAGAGGTTCTCTGCCATTTGGGCAAGGCGTGTCACTTTGGGCAAGCCAAAATACAAGTGCCTAAATCCTCAAGCCAATATTTATCAGCCTGGAAAACATTCTTAATTTATAATTAGTCGGAGGTCTGAACAAGTGCTGTAGGTATTTATTTGAATGTAATTGTTGCCAATCCTTCCACTGACCTTATAACATCACATATTTTTCAGTAATGTCATCTGGACTAGGAAAAAAACCAGCCTCCTTCACTGCCTGAGGTGACGTTTGGACCATGGAGATGAGGGTGGAGAGTCACTCATCCCAGGGTGAGGAAAGAGGTGCAAGTGCAAGTGCTCAAGACGAAACAGTGAACTTCAGGGACAACTTTGCAAATTTAGTCTTTGTAGTCTAAAGGACACCAAACAGTTGGATTTCCTGAACACATTCTCTTTTTCAGCCCAGAAACATTGTCTGGGCAGATGTTGATAAATTTATACATTTGTTACAATTTCAAGCTGTTTGGAAGCTGTGGCAGGTCAGATTCTCTGCCCAGGATGCTCTACAACAGGTTGTATACAGCGTGGTGATAACCACAAGACTGCAAGAACCCTCAGAGTCAGGCCAACACTTTAAGAGAGCATCATATTTATTATGCACATGTGATGAAGTCACCGCATGCCTGCACAGTAAGACTTACACTTCTGGGGATTGTCTAATGGACCTACTGCCCATATGCTGCCCAGTCACTGGGAACACGCTCAGAAAAGCCTCTGTGAGTCAGATTTACTGTGAGTATGCAGAGCAATGAAACGCTGCATGTGCAACAGGACGTGTTGCTTCCTGAAGTGTGGGGTGCACTGCACATACGCTGCACAGATTTCTCAGGCTAAAAATATGGGATTTCTATACTGGCCAAATACTCAAGTTTTAATGAGGGGCAAAATTTTAAGATCTGTTATGCACGAGTGCCACAAGGAATTTGCTGCTTGGCACGGTGCTTCTGTCGACCTTGTTGCAAGGTGCTTCAGTGCGCTGAGAAAAAGATGTTCAGTGCCTGCCTCATACTCACAGATCCCTCTATCAGGCAGACATTGCAGCTACAGGAGATACAGAGTTTGTGTTGCTCTGTGGCATTAATCCATTTATGGCTAAATTTCCCATCTGAATGGGAATATGTGGGTTCACGATAACAAGGATGCCTAATAAAAATGCTGTTAAAATAAATAAGATTATGAGTCTTTCATATTTTATATTGAGTAGGCACTATGCAAATTATTTTTATTCCAAGAACAGCAATAACTCCTGAAAAGCTGAGAACACCTTTATGGTAATCCTCAAGCCCTTATAAGGTAGCATTTGGTTACAATTAAAGAGAAAGTCTCAAACTACTAATTCTTACCTTCCTGAACTTCAGACAAAAAGGGATCCTGATGTGAACCACCTCAGGGTATTTGTTTTACCAGAGGAAAATAAAATTAATGAAATTTTTTGAACCCAAACCATCCCAACTTTTGATCACTTTCAATTTCAATACAATTTACTATTTCTGTTTTATTATTTTTATGCCCACATAAGAAAAATGTGAGCAGGCTTCAAGTTAGGTTGATTCTTTGAGGTTGAGCTGAGGTCAGTGAAAAATTGATAGCAACTTTTGAGAAGAAAAAAATCATCAAAGCTAAAGGAAGTTTCTCAAAGTGGGATTTAATAGCAGCTATCATATTGCCTTCAATGGCTTGACCATTTCTTCTGCAGCTGTTTTATTTTAAAAGATTTCACCCCCATCCCACATGTATAGGCCTATACACTGACCTAAGTATGCACATCCAAGTACTTTGGTCACTCGTGATAACTATAAACCCTTCAGTGAACTACCAGAAAGGTAGTTCAAATGGAAATGGTGAAATTCAATATAGCGTTTAACTAAGTCACTGTCTAAGGTTAAGCCCAAGGAACAATTAGTAACACTGGAAGGGGAGATAAATATATTAATTAGTATGCAGACACCAGATATGTGACTTTTCTGGAAGGTGTAAAATAACCACAGTGCTATTTCAATGTGAGTGGAGCAAATGTGCCCATTCAAATATACAGTTTAATTCATTTCTACCTCTGTCTGTGTGTGTGTGTGTGTATGTGTGTGTCCTAGATTCAGATTTAGGTACACAAGAAAAATTAAAAGACAAGAGGGTAAGTTTAGCTGGCAGTCCTACTGCTTTTCTGCATGTCTAATCACAGATAGAGCCAAGTTCTCAAAAAATCCTGTGTGGCAGGTGACCAAGCTCCATTGACTCTTGGGGTGGACTAGATTTCTGACTTAATATGGACTTTTAAAAACTGATTTAGTGTGTTATGCAAACCATAACTGAGGGCCTTATCTACATCTCATACAAGAGTATCACCTTTTATAACAGTAAACATATTTTAAGTTAGACAGAGGGAGATTATCAAGATGATAAAGTGATGGAAAGCGTGTGCATGCAAATGGAAAAAAATGGGTCCATATATGTATTTATTATGGAATATTTCCATTGCTGTATATTTTGAATTTACTCAAAAGATTGTCAAGCAGCATTCCTTAATCTCAGTGGAGGATAAGCAAAATTAAAAATTCGCATTTGATTAACTAAAAAAAGTGTTACTGTTTACTATTTATTTATTCTTTCCCTTTGATATGAAAAACATACCAATAGTTTTGATGCAGTCTTGCACATGGAAATAGGATGGCACAAGGTCTACCATAAAGCTGGGGCTAAAAGAAGAACTGAGAAATGACCTCTTCACTATGGACTGACAGATCTCTGAAAGTTTCTTTCATTGCGCAGTGTCTCCTTTTATAGCCAAACATTTATCAGTAGCAACAATAAAAAAAATTAATTGGTCTAACTGGTCTTTTCTCATCCCTTGCTTATTCTCCACTTCAAAATCAAATAGTACTCCTACAAAGCCAGCCGTTAGCTTGTGCTTTAAAAATGGGAGTTTTAGTGTCCTGTGAAAAGTAAACAAATTGTAGAGTCATTGTAGAAGGAATAGTATGCCAACAAATAGACACATATTCTCAAGGCTAAATTTTTTCAGGGCATTATTGTTTCTTCCTGCACATGCAAATGAGCTGCTGTCATGTGATGGAAAATCTGTGAAACATCTGACCTGTTTCCTAGCTTCCCATGTAAGTGAGTTTATAAATTGTCTGAAACAACTTGAGATTTCTTCACGACCATTGTATATTTGAGATGCCACGGATTGCTACTATCTGCAGTCATCTGCAACCACTGAATAGTCAAGGCTGAAAAAACTTATGGAAGTCTGTAGCCCAAACTCTGTCTCAAAGCAGAGTGAACTATGGGGGCAGAACAGGATGTTCAGGGCTTTGTCTACTTAGGCCTGAAAACTTTTGAGAACGGATTGCACATATTCTTTGCTCAATGTATCCCGCTGCTTAACTCTTTTCATATCTTTTTACCCCACAATATCCAGAACATCCTGTGCTTCAATCCTATTCAAGAAAGAGTTTTGGTGGCCTTTTGCTGGACAGAAGTGTGTTTGTTGGCTGTGCTATTTCTCTATATACTGCTTTCTCCTATTCATTTCTGAATGGTCACTGGTAAGATTTACCAGCTGAACTTGAATATGCCGATCAGGCTAAGCTAATTTGAGAGATGTTTTTTCTGCTTTCACCTGCCTTGTTCTTCTGCCAATTGCTCAGCTGCTGATCTAGCCAGCTTTGTCTCACTCAGAACCCAGAACATAACAACTTAGAGGGTACCGGAAACATCATTATCATTCAGTCTGTTAAATAATGATTGCGAACAGGGTAAACAAAATAATTAATCTCCATAATGCCAGCTTTTCAATTCTTACAACATAAGAAGACGAGTATCTCACAAAGTGATGGGAGTGTTGTATTTATGTTCATTTTTTATTCTGTTTTATAGTTAGTAGAAAAGTACTTTACTGCAGCTGAATACTTCGTTCACTCTGAATGGAATCAGACTCAACTTGCTGGTTAGTATTTTGTGGAGTATCAGACATCATACAAGAAACCACTGAGTCTTCCTTAGTTTTGTCAGAAAGGACACCTAGATCTATTTAGAGTAGGCATCTCTCATACGCTGTAAGTACAGCAGATATATTCCCCAAACTAAGCTGTCACCTGAGATAATCTCTATCAGAATTGGTATATTTGGCCTTATTTGTAATAGGAAGAATGATTAATGAAGCTAGGGAAAATATGAGCTTAACTCTATTTATTGGAACTAGCTGAATCTGTTCATTCGCAGAAGTGATTTTTAAAATGCTCTGAACAAAAGATCCCAATTGATAAAATAATAAACTTTTTTTTCTATGTGCCATGGAATGCTTTTAAAATATATGAAAGAGCTTTGTGTAAGGCACTGAATATGTGGAAACCACACTGAGCAGAATATTCCAACCTGTAATTTAGCACCTAAGCTTTGATTAATCTTTCTTTTTCAATTCCTATGCATTTGTGAATTGCATTACTGTCAGAAAGTCTTAGGTAATAAAGCCACCAACACTTTCCTCTTTGTGAAATCTTGTCTCTAGTATAAGACTACTGGTGCCTCATCTTCACTCAGTAGTTTACTCATAAGCCCTCTAACTTGGTTTCTATAAAATAAACCATTAAGTTAATGCTTAATGCGTCATTATTTTAAAATTACCTTGCTATATATTAGTTCTTCTGTTCAGATGTTTGTCACTGTTTGTAAAGAGATTTACAGGTCAAGATGTTTTTAGAAACCATATATATAAATACCAGAGGGACCTAATTTGTCACTTGAAATCTGACTAATAAAATCTGAGATTTGAATACACAAGAAATGCAGAGTTATTTAATAGCTGAGACATTATGAAGTAATGATATTTTCTTTGATATCTGGTTTTGAAATAATAAAAGATGTCTCACCTTGTTTTATAGGTCTTTTTTACAGTCACAGTGATAGCCACTAGTATTATCCTTTTAGTGCTTGCAGCTATTTGCAGGGCTTTTATGAAGTTTTAAAAATAGTATGTTGTGGTTGTTCACAACTGAACAGCAAACTGACTGTGTGATGGTTATCTGTGTTTAAAGATAAAACTGTGAAGTTATTAAGCTACATTTATCTAAACAGCCCAAGAAGATGACATAGATTTAAAGGTGCAGCCCAAGATCAAAGAACATAATAAATGATGCAGGAAATAACAATTTAAATGGGAAAATTTCTGTAAAGAAAAAGCTAATTTGTTAATATGAAAACTGGTAATTTGTAATAGGACTTTTGATTTTTTTTTCTATGAAAGTTGTTCTGTATTAGCCTTGTATTTTTGTAGAAGTAGGATTCTGTCATAGTTCTGCACTTCGGTTTCTAAGGCACTGTGAACCTGCTCCAACAGCCACTGATGACCAGAAGGTGACATCCAGCCTTTTGAATGGGGTTCCCTGGCAGTTCAAGGCTGTTTTCCCTTTGCTTTGCTAAAGGCTGGGGAGTTGCCCTGCTTTTCTGCTCTCCTGGCTTCTGGTTTCTAGGGACGAGAGAACACAAGCATGATGGTGGACTATCTGAAAGCTTGGTAATGTCAGACTGACCATCATCCATCTTACTGCTGGAAAAACTACAGCATCCAGAGAGCAAGAAGAGACATCCGGATACAGTATGATACAGGATTAGTCTATTCTTGGCCAAGATGACCTACCATCCCTCCACTGAAAGAGAAATGAACATTTCATAGAGTCTAGATGGAAAGTATTTTCTTCAAAATATTTTAAGGTCTTGGAGAACCTGCACTGTCTTTTTCATGTGGCCTGATGAAAATTCTTTCGTTTCTTCAGCTTTTAGAAATGTGATGAATTTCTGTCTATATAAGTTTCCCATTTTTTGCCATGTATGTGGTGTTTCAGGTACATGTTGAGAGCTGTGAACACAAAGACATACACAAATGCTTATGTCTACTTTTCCTAGGCTAGTTACAAGCTCGACTTCTCTCCATTGTCCTTCACCTCTTGTGAACCCAGTGATGAAAATCCAATGAGAAGTTATTAGGCTATGCTAACTACCAACAGATAGAAACACTGATAATTTACTTTTCCTGAGTTTTAATCACTGTCTGAATTACCCTGGTTTGTTGTAGATGCTGCTGAGGTCCTTAATGTGCTCAAAGGAATATCTTTTCAGCATTCATTTTAGCTCAGGACTTGTTAATCCACTGCTCAATCTATTTCCGGTTTTTTATCTGTTGTTATGCTGTCCTTGGGCCTGGGTAATTTTCTTTTCTTTTTCCCTAACAAAAAATATTTCTCTGCTTCTCTACAGCTGGAACAGTTTTAGGACAATAACTGCTTTTCTTCATATATCTGTAAAATGCAATGTAAATTTGGCACTGGCTGTAATAACTGTATGATATTCTACTGGCAAGAGATAGGATGATTTTTCCTGGAACCACTATTCTCATATGACAGATCAAATGTACTGAGGTTCTCCCATGTCTTTGAACCTGCCATTCTGATGTATATCAGTACAATTTGGGAACTCTTTATCTGTGCTAGTAATTGTTTAATGTTTCACTGACTGAGATTTACAATGTTTTAATATTAGAAAACTGTAAAATATTAGCCGAAATAAATTGGCAATTCTGTTAAAATCCAGATGGCTCATCAGGCCAGCTGGGTGAAGGCACGTCAGTTTGGTAGGAAGTGACACAGATGGGATTGCTGTATGTAGTACAGTGTCCTTTAATCACAGAATCACAGAATCACTAAGGTTGGAAAAGACCTCCGAGATCATCGAGCCCAACCTTTGACTGATCAACAACATGTCAGCTAAACCACGACACTTAGTGCCACGTCCAGTCATTTCTTGAACACTTCCTGGGATGGTAACACTACCACCTCCCTGGGCAGACTGTTCCAATGTCTGACCACCCTAACAGTGAAGAAATGCTTCCTGATGTCCAACCTGAACCTCCTCTGGCACAGCTCGAGGCCATTTCATCTTGTCTTCTTGCTTGTTTCTTGGGAGAAGAGTTCAATGCCCACCTGGCTAAACCTCCTTTCAGAGAGTTGTAGAGTGATAAAGTCTTCCCTAAGCCTCCTTTTCTCCAGGCTAAACAGCCCCAGCTCTCTCAGCTGCTCCTCATGTGGCTTACTCTCTGGACCCTTCCCTAGCTCATTCGGTGCTTCTCTGGACTCCCTCCAGCACCTCAATGCCTTTCCTGCAGTGGGGGGCCCAGAACTGGACACAGGATTCAAGATGTGGCCTCACCAGCGCCAAGTACAGTGGGACAGTCACTGCCCTGGTCCTGCTGGCCACGTCATTGCTGATACAGGCCAGGATGCCACTTGGCCTTCTTGGCCGCCTGGGCACACACACTGGCTCATGTTCAGACACCTGTTGGCCAGCACCCCCAGGTCCTTTTGTGCTGGGCCACTCTTTCCCCAGTCTGTAGCTCTGTCTGGGGTTATTGTGACTGAAGTGCAGGATTTGGCACTTTGCCTTATTGGACCTCAAACAATTTGGGTCAGCCCATCAGTCCAGCTTGTCCAGATCCCTTCACAGCAGATCAGCACTCCTGCTCAGCTTAGGGTGAACTTAACTGAGGGGGCACTCAGCTGAGACCTCCTTGTCCAGATCAGTGTTAAGGATATTAAACAGGATACTTATGACTGGCCACCAACTGGATGTGAATCTACTCATCATCGCTCTCTGGGCTGGGCCATCCAGCCAGCTTTTAGCGCAATGATGACTGTACCTACCCAGTGTTCAGCTGCATGATACATCTTGATGACCAAGAATCAATTTATTGATGTAATACCCAAAAAGGGCCTTCTGTAGAAATTTGGAGACCAACCTTGGTACATGCTTCAGGATCCATAGAGAGATTCATTAAGAACAAGAGGATATGTTTAAATCAAGAGCATATATAGGGTAATGGGCACAGGAAAAGAAATAAAAAATACAAGTTTAACTTATATGTGGATAGAATGTATTTAAAAGAAAGATTAGAGCTTCCAGTTGTTTTTCAGAGGTGGCAGCGAGCTGGCTTTTTGCAAGAGCAATCTCTCAGTTCTTACAGTGATTTATTGTGATTTCACCTGCTTAAAAGTTAACAGTATTAAATTGCTACTTCTGTAATGTTCTGCTCTATAATTGGTTAAATCTGCCATTTGTTTCAGTACTACTCTAAATATTTCTGGGCTTTATTTTTTTACAGTTATTCTGCAGTATGCAGAACTACATAAAATACATTTGAAGATGCATTCTTCTCACTCTTCTGTTTTTCCTTTGTAGAATTATCTTCCTTCTTAGCCCAATGTAGATATTATCTGCAGTTAATTCTCCCCCAAAGTTTAATATGTATTTCTTTTATTGCAAGTACAAAATCTACTTTTGAAATACAAATAACCAACTCCCCATGCCAAAAATATACCACTTCCTTTGACTTCTACTTTTGTTTAGTCTGTTTTTCTTCAAAATTATTTTTCTTCACAGATTCTGTAGGTAAGCTTTAATTTGCATTATGTAAAAGCTGTTTGTAATAACTCCAATTGCCTTAGCATGTGGATATATTATACACTTCAAGCAGAAAATGTTTTTGTCTTCCTCCAGACTACTACAGAAGTTAATAATGCATCCTCATTTTCTGCTTTTAAATAATGGCTTAATAAGGTTGGATAAAAGACTCGATGAAACAGATGGTCTTGGATGAGATCCTAAGTGTGTCAAATCTGATCTCTGTTTGACTATAAGAAGGAGTACAATGTACAGTCATAAGGAATTCACTGAGTGGACTTAGCTGGAGGAACAGAGGTTGTGGATATTTAATATCAATAAGAACAAAAGTACTTGTATACAACAAGGGGATTTTTTTAAACTATGGTCATTTTCTACACGATTAGACAGGAAGAGTAAAGGACTTAAGGGAGAGTTGATGACAGTTGGTAAGGGCTAAAAGGGGAACTGGGAGTATACTTGTGCATATAAGTAAACAAAAACGACACCAAAGTTTTATCCATAGGGAAGAACTTTCATACACATAAATACAAATGACTCTTGAATGCAGAAACAAAAACAAGAGCAATTCCTGATTAAGAGGAACAATGTGCACGATATGAAAGAATATTTTAGGGGAGAAAAATTGAAGAAAAAAGAGAGATATCCCTTCCACTAAATATTTGTTTACAGTTAGGGAATGACCTCCTCTAAGTCCAGTTCAATGAAATTCTGAGCAATACAAAACATTTTTTGAATGTTCCAAACACTCTCCAAGGCTGTTACTACAGAATACACACTCTGGCTTCTCATGCAAGATTTACAGTTCCATAGCATAAAAATTACTGAGAGGTAGGTGTGTAATGTAGCAATGGGTGTATTTATTTGTCATTCAATTTTTACTGTTAGAGACTTGTAATATACTATACCTAAGCTATATTTTGTAGTGTTCCTACAATTAACTTTTGTTGAATATGACATATCAGATTTATTTTCTTGTTTTATACCAAACATGGCAGAACCACAACTACCACGAAATGGAAACAAACTTTGTTGAAATTGATTTTGTAAGTAAAACAAGATCTTTTAAATGCAGGTATTATTGCAGGACTAAGCCAACTGCAAGTGTTAGGGAAAAATTAGTAGAGTGCTTCAAGAGAAAGGTAATGGCTGTAGCCCGCAAAATATTTTCTGCTAGTACCATTCTAAGGGAAATTAGTGTTATCCTTCATTCGTCTTATTTGTGAGACATGCTGATTTTAAAGGAATTGCACAGGAACCCAACTTTCCAAAAGACATTTGGTGTGAGGTGTCTTTAAAACAGCTGATATTTCACCTCTTGCCTATGAAGGAAAGAGCTGAAGTGAACTTGCAAGCAATGAGATCCAGTCTAAGAGCTATCCACTGTTTTCAATTTATGAAGTTTTTCTGTATTCAATGACTAACCAGTATATTTCTTGCTGCTTTGACAACAAAGAAATAATTTGTCTCTTCCTTTCGAAAAGTGCTGTCTCTTTTTCCTCCCTGTTCAACAAATCTTCAAGAGGTAGTTAAAGCATCAACACCTGTTAGAGAAAATGGAAAGAATACATCACTGGAAATCTTGAAAACGTTTCAGCAGCATGTTTACTTCAGAATAAATTAAGACCTCTGAACTGTTCTTCAGATGAAAAGAGGTTCATATACGTCTTTAATTAGATCATGTTATTGGAACACAATACTGTGATAAAGAAGATTTAATAAAGCATTTTGTCTTTTTATTACTTTCGTTTCATGCAACATATCTCCTTATCCAAGCAAGATGTTTGACTTCAAAGGAAGTGCTATCCACCCTCCCTTTGCTCAATAAATAACTCCCCGAGGAGTAAAAACAATATATGTTTGTAGCTTTGCTGATGTTGCTGAGTGGTGAGAAGATCAATCACTGTCGTTCTTTTCTATAGCTGTTGGTCTAAGATGAATCTCTTCCTTAGAGAAATCTCTGTATAATTTGGTGTTTGTCATTAACCCTTCACCTTCATGAGAGAGTGCCTTAATAACAAAATGAAATCAAGTGATTTCTATTGCTGGAGAACTTTCATCTGAGCGGGGGATGACCCTGTGCGGAGAGTCTGTTCAAACTTCATACTAATAAAGGGGCTGAAAGGTAGCTGAAGAAGTGTGTTGGATGTACGGTCAGAAAATGACTACCAACTTATTTTTCTTCACTATGAGTATGTTGACTGTGGTATTGACATGACAAAATAACCCTTCTTTTCTAGTTTCAAAGAAACAAAACTGAAGTGTTTTCAGAAAGAAAGATTAGACTCCAAAGTTGCCAATGTTAGAGTTAATTTGACAAGATATCTCAGCTTGCACTGTGAAGACTAAAAGAAGCCAGAGAAAACAGAAGGCTGGATGGTGTCTGAAGTGGCTAGTATTTCACCTTTTGCTGCAAGATATTTTCATCTGTCAAAACAGCATTCCTGACAGTGGCTTGTATTTTCACAGCTTTCCAGAAATTATTCCTTTCTTCTACAGGACCTTTATTTCAGTATTTAAGGACGGTTATTTCAGTATTTATTTCTTTCTTGCAATAGCTATTCCCAAATCTTCACTGAGTTTTCCACCATTGTGACTGGAGCTCACTTTGTGCTCTGTTTACTGTGAACATGGAGAATGGTTTATTCTTTTCTTCTTTATGTCTGTCTTCTACATATTTGATTAGTATGTTTCTCCTTAGCATTCTTTTCTCTATGCCAGTCCACAAGAAAACTAACTTTAAAAAAAAAAATTATTATTACTTTTCTTAAGAGTCTAATGTGTTTTTCTGGCCCTTTGATTAAGATGTACTTGTATTTTTTGAAATGGTGTAGCTAAAGACTAGACACAATAGGGCAACTAGACCTCTCCTGCACTGAGCAGAATTGAAGGTTTACCTTACCTTATAGCCTGCATGTTTGTTAATATCTACTAGCTCTTTGCTTTTGTTTAATGGTAATTTGATAATGATGGTTTATATTCAGCCTGTGTTCCACAATGACCAGTAAATTTTTCCCTAAAAGGTTATCCCAGTCTGGGATATTGCCTTCTTATTATACAATTGATTACTCTGAAAAGTGTAGTAACTTTCTATTTTTCCTCCAACCACGTCTTCATTTTACCAAGATAATTTTGAATTCCAGTCTTGCCCTTCCATCTACATTGAGTTCTTGGTAGCTCGACGTCACCTTCTGTGTATGAAATATGTGCATGAAGTGTATGTGTATTCTTTAATTTATAATTTGGATAATTCATGAAGGATTGACAAGAATCAATTCCTGGATGGATCTCTTCAGAATTCCACTTGATCCACATTTATGTTTGCAAAACCAACTGTTCATAACTATTCTGTTGAAACCATTACCCAGTCACTGAAATCTAAAAGTCAGAAATGCAGGGAATTGAACTTCCATCTACCACATGATTAATGAAACTTCCAGATAAAGTGGTTTGAAAACATACTCTGTACAAAGCTCAAAATGAAGAAGATTTTTCATGCTCAGATTTTATTCCTCAGCCCTGCAGTTCCCCAGGACTTGCATGGAACTTGGAAGATATGGCTAATTATTTGTACATAACATCATTTGTGGAATGAGAAAATATGCAGTAGGTATAAACCTATGGTTCCCATTGGGGATTTTTCAGTTTAATTAGGTACAAGATTGCATCTGAGAGAGATACATGATGTCAGACAAACAGGAGTGAAAGAAGATTATGAGCTAGTTGTTTTGAGATTGTGATTTTCCATTCTTTCTTTTATGGTTTTCTTTTAAATGATGTAGGATTTGGCAGGGTTCTTTCTGAGGGAGTGTGTGCTTTGGCAGTGGATTTCAAGGAGGAAACAGGATGGAAGAATGAAAATACCATTTACGATTTAACTAGAATTAGAGGAAGAAGGGGTAAATTCCGCTTTTAGTTGTTTGAGGAATTTCAGACCTTTTATTGGTGTGCAACAACCTTTTATTTTAAACTCCTGTGTCACTTCATGTTGCTTAAATTAAAACTCCTACTGAATTTTAATTTACCTGTAATCCTCAGAATCTATTCCAATAAGCTAAACCTTTTTTAAGGCATCCTTTTGTGATACTTTCCCTCGTTTATTCAGCTTGTTTTAATATTGTTTGCTTTTCACTTTGCATTTTAACAAGCTAGCTCTTCAGTTTAAGAGTAATTTGTGATCACTCCCAAATGGAAGTTTATTTTATTTTAGTGTTTCTTTCACAACTAATCTGAACTTACATCTGGCTTTAAAGAAATATTTACATAGAAATAACACAAAATTGCATGGTGTAAATGTAGTGCCATTCAACTATGTAAATAGCAGCAAAGATGTTTAATTGATTATAAAACTCTGGTAAAATGTAAACACTGCTTGGTTTTCTTCCCAGTTGCCTTATCCTTGAACTTTATGATACAAATGAAGAGCACTAACTGATATTGGAAGTTACAGTTATAGCTCTCAAAACTATTCTTCGTATGTAGAAATATATTCTGCAAATTCCTGTTCCCCTGTTTCCACTGTCTTTAGGATATTCAGTCCTCTATTTATAACTAGTCATCACAGTGCAAAGTCATGCACTACTGTACGTAAAACCAAACAGGTAGAGCGCCCCTACCCAGCCCTTTCAAAGTCGTGTGCTGAAATAACAAAAACTTCAAGATGCAGATGATTCTGTGACCATTTTCAAAATAATTTGTTGTTTGCATCTACCAAATTTAAGGAAGGATAAAACTCCAGGATTACACCTGAAGGGAAAGTTGGCCAAACAAAAGCAGCAAAGTCTGGGTTTCTGTCAGGGAGTGAAGACTCTCACCTTCTGCTGAGGTCACTTTAGGCACCAAAGTCTAAATTTTTGAAAACAGAGGGGCCAGTACTGTGAGAGATGATTACTACCCTAAATACTGTGATCCAGAGGACTATCTCTGCTTTTAATTGAAGGTTTCACCCATTAGTTTTACCTCGCTGAAAAGCATATCCACCTCTGTGACCTGGGAGGGTCTTTTGTTGCACAGGACTGGCAATCAGACTTCTTGTTCTGTCTGTCTGCACTCATGTCTCATCACTGCTGTGATTCATGGCATCGTTTCCACCGCTTCAAAGGAAAGTTTAGAGACATCTGAAGGCAGTGAAGTGTGGAGCTGTCAGGTTAGGCAGCTCCATCATGGACACGGAATAAAAAAAATGAGGGAAGGAGAAGACCAAGGGCAAAGTGTGTCAGTCCATAGTTGTTCTGCTTCCCACTCCTCTTCTTAGGTGGATGCTGCCATCACCTTTCCCAGCAGGCTCTACCAATGACACTGGCAGGCATGTCAAGGCGTTCTGTCTGCTTTTGTTATGAATTAAACATGAGGAAGGATCAGAACACAGAACAAAACTACAAATGGAAAGCTCACAGGGCAGGACAGGACACCCATCCCTACCAGGCCTTATGGATTTCCAGCCAAACCAGCTTCTGATGAGGCTGATTAGCCCAAAGGTAGGATCTCAGCAGAATCATTTAGGAGGTATTTACATACTCTCCTATTTATGCTCAGATTGTGTGCCTAAACCTATACACATTCTTACCTCGCAATCCACTTATTTTTGGCAAGAAATAGAATTTGCTGATTAAAAAGTTTTATCGTAAATATTACTTCACTTCTAAACCTTTCTTATTCTTTAATTCATGGTCCTGTTATATTCAGCTCTACAGTATTCTATCATCTTCATACCATCATTTTCATTACACATTGCAAAGCTATTTATTAGGCTTTCAGCTGCTACCACAGTAAATGGCACAACTGAGTGTGGCAGGCACAGAATTACTGCAGGAAAGAAAATACCAGTGTGTAATGTCCTTTGTCCAGTTGATTTGGAGCAGGGGAAAAGATACTGGGTAGGGCAGAGCAGCACCATAATTATTAGGAAAGTTTAACAATTGTTGATTTTTTTTCCCTCACAATTATTAGCTTTGATATTTCCATGAATAAACATCACACTGTTAATTCTCCTTCAATTAAACCTACATGGAAGCTGTGGCCAGAGAGAGACACAGACCCATTACACAGTCTCCACACTGTCATTTTCCAGGGCACATTCTAATAAAGCACGTTTCCTGAAAGATGGCTTTTTAAAGTGAAAGTTACTTAATATTCACAACTATTTAGAACCGAATGCAAAATTCTGTCAGGATAAATTAATTCAGAAAATCATAATCACCTTATCAGATCACATTACTACTGTTTAACAAATAAAACATAGTAGTGCTACCAACTGAAGCCTTTTTTGCTGTATAAAATATGGGAAATTCATGTCTCCAACCCATAAGAATTGTGTAAGACAAGACTTAAGATTTGGATGGGAATGAGGAGATGAAGCAAAGACAAATAGATGTCTTAAGCAAAAAAACAGAATAAATCAGAAAAGAAAGATATGTTAATCTTATCAAATCATAAAGCTTGGTCATAAAAGTAAGGCTGGTGCATAACTACACTAGCTTCCAGTTTTGTCTTTTACATGCTACATGTGGAAAACTTACTAAGTAATTTTTAAAGAAAATGAATGATGAATTTTAAGTACTATTAATCAAGTAATTTTGAGCAATGAATACTGTTTACATCAATCATATCTATTTTGTGGATTAATTTTAAAGAAAAAATTAAATTGACTTTTGTCAAATTATTTTCACCTATTACTTACTCATGTCTGGTTGAAATTTATCAACTATGATATTCTTTCAAAGTAGGAGTTACACAATCACTCAGAAGTTATTAAAACTCTAAGATGCTTGCAGATGTTCTTATTCTGAACATCTATGCCCAATTGTTTCTACCTTTACTTTTCTACAAGGTGTTTCTTTTATGCTTTTTTTTCCTTTCTGACATTTTATATAGCTAGACACCAAGAAAAAAATGTGTTCAGGGCAATTAAAATGTTGTTTTTATTAAGATTATTGATTTTAGCCCAGAGAAGCAAGCCCATTCAAAATTAAGACCGTAACTTGATGTTTGACCACTGCAATTGTACCTTAACAGAACAGAAACTATAAAAAGGAGTGATTTCCCAAGACTTATTAGTCTTTCAGAAAATGGAATTCAAACAGGGTGAATCAAGGATAAAGTTGCATATTTCCCTTAATTTCTTTCAGCTCTTCTAGCATTTGTCAATCTTTGCATTATTTGAAGAGTAATTAAATTTATAGATGATTTTAAACCATGTGTTTAAAAAACAGCATGTCTGTGGTGATGTTATTAGTTTGGGTAAATGCAGATAATTCTGCATGTCAAAGACAATTAACACGTATCCTGTGGTCTTAATTACCAGGTTCAAGGAAATTCTGCCCAGAAGAAATTTTAGTAAAACCTCATGGAAATTTAAAGGCCCCTGCCCTACAATTAAAAGGGGAAGGTAATGGACCCCCCACTTTTTTTTGGTGATTGACTATAAACCTTGGCTTAAGGGACTGTTCTCAGACGATAGGATTAAAGCAGTCAAGAATAAAAAGAGTTTGTTTTAGTTGTGAGTGTGTCTACATCCCTCAGTTGCTCTTCTTACAAAAAACCCCAAAACCTTAAAAATAAAAGTAGGTAATGCCACACTAAGTCTTACACAGGAAGAACAGGCAGGAGAGGCACCAAATGTAGGTCAGGCACATTTTGACTTGGACTATACGAAAAGTCTTTTCTTTCTGTGTGTTACACACATAAATAAGTCACTTTAAATACCTTTTCCAGAATAAGCAGTCCATTTCTCATAAGCCCCCGAAAAAATTAAATCATTAACTGACATCAAAAGAAAACAATCTAGAATACCTCTTCTGTGGCTAATATTTTTTTAGCCCATTGGCAATAATTAATCCTTAAGTGTGCAGAGAAGACGTCTTAACAACTGAATCTTAACCTTTTAAGTCAAGAGCCAACTGGGCTATTACCAGGCCTTTTTCCTGCTGTTGAGAAACTGTGCTCTAATCCATGGTAGGATGATGTCCGTTGCAGGAGTTCAGCTCCACTCCTTCACAGGGTTATGCTTTGCTTATTTTGCCTGATGTTAGAAACCTAACCTAGAAAATGCCATGCTGGTGACCCTGGCCAGCCTGGAAGAGCTGAATATCAGACAGGGCAATGACGATAATTTTCAGCGTGAATTGCTTTATAATGAAGGGAGATGAGATCAGGAGATTTGGAGAAAGCTTTAGGTAGTCACACAGAAAGCTGGAGGGATTGGACTTGAGTTTTGGGCTAGGATTTGCCCGAGAAAGCCGTGCAAGAGAAAGAACACAGGGGAAAAATCACTGAGAATGTAATGGAATAAGCAAGAAAAAAGACAAAGCTAATGAGAGAATGTAGAGATGGAACATGTCTACTTTTCCTGGAAGTTAGGGAAGGATGTCCCCTGACTCCCACATCAAACTTGATCCCATGAACTGCTCTGCCCATGATTAGCTCCTATTGCTTTTCCAGCAGCCACCTAGCAGCCTGGTCAACTTCATTGAGCCTGATGCAGACCCATCCCTTCTCCCGCTGGGATATCTCCGTGCCGTTGTCAGACTGGTCAATGCCAGTGTGCAGGGGTCAGGGGGAACAGCACAGTCTGATCAGCGTTAGCAAGCCTGAAAGTGCAGGGCGGGACAGGGACATTGGAGAGTGCCTCAGAGCTATTGCTCTCATTCCGATGTCTCTTCTACTGCTGTACATATGCTGATGGTTTCTTGAGAGGGAAAAGGCTGGTGCCTGGTCCCTGAGCAGCTGCCACTGATTGCTCTGCCCAGAAGGCCAGGCAGAGGGCAAAGAGCCACTGTTAGCTAAGGTTAGGGTGCATTCCACTGGGGAACTTTTCTCTGAGAAAAAACTCTGTGATCCACAGTGGAGTTAGTGCTGGCTGGACTCAGGTGCCTTCAGAATTAGGCTGTGCTCAAAAGTAGGATTTCTCAGTCTCTGACTGAGAGATCTCTCAAATACTCCTGATTTCTGTCCTGAGAACAAAAGACAACCTTGGTCTTGATATTCATTGAGTCTCATTGTAGATTTTTCTTTTTGCAAGAAAAGAGGAGAAAGTGAGGAAAGCATTATTGCTCAACTGTGGGGGATAAGAGTGAAGGAAGTTTCAAGAAGCTCAAAGTTTCAAGAATCAGAATTTGTTCCCACATCTTGAAGACAGCAGGGATTTCAGTAAAAAAGAGTGGGATCTGATGAAGGAGAGGTTTTTAGTCACTTTAAGGAGGGCAGTAGAGAGGACAAGCTAGATCAAAATACTATCAATGTTAATGCCTAGTGCAAGTTTAATGGCCTCTCAGGAGTAGATTTCTACCTCGTAGATTTTTTCTTTGGACACAGCCCAAAGGTGAGCTCAGCTCCTCATACCATACAAGGATAAAGCCTTTGCTGGATGATTAATTTTACATTTACACCCTCAGATAAAAAAGAAAAAAAAAAGGAAAACCTTGTGGTTTCAGGAGAATGAATGACAGTCTTTCATGACATTGAAAGTAAAGCAGTAGCCTTTCCATTATACTTAAATAAGGAAATAAAACGAACAAAAGGAAAGGCAACATCAACCTTCATTGATGAATAGTGCAGGTTAGGTGTTTTTCACTTCTGGTTATTTTTTTTTTGTAAGTTAATTGTATGTGTTATGCCTGTGTTCCCAATTTATTGGTGTGAATCTCCCTATTGAAAAATTCATGACTTGTATGAGCGCAATAGGTGTTTGTACTTCCCAGTTTGGCGCCATAGCACTGTGTGCACACAGTTGCCTAAGGCTCACTTTACAAATCTAGCCTGCCAGCTGCCAGCCAGCTTCTATGGGTTTTCTGCAATGTCAGTGGCACTTACTAGTAAAAATTGTCAGGAGGAAAAAAAATGGTGCTATCAACCAGCTATACCATTGCCTGCAAAACAATGGCAACAATGTCATGAGTAGAGCAGTGGAAATATATTTATGGCTTTTTTCATATAGACCCACTTTTTTCTTCAAGTGAATGCATATTGCTGTGAAATCTCTGTGTAGAGGTGTTAGAGGAGTGAACTGAAAGCACAGCAAATAGGAAATCTGCTGGGCTGTGTAGACTCTCTTTCAAATGCGCTCTTTTTAAGAGCTCTGCTTGCACCTACTTTATCATCAGGATTTGTGCTAAGGATGTGTACTCTTTAAAGACTAGTTGCTAGTGAAGGCATAAAGTCACTCTTAAAATCTATTAGTTTTGTTTGTGCTGAAAGCATATATTTGCCATTCAGGTACAATGCTCCATTTGTATAGCTTTCAGCAAATGTGCTGTCACATAGTTAGCATAATGATTAAGGGCACTTTGAGAAGCTTGCCACCTTTGCTTGTAGAGATGGGGTACCTTGACCTATAAAAACCCCAAGTGGTACACTTAATAAATACATCATTTGCTAGATGAGCCCATCAGTGGTTGTTTTATTTATAATTCATTGTTATTAGAACATTTCTACAATGAATGCTTGAGTTAACTCTTAGATCTCCCTTAACTCTGTTTTGAAGTACTCATTGGTGAATAAGAGAGAGGACAGCTCAATGAATTGTTCTGTTCCAGTGAGGGGAAAATGGTTGAATGGAGAGTACAATTTTGAAAATCAAGACCTTAATATGAAAGTCACAGTATTACATAATCTCAGGTGCTTTGAAAACCACTTTCTTCCAACAGAAGTGAATGAGAAATTAAATGCTTGCTCCACACAAATTAATCTCTCATTTCCCATTTTTAAAACAAACACTGGCATATTAATTTCCAAATAATTATAAATATTCTGGCAATAAACAGAATAGAATCTTTGAAGCAGTGATTTTTGTGGTAATATTTAGCTATAGAAAAAGGTGAAGTGCAAAAGAAAAAAGGAAGTATCTTTTTCAAGGAGACTGGAAAGGTGGGATGCAATAAAGAACTCATGAGCTGGAAATGGTTTACCTTTGAGACTCAATGAGATTAGGTCAATTACCAATTGAATGCTACCTCGTTTTTACTGATTGGAAAACACTTCCCCCTTGAACACCCAAAGCAGAAGCTTCTGGGATTCAGGCATGGTCAAAATTTAAAGGCTGATTTTCTTCCAAATTTTTTATCATGTGTCAAGCTTTCAAATAGAAGGCAACATGCTACACATGTGATGACAACCAAACAATGCATTTTTCACAGAAATAGATGGCTGGTAGTCTCCATGTGTCTAAATATCAGTCAGAGCAAAGGCAATCTAAGTAATGGTAGCACTGGTAATGACTGTGGGTGTCTTGTGCGTATCTCAAATCAACAATGACAGAGGCAGTATAAAGTCAATTTATGAACCACATTCCTCTTGGGAACTACATTTCATGCCATAATTTCATCTAAACTGTTTATCGGCTACTTTTATTTAACGTATGAAGTGTCAAAAATTTTCTTTGACATTAGCCTTCTTATTGTCTTTTGATTTATGTATTAAAGGAAAACATAATAAATACAAAGATTGTTTAGTGGATTTGTGCTTGAAAAAATACTGGAAACATTTGCTACAGTGGTAAAGTTATTCATACAGTAGTTAAAAATTAAGAAATAATTCATGATTATTTTAAATCTTAAATAGCTTAGGACAGAGAAGATGTGAGATATAAAATTTTTTACTGTCCAAGACCCTTTTTGCAAACGGAAATGTTTATGTTGTGGAGACATTCATGACCATATCTATGCAAACAAATAGCCGGGCATGACTTTCAGGGTTGGAAATGCAAAACATTCCTTGGTAGGTGTGCATGAAGGCAAAAATACAAGTACCCAGAAATGCCTGCGCATTTATTTGCCAAATGCAACTTGACTGGTGGCTATGTGCATTCTCTTATCTGTGAGGTTTTGACTTTAACAGCCTCTTAAATATACTTACAATGTGAAAAAGATTTGGAGTGAAATTTCTTGAAACCACACAGAAATCTATCAGTACATATCTGAGCTGCACCCATCTCTCATCCCTGGAAAGAGTGGATGGCAGAACAATCAGAGAGGTGCCCCAGTCTTCTGGCTGGGGATAGACAAGGGGAAAGCTGTCCCCATGTCACCAGATGACTATTGCATGAAAAGTGCAAGTGGTGGCCTTGGATAGCAAAGTGTGGTGGGACACTGCAGCTACACAAGCGCCGGGGAGGCAGAACGCCGCACCAACACAAAGGCCTTCAGAGAGAGTCTGCCTCCTCCAAACAAAGCATGTCAAAACAGCACGTGATCCCAACTGCAAGCCAAACTCTTATGGATGATATTTCCCATATAACTGCTTTTGTATTAGGCATTTACTGCATTTGCCCTTGAAGGCTGGCACATAATGAAGTGTATGAACAGCTTTAGACTTCAGAAATTGAATATATGAAATATCAAATTTGGATCTGGAGGGGGAAACTCTCTCAGTGCTCCCTCCTTTCACAATGCTGAGCAGGACCTTTTCCTAGATCAGGTGCATTTCTCTGAAGGATGGGGGACACTCACCGTGAAGACATGAAGGGAATGACCTGGCACAGATCTCCATACGCGGAGACAAAAGAGAGTATCATTTTGGGATGATGGGGTAAATGTGTGGAAGGAGGAGACTGTTGTCAAGTCCATCATCATGTGATATGGGCAATTTGGGCAGTGGTTCACTAACAGATTTCCTGGAACTTGGCTGGGGAGCTGCTGCAGTTAGAAAGTCTTGATGTAGGACAATGGATTCATGTAGTGCAGTAAAGTCAGGCTGAAACAGGAGAGGACAACTTGAGCATTCAGGACCATCTTGTACTACATGTTCAGCTCATCCCTGGAATATTGAAGCACCTGTTTTCTATGGTTTTTTGGCTAAGAGTTTTCTACCTTGGCATGTTTTTCACCTTGGCATGTTTTTCCTACAAATGTATAACCCACAAGTGCAAGTAAGGGAGTGTAAAGAACAGGCAAACAGAGGACTTGGTTTTAGTACCATCTGTCATAGTTATGAGCAAAGTTTGTAAAACACCAGTAGGACTTATATTTAACACTTGTGCAAACTGGGATGTAAGGGAAAATTATGGTGAGCTGTCCAATATTAGTGATTACACAGAATTTACCTGTTTTTTATGTTCACATTCTGGCCTCGAGGTGTATCCTACAGATAACAAGCAGAGGAAATCTCTCCTTAGCAGCCTGTTTTGATTGTCTTGGTTTTTGAACCTCATGCATGGAAAAGAATGTCACTGTTGACTCAGAGACTGTATATATTATGAAAGTATCATATGCAAATAATTCAATTAACAAAATAGCTTTTAAGTTGACACATGTTTTGTCACTTCATACTGTAGGTTTACTGGTCTTCAGCCTACATGGAATTGCATCTGAATATTTGTTCATTGTCATCCTTTGAAACAAGAGTGATTTCAGGCTCAGATTCCCTGTGAATAGATCTCTGAGATGACTCATAGACGGAAGAACTGCTAATCAGTAATGTTAGCAGCTGCAATAGACTGCAAATGGACGTATGTTTTAATTATATTTTATGCTCACCTTGTGTGTCTTTCAGCTTATCTCTGTTCTTTTTATTTGTGAAGGGAGGCTCTCTGGGAACTGGGAGATATTCACTCGCACCCTGTGAATAGAACTGGTCTGAAAACTCATAAAGTCTGATGGGTTTGTGCAGCTCCTAAAGCCCTCTATCCTGTAAAAGCACATTTTTAATGAATTTGCTGGATCCAGCAGGTTGTGTTCATTTAGCAGAGGAGAAACCCACTAAACCACTAAACACCAATTCAATTTAATTTACTTAATAGGAAATGAGAGTTTTGACAAATAGGTGTTGGGGTTTTTTTTAAAAGATGCATGAAGTCCACCTTTCCACATGGCTTTTAGGATCTTTTGAAATGTTTCAATTCTTTTTCAGAAGTAGGCACTAAATGCAAGAGTCTTTTGCAATCCAAAGAGGCTTAGATTGTAAACGAGAGAGGTTGTGCCTGTTTGGGAAATTTCTTTTCCTTTTCTGTAGATTTCACACTTCTATACTGTACTTGCAAAGAGACTTCTCATAAGGCATTTATTACCAATATTCTCTCAACCCAAGCCTGTTGGGTTAAGAGAATAAAAAGGCCCAACAACCCCCGAAACAAAATGAATACAGAGAAGTGACTTGCCAGGTGAATGCACAGGTTTCTTTTTCTCTGTAAAGAAAAAGATGTTTCACATCAAAATTTCTTTATACTAAGCAATACCATATATAAACAGACATTAGTGTCCTTTACATAGTAATCTAGCTGGCTGCATGCTTTAAAGGGATATAAATATCTAGAAAATATGTATGAGCCCTAACTTTTTACGTAGATTTTCGGAATGTAATCTAGCAGACATGACAAAGGGTCTAAGGCTGCTCTTAAAACAAACTGTAGCAGCTGTACAAAGCATTCATCTTTGACCACACTGGGTGTGATTCCTCACCTTTCAGGCCTCCATATTTTAAAAATAGATTTGTTGAAACTGATCACATATGTAAAATCAGCCTAGACTGAATCAATACTGCTAGGCCTTAGAAGTCTAGTAGTAAAACTGCAATTGTGAAGTGCTGCTGATGAGTGCACACACACATAATTGTATTTCGTACACGTTACGAATGACGGAAGCGGGAAAAACCGCTCTTTACTTTTCAGCTTTTAATGGGCTCTGATGTAATGTACATTATTTAAAAAATCAAAGATCTGTGAATGTCTTTGGCAAGCATGGTGTTTCAGGCAGGAGCCTGCAGTACAAATGGAAAAGGATGGCATCGTGCTTTCACCAGCAATTAAAGGCACAGCATTGAGTGCCTAAGTCACAAGTATGTATTGTCTTTAACAGGAAGGTATATAACGTGGAATATCCTTCTTCATATTTGGAAAAAAATGTTCTTTTCAGTTGAGGAACATTTAAAAAATCACAGCTATGGAGTACAAATTGAAACGGTGAGCCTGTTTCAATTGAGATTCTCAAATTGGAACAGTAAATTCTTTGGGGAAACTAATCAGAACACCATTAAGTAGAGGTATTAAGTTACAAACAGCTTACAAGACAAAATTTTCATGGCTGAAAAATTTTCCTTTGTAAAATTTTGACCTGGCAGTTCTACAAGTTTAATGGAAAAATAAATGTTTTGCTGAGTTTTTGTAAAAATATAGGAAAACATGTAAAAAACCTAAAACCTTTACAAGCTATTTTGTGAAAAGTCCTATATTCACTTTGGTTTTATTCTTCTTCAAAATTTCAAATTCATGCAAATCCACAGGCTAGAAATACAGTCTGTTACTAAGTTCAGAATTAATGAAATGCATTCATTAATTCCTTAATTTTGCTGTGAGTTTCATCAGCTCCTTGTGTTTAGGTAGTCTCAAAGCTGTGTCTTTTCCGTCTTGGCACTACGAAACAGCAAAAGGACCAGAAAGCTGAACTGCTGCAGCTCAGTGTGTGATCTTAATGTGTCTGCAAACAACAAGAAGAGAAACACAGTTTTCTCCAGAGAACTATTTGGTGTTGAAGTGATTTAGGTCTGGAAAATCAATCTGTTCATCCTTCTGGACAATTTCTGAAACAAATATTTAGCAAGATTTATAGTGTTGTACATATGCAGGCCAAAGGATTCCACTGGAAGGCAGATTTTTCTAATACCATATAATCAACTACTCAATAAGATGTTTTATTGTTTTGGGATTTTTTTTCTGTGTAATAAATGCAATTCTGCAACATGTTTTAAGGTCATATAAATATAACGAATCATTCAACTTTTCATTTCTTCTGTAACTAGATGATTTTATATTATCCTGTTTATAGAATAGATACGAAAACACTGGAGGCCTATAGATGAAAGCAAACAAACAAAAAACTAAATGAAACACCTCCCCTTATATGAACTTTAATTACTGAAATTTCATTTTCATCTTAGTCATTTGAACCCATTAAAGCGTAGACTTTTCAGAAATGCCTAAATAACCTAAGTTCAGCTGAAACCTTAGCACATAAATACCACGGGAAAAGAAGGTTTAAGAATGAGAATCATTAAGGTTGTTTTTAACTTGTTAAGGCTATTTGCTCGTTGTTAATAGTACTCATAGCTTACTCCAATCACATTGTCTAGGAGTGTTGCTGTACAGTGGAATGCCCTAGCACACTTCCCCTCAACCATTATCTGACAGCCTTTACACTTGTGCGGGAGATGAGAGGAAATATATTAACGCACAAGTGTGTAGTCAGGAGAGCTCGGATCTGGAGGGGGGGTGAAGTTTGCAATCACCGTTGCGAAGACTGAGAACATAGGTGGAGACTCAGGGAAATCCTGCTGAGGTGAGGAGCTGCACAAGAAAGGCTTCGAGGTTTTAACTTTAAAATTCAAGTGGTTAATGAGGCTCAGGGCAACCTTAGTGCCATGCGCAAGCAGGAGCCCCAAGGGCCAGTTAGGTAGACAAAGAGTCAAAGGCCCAAGCAGCCTATTGTCCACCACTGAGGGCAGTGAGAGTTTGATCTTTTCTAGTTTGGCTTACGCTGGTCACTTGTACTCTCCTCAGGTAAATATTTTAGCTGCTGCGAAGTGGAGAGGAGGAAGAAGGTGAGCTAGGCTGAGCCCTTGCACAGCCCTAGGCAAGACCCTCAGCCTGCTGATGGCACCGTTTGCAGCAACAGAAGCTCCAGCAAATCCGTGTGTATAGCAGCTGGACATTATTTTTCAAACCACAAACCCAGGACACTTTTGTATCAGTAATTTTTAGGGTGGTGAAGTACTCAAGTGTTCTGCCTTCAGCTTACTCTGATCAGCTTTATGGGGACTGGGAATATCCCTCGCATGGGATCTGCTTTTGAAAGCCCTCAGAGTTATCCCCATCCCTGTTGTGGTCGTGCCTGTCTGTCCCTGCAATGGCAAACTGCGGCATGGCAGTGGCAAAACTCCTCCACCACCCCTGACTTTGATGCTAAAGCCTTGCTGCCTTGCAAGGAATGGTGCACCTCAGGCTCAGATTTGGTTGAAGCATGGGCTCATAATGTCTAACAGGAAATTTACAGGGAGAGAAGGGAGACCAAATACTTTATTACTAGGCAGTTGTGAAAAAATATTTAATTGCTATGAGTTTCTCTTAATTTATAGAAAATTTTTCATGTAGCTATAAATTGGAATGGACTCAGAATTTCAAAGGTAAAATGTGCAGTGTTACAATGAATAGAAGACACAGTCCTGGCAAAATTCAGATGTGTCTGCATCCAGACTTCTCCATTCTCTGTATTTTGATAACAACAGCAAAGCCAGTCAGGGGCCAAGACACCAGCATATAGAAGCATGAAAAATGTCTGCTAGAGGCATAGCCAATCACAAGCTAGTTTTGAAGCCAGGGAAAATAATTATTGCATCTGATGAACTCTTTAAAATGGTTAGAACAAGCCACATTGATGAAAGTTTATTCTCCCTGCTCTGAACCTAGTGCTTTAGTATAAAAAAAATAAAAATAAAGAACAAAGAATGCAAAATTTCTTTAAAAAACAATGGGCTTTATAAAGAATTATTGAAACTTTTGCTAACCGTAGAAGAGATCAAATGATTTTTGAGTCTTAGAATCACTTCTCAGTCTTAAGTATGGGATGAATAAAAGAGCAATCCCTTTCTCAGTTTTGAATTTGCTACATTTCATTTTCACTGAACCTTCTCTAGCTATTATATCATATGAGACAAGACCAAAAGATCTTTTTAGTTAATCTTATTGATTTTTTTTTCCAACACCTTTCTATGATCTTTTAATAACACAAAAAATCTTGCTGGTTCCTCTTCATATGAGAATTTTCCTGCAAATGGCAGCACTTAGAAATGTTAATGAATCCATTATAGTTCTTCAATAGCCTTTAAAAAGGTTTTGAACATGGCTGCTCATGTTACGACAGTCGCTGAACACCATAATCATAACCATGAATATGGTTATCTTAGAAAATCCATGTTCTCTTCTAACCTGTTGTGCATCCGTCGAAGCAGGGTATTCACTTTTTTGATCACATTGGCTTAGCTGGAACAATATTTATGCAATACTATACTTTTCTCTTTTAATTATGATGAGCTAATAATCCTAAAAAGTGGAAGAATCAGCTGAATTTTTCACTTTATAATCAATAGAAAAGTTTCTCCTGTGTTCTGTGTCCTCAGCTTATGGCAATTAATTGTAGAATCAACTAGATGAAGTGAGAAAATGCAGCTCTTTGCCATTAAGCAAATAGATCTACTTATTCATGTCTGAATAGTAATATTTTGGAAACTTTTCTTGGTCTATCTGTGTCTTAGAGCAGATATCTCTCTGTAGCTGCTCATATCCCAAGCAATACATCTTCTTGGTGGTTTTTCTTATTTATTATGACCAACCACAATACTTTTTTCTACAATTATTTCAATGAGAGTACAACTGAACTTAATAAATTGAGTCTTCAATTTTGATAATGCAGTTATTCTTCTTCAACATGCATCTGAGATATAATTATGTCTTCCTTTGTCACCAAGAGAAACTCTGGAGATTAACCAGAGCCATTTGGTAAACACTTCTATAGCTTCCTATTCAGCTGCATCTGTTTCTCCTGATCTACAGCCACAAATTGCTCTGGGGAACTTCTTTACCAGGCAAACTTTTCTATCTTTTGAAATACTACACTCATCCTACTTTTTTTTTTAAACTTAGATGTCCCTAGGTGGTGCATGGAGATACGGCATGTTAGTGTTAATTTTATACAAGCTGTGTTATTGTTTTCTTTGTTTACTTGTCAATTTTAAAAGCAAAGTTTTGCTTTTTCATGAAGAATTGGTATTTTTCTGTTGCACTGATCTTTGTTGTGCCTCTGTTCGTGTCACTTTCTCTGAATTAATGCAGCTGCTGGAGGCATGAAATGAAGTGTATAGGTTCTCCTTTGCCACTCAGTTTCCATGAATAATCACTTGCCAGTTATTTTCTGCTCCCAGCGTCGCTCGTTTTCGGTTGCACACACGTCAGTAGGTCAGACCCCGCTGGCTGGATAGCTCACCACTGAGTAATGCCACTCACTCCCGTGCAAACGCACACTGGCATCTTTGCTAACACAGAGATGGCCATACGGGCGCAGAGCTATTTGTGTGAACTGAACTTACAACGAAAGGCATTCAAATACCTTCTGGAGGTGAAAAGACAGATGTAAATTCAGGCTCTTGTCCAACGGAGTGCATAAGCAGGTACTTAAGTTTAAGCCAACAGGTTGTAAGTGTGTGCTTCTCCCCTAGGGGTATCAAAACCTCAGTAGTGTTTTGATAGGGTTAATAGCTAATTTTCAAATATGCTGAACCTCTATTAAATTTGTAGAAATAAACAGAAGCTGCATATGATCAGAGAGTATTGAGGCAGAACAAGTCCCACCAAGGGGAGAGAAACATTCTGCCCTGCTTGCCAGAATGTCAGGATTTTGAGGAAATTGGTTTGTTTTTAAATTGGAACACTCTTTTCTGAAAATAATATAACCAATTCATGCTGACAACAGACAAGCAACCTAAATTGTAGATGAGCTTCAGTGTCATGCGCACATATTGCTATATTTATGGGTTGTTTTAAAAATGCTCATATTAGGAGAACTGAGAAGCAAATCCATGCATGTAGATTGCAGCAGTTGGTCAGAAAGCAACCATATGATTGGCAATTTTCCAGGGAGACCTGAACAGGGCAAGTTGCATTTATGTGATCTAAATCCACTGGTCGCATTCAGGGGGGATTAACATCTGTTAAAAGTATTATGTTTATCATGCAGGTGTTTCAATATTTATATTTATTATGTGTTGCAGCAACAGTCTCTGAGAAAACATTCATATAACAATCTGGTTGTTTTATTGTCTGAATCTGTCAGGACAGTCATTTTCTTACTCCAACATTGTGATCCCCTTGCAAGCTGTAAACTATTTAATGAAGTGAGTATATGGAGAAAGATGACAGACTTTCAAACTTTTAGAAGACAGTTTTACATCAGTGACATTAGGTTTTACACTTGGGATTGTTCCTAATACATGTATGGCAAAAATGTTGAATTAGTTTGAAAATTTCCAGAATTCCAATGTATTCCCCTGTGCAGTTCTATATTTGACATTGCATTCATTTTTTAAATAAACAATAGACATAGATTCCAATATTAATGGAAATAAATATTACATAAAGTGCCTCGTAGAAAGATAATTATATCTGACTTTGAAGAACTTTGCTTCATGTTTCTATAATTCTTTTATTGCTCAAAAAGTAACTCTGCATTGTGACTTGCAGAAAAGGCTGTTGCCTGTTTGAAAAAAAAAAAGAAAAAAGAAGATAAAATTCGAAAGCTAGACATCTGCTGATTTGCATTGCACTGTAATGTGATGCTGCCAGTAACACAGACAAAACAGCTACATTAAAAATTTTAAGGGAGCAAGATCAAGTGCTCAAACCCATGAGGAAATACAACAGTTTAGGTCATCTGTGTGATCTTAATTTGGTCCCCTTGAGTGATGCAGTCTTTATTATATTATCATGGATGTTTTTGTTCACAGGACCTCTTGAATCTGATCCAGCTCATGCTGGAGCTAATGGAAATATTTTCATTGACTTCAGTGAGTTTCAGGCTGGGTTCCAAATGGCCACTTTTTTTTTTATTTAACCGATATTACTTGAAATAACATAGGTGTATATAATGGCAAAGTTTATCCGGTGAATAAGACATGATCCTTGTCCTGAAAAATTTACAAAGTCCCTGTTCATATAATGAAAAGGGAGTGATTCATTCCCATTTCCTAAATGGTTTGCTATTTTCCTTTGATTAATCCACAAAATGTAAGTTTATTTCTATATGGAGTTCATTGCTTTACCAAAACCAAAAAAAAAACCAAACAAAAAAGAATAAAAGGGTACCAAACTAGGTTTTCTGTTTGAGCAAATAATTTATGCCAAGGACAAAGACAACACAGTTCAGCTGTAGAATGGTCTATAGTGGTGACTGATTATGAAAAAGGTATGAAGTAGAGCTGAAGGAACAGGTGGGTTTTTTTCCCCTTTAAACTTTTGTAGATCAATACATGACATAAATTATAATGACTACTTTGGACAGATAATTTTAAATAAAAAGTGTGCAGCTGAAAATAGTATTTAAGTAGGCTGTGATCCACCAGGAAATGACAGAATTATTGCCAAAAACTGAGATGGGATGAGATTTGTGCCAGTCATTTCTGTTAGAGAAGTTCTCCAAATGTGTGCCATTTTGCATGGATGGAATATCAGCAAAGTTATGATCATATTGGTCCTAACATTGGCCAGGCATCAGTTGCAATTAAATCACTTGCCTTAAATTATTAGAACTGCATTGAAATCACTGTCTTCAGAAACACACTTCCATTTCCCATCCTGTGTGCTGAGAACTAAGATGATTTAATATGTCACCACCTTACCATAACATATTCCCTTATATAGTCTTTCACATGATTTACATTTATATCTATTGAGGCCTTCAGAAAAGCAGGATCACAATTTCTTTTCTATTTTCCATCAGCAATTTAACTTACTGCATTCAGTCTTCATTCAGTAGGACTCTTTCCTGACCATCCAGGTCTTCCAAAAATATCAGCAGCAGCAGCAGCATGAATTTCTTTTTAACTTTTGCATTTATTGGTCCTATCGTCAAAAGAATATGACTGAAATGTTTACATGTATTATGTGCTTATAATTTTATTCTTTCTTTTGGCCTTCTGAATCGGTAACATCTGCTACCACTGATGGAAAATATCCTCTGGGCCACAGAGGAATCACAGTCACATGTTGCCGCTGGAACAGCCGGTGTGAATCAGCAGTAAGATAGACTCATCACTCTGCACCTAACAGATATAACATCAAAATGGAGCCAAGACATTCCTGTCCAAAGTGGGAGGTAACGGCCGATCCTCTAACTTGAAAAGAGAAGCCTCAAACCATTTCCTGAGTGCTTGCAGCCTTAGAGGCAGCACTTACTCAGTATGGTTCACCGTAAACTTCACGTTTTCATCAGCATCATCCTCCCTGATTATTATAAGGAATAATGTGGCCCATAGGCTAACTGTAATAACAACAATGACGAAGAGATTCAGGAATACAGAGCTCACAGCATGAGAGGTGCCTGAGTCCTCATGTTTTTTGGTTCTAAAGGGTGGCTTTGGAGTACTTTTCAACATTTTTCATTCATGGCAGGTCTAATATTTCAAAGATCTGTAAAATAGCGTGCAATGTATTGGTCATTGCCCAAGGGGGCTGCAACAAGCAGTCAGCTAAATACTACCTTGTATGATGCTGAGGTTGGAGAAACAAAGAGAAAATTTTAGTTTGCAAAGGGGCAAAATTTCTCCATCTTTGGCAAAATGTCCCAGGATCTTTCATATATGCTGTCCAGAATCACTCTCTTGAGTAGAAAATGAGTGACAGTCTCTTACTCAGAGTTGTGTTGTTCTAAATGTAGTGTGCATCAAGTGCAATGCACACTAGTGAATAGGGTAGCAATCAGGTGTTTTGTTCTGTTTGTACAACATCCAGCACACTTACAACTGGAGCATGTGACCAGGTCAAGTTCTTTGGGTAAGTCATGCACACTCTAAGCCTCTAAGTCACAGAGTAATCGAAGCATAAATTATTGTTTTGGTTTCAAAAAAGTTTTTTTGAAAGACCCATGGTGAAAAGCTGTTTTGAGGGAGTCTGTATGAGATTGGATCTTTGAGCCTTACATTTGCAGAGGAGACACCTATTTGCACAGACTCATTCATGTAGATCATAGATGTCCAAAAAGAGAAGACAATATCAATCTATCTATTGGATATAATCCATAAAGTGTCTCTACTTCTGTGCAAAGCTTTAGGTGCATTATATTGCTTACCAAAGTCTGTAAAATATTATGGCATCCAAACAGAATGATGAACAATTTATCTAGTGCACTCCAAATCTGTAAACGCAGCAACCCCTTCTGTGCCATTTGTATGTACTTGTGCAAAGATTGATTCACTTCACTTGGTATATATAATAATCTTCCATTAATTTATGTCATTACTTTTCAATATTTTTCTTCTACCTCTTTTTCTTTCTACCTTACTTCTGTATTTATCTCAAATGTAACCATTCTGGGTGAAGAACCTCCAGAGTGAATACAATAAAAATGAACAAACAAATCTGAATTTGATTAAGCCAAATTGAGTCACTAAGTACCATAAGTCACTTTACCTGACTCTTTGTAATATCATTTATATTGCAGTGAAACAAAGGCTTAAAGAATACAAAACCCCAGTTCTCAACACTCTGAGTTAGTGTAGGAAACCTAGGTTGTGTCCCTAGAAGTGTTTGGCCCTGGTTCATTACATTCTTGTACTAATTTTCCCTTGCTGTTATCTCTTGAGCAATATCATAGCAACATATTTTGCATGGTAGTAAATTATCACAAATGGAGAGAAGCGATGTGCGGCTAAAAATAATGCCCACATTTTGCACAGCTGTTGAGTTTTAACTGAAAAGCTTAAGCAGCTCTTCAGAAAGTCACAACATCTGATCTGTAAGGTGCTATCCACCTTTGCTTTCAGTGGGAGTTGAGGACATTCAGTTCTCCAGAGACCTGACACCTATAGAGGATATTATAGAAGTCAAGTAACTGCCATGCGATAGTGTGGCTCATCCAATAAGGAATGGATTGTTTAACACCGACAAAGTGGAGTGAGTAACCAGCTATCAGAGACATTTTTGACATAGAGCCATAAAGTGGGAAGCGGCATGCCATTTTAGCAGGCATTAGTGCAGCAGGCAGACTGCTCTAATGATCTATAGATAAAGTAGAAAAAATGTCTTCCTGGCTTAAGTGAATTATTGTTGCCATTAAAGATGATAGCACAACATGGGAGGAAAGGTAGTGCTACTTTAAAATGGAGTATTCCTCCCTCACACTCATCATTAACTCCAGCTAGAAATTGAAGTAACACAAACACAACCTTCTTCTGTCCAGGTTTGACATTACATACACACAAAAGGAAAAGATAAATTTTTTACCTGGAAAAAAATCCCGGCAGCCTCTATAATATCTGTAGTTGTTCCTTCCCTGAAACCAGATGCAAATAGGAAAACTTTCATACAAATATCTACTTGTATTTTATCTGCATTCTAGTAGAAATTGTGGTTCCATTGTGTTGGGAGCAGCACAACAACAAGTTTTTATAATTTATTACTCTTTAGCAATCAAATGGCTGGCTGTTTGTTTTCTTGTGTTGTCTTCAAAATACATCTTTCAAGTCATGTCAGCTCAGTTGATATAAGGAATTTAATGATACGGTCATAGGTTAGGCAGGAATGTCATGAGGTATCCAGTGTAGTCTCCTGCAGAAAGGAGGGGGAAAAAAAGCAGGTACATCCATGAGATCAGACCAGGTTACTCTGGGTTTATCCAGCTGAGTCTTCAAAACACTCAAGGATGGAACCTGAACAATCTCTTTGCAAACATGTTCCTACCACATGATTGCCTGTGGCCAGTGGGGTGATTCCGAGTGTTTGTTCTTTTTTTTTTTTTTTCTCTTTTTTTTTTTTTTTCTCTTTTTTTTTTTTTTTCTCTTTTTTTTTTTTTTTCTCTTTTTTTTTTTTTTTGTTTTTGTTCTTTGGGTTTTTTTTTGGTCTATGAGTTGGGAGATAGGAGTGATCTCCTTGCCTTCCCAATCGCTAAGCAGAGTGATGAGATTGTCATGAAAAAATAGTTTTATAAGACTGAGGATGATGTTGAAGCAACACGGCTTGGTCATACCTGGCTGAGAGAAGATTGAGTTGGCTTTGCTTTTGCTGACATTCCTTTCTTGGCTGAATTGTTAGCACTGTAAAATCTACCAAACATTTTGTTTTATCCCTACTTCAAGCCTTTCTATCCTCCTATGTTTTTTCTATCCTTTGTCTTTTCTAAAGAGCATGTTTGCAATTTAGAATTAGCAAAGGGAAAGGTGGGCTTGATGGGTTTCTGATACATGGATCAAAGTCCCTCTCTTAGGACTTTCCATTCACCTAGATTTGATTTTCACACTCTTAGTTGTAAGCCAGAAGAACAAACAAAGGATAGAATTTTTTTCCATTTAATGGATAGATACTCCCTTCAGTACTTAAAAAATTTAAATAATAAGCCTATTCCTTTCTCCAGAGGTGCTCTGAGGGTGCCACTACATGATGTTCTCGGTGCCAGCAGATGTAACCCTATGCACCAGCTCATGTTCTCTGCTGTTTACATTCCCCTGTTTCATTGCTTCACATGGTTGTTGAGGTTTCTCCCTGGTACTGAGCATCTGTGTTGCTTGTCTAGTTTGAAAAAAATCTGTTTTCCCAGTATTTGTGTGTATAAATTTCTCTTTTAATTGTAATCAAATGCAGAAAGCTTGAAGGGTATTTATATAGATCAAAACTCAAGGTCTTGGACTGGGAATTTAAGATTGTTAAAGTACCCCATTTTCATGTTTGTGTCTCTAAAATTTAATTTTATAATTCAAAAGGCTATGGATTTTCTTAATTTGAAAAATATGGATGAAAAGAGTAATTCCCTTGTCTTAGGCCTGCTTTCTTAACCTAGAGATCAGTTCAGTAAATCAAATGAAGTGCCCCTCAGCACTTTTCCAGCATTTTACAATGCTTCATTACTGCAGATAAATGTAGTTATAGTTCACATAATACGAACACAGAATTCTTGTGCAGGTACTTAATTGAAGCGGATAAATTTTTACGCAGCAGTACTTTGTTCCTCCTAAATCTTTAGTAGTCTGTGGGTAATAATATAAGTGGTAGTAGTGTTAGGTGAACTTTTCTAATGAAAAGAAAAAATACTCCACTTTGTTTTGTGTTTTCACTTTCTGACAACAAATGAAATGAAGGAGGCTTATATTCCAAGGAATTATAAAGGGCTAAAAAAACATAGATCTCCATAAAGAAACAACATTTGTAAGTTTTATGGTTAAATCAGCCATTGCTTTGCTGACCAATAAAATGGAAAATGTGTGCTTTTATAGGTTTATAAAAAAGGCAAACTCCAGTTGCATGAAAAATAACTTTCACCGATTGAGTACAGGTGGTGACTTGTTTAAACTCTGAAGATGTAAAGGCTTAGTATGCATGACTGAAAAAGGGAACATGGCACAATAAAAAGTCTTCCTTTCTTTACTCATCAATCCTTTGGGTATTCCATGTCAAATAAATGTTACAACAATTTACAGTAAAAGTATACAGTGGAAGTGCCAACGTTAACACTTCTTAGGATTGGACAAGGTCCAAATTTTTCACACCAATATTTAATGTGAAGTAAAATGTCTTTTCCATTGGAAGTGTCAGCTGTAACATGCTTTCCTATATTTGGCAACATGCTCATGTGAAGTATAAAGTCAAATGCACATGATGTTCCTTTTATTTCAACCATGATAAATTGTGTTCATTTGTTTAAGTGCAAGTGGCAGTTTTAGTGTTCCTACTATAAATTTTGGTTAGCTTCTATTGACATGCTGTATTAAACTTAAGAAAAACAAATTACACTTCACCCATTTTAATTGACTAAATGTGTCAAAAACACAATAAGTATAACACGAAGGGTCAGAGTCTCAGACTTCTCCATAATGGGTGTCATGGCAAGGATCCAGCTTTTTGTGCATTTCATTATTCATAAAGTTTTAGTATGAGGCGTACGTTTAACATTCACTTCCACTTCAGATTTGTAGCTTAAAAAAAAAAAAAATCTCGCGTTCTGTTCTCATTGCACTCACTTGTAATGTTAAAAGTTTCGGTTTTTTTTTTCTTAAGGTGATAGTACTGATGAATATAGATGAACCGTTATAAACATAAGATTTCAAAACTGACTTTGGTATTTGAAGGAATGAATTCATGATTTATGTAGTATAAATGGATTTGTGTCAAAACCCATGCTTGAGACCATGGTTAGGAATCCCTGAGACCAGTTTTCTAAATAGACAAGTGTAGTTGAGTGCCAGATGAAACTTGGCATGCCCTGTTCCCAAAGGATTTGAATGGAGCCTGCCACTTTTAATGCATGCATTTCATGCTAGAAAATGGATGTATATTTTTGTCTTCTGGAAATCTTCACCTGTTTTCTGGATTTAACAATTGAAAATTAAGGAAAACCACTAACAGATTGTATGAGTATTGGCAGAATGCCCCTAAGCACTGAAATGCCTTCATGGAGTTTAAGCCATTTGAATGTCTAAGCGTGGAGTCATTCTTGTGAATACTGAACAAGGGATCAGCACTTGTTCTAAGTGCCAGAATGCTTCTTTCTTTTGCTCTCATTGAAGCATAAGCCTGTGTCCACTGGAAGAGTTCTGGTCTCAGCCTGAATCTCTGCCTGGTTAGCTGTAGCAAGGTGGAATGGTCAGAGAGCAGACAGGCTCAGACTGCAGGTAGGACTTTGAGCAGTGTTTAGCAGCTTTCTTGGGTTTCCAGCAAATCCTTTCCACTCCATCCATCTTCTGGTAAGCAGCATGAAGAGGATGCCATGTGCTGCCAGATACCGGCAGGCTGTATTCACACGAACAACACCATCTTTCTGTTTTGTACATTTACATCTGGTGAACTCCTGCCATGGCTATGCAATGGCAGGCAAAACCTTCTCCTGCCCCTGCTTGCTCTTGTTTGTTGTGCACCTGGTGGTGTAAAGACATTCCTCTGGCCTGAGCAGCAGCAGAGCCTGACTCTAATGCCAGTGGTAAAAAAAAGATGGGTAGAGATATACAGTGACATTATCCAAAAGTAAAAATCAAAACCTTCAGCTTCAATGGGTGTTTTTTTAGCCTTCAGTGTTCCCTACCTTCTGGAAATTTGATAAGATGTATGAGCTCCATAATTGTTAAGGAGGAATTAAGAGGTACCTGAGGAGCTGGGAACTATTTGGAGGCAGTTTATTTCTACTTCCCTAAAGAAGGGGGAACAGCTGGGAGTAGATCTCTCACCCTGAGGGTGGTGCTGGTCTTTGTCCGTGGAACAGGAGTGAGGAGGAGCGCCGAGCTGCCCGCCCCACTGCTGCCAGCGTGGTTGCACACTTACGCACAGAGAGCAAGGCGCTCCAAGAGCGTCCAGGAGTTACCTGAGCCTTCAGCCTGTGCTAGAAACCCAAGTCCAAACCCTGATAGAAGGAGTCCAGTGAGGCAAAAGGGCCTTATCTCTCTGAAAAGGTGATTTATTCTCATATTTGCAGCCTTCTGCACTTGCGCTGAACAACGTTGTTCAACTCTCCAACTTTACCCACGGTTTTGCAGTTGTATCCTGTTGTAGGCACTTCCACGGTAAGTCAGCTCCTAACATGCTGCATGTGGAACATTTCTCTATTTTTGAATTTTTGATACAAAAGATCACTCTTTTATTCAGAGGCACCTGGCTGTATCCATCCAACTAGAAAGTGTTAACGTGGGTGTCTTTTGTTTCAAGGTAAATTTTATTTGCTTTTGGGGGTTTTATGATCCTGTCACAACTTAAACAACTCATTTCATAAAGGTATTTTTAGCTACCAGAAAAGGTTATGCATTCCTCAAGACTGAAAATACATCAGCTGGGATCATATATATACACTATCCCAAAGGGAACTTAAAACTTTCTTCATGAGAGACTGGACGACAAAAACTCTCAAAAGTTATAGCTCAGGAGGTAGGAAACCTAACTAACTTCATGAATATTGTCAACAGAACAGGCAGTGCTGCCTGTAGCTCCATTTTCACGCCACTTTCACTACAGAATCACAGAATATTCTGTTTTAATATGATTTTGCCAAGCTAACCACAGAATTCTTCTTTGTTGCTGGTTTGTTTTTTTTTCTTTTCCACCTTTGGTGGAATATACCTCTTTATAGAGTTAGCTCTTTCAAACAAAAAAAAGGAGAAAAAAGAAAGAAAAAAGTTTATTGAAAATCTGTCCTGTAACTAACCCATACAGCCTTAAAATTTGGAAGTGAAAAATATTGCATCTGCTACTCAGAAAGTGCCTTTTACTGGATTTCTAATGGTATGCCTAAACTTGGCCAAGGTAAGCACATTCAACACCTTCCACTGCAGCTACAGCATCAAAGAAATACTATCTGCTGGGATCCCCCCTTAGAGTTTAGCAGTTAATTTGCTGAGTATTTCGTTGGAGCTGAGTATGCTCCAGGCAAGAGCTGGCAGGTTGACAGTTTTCCCTGAAACTGCAAAATCTGGCTATTGTGGGACAATGTGAGTATGGGGACTGGAAGCAGAGACTACCTCACTAATTTTCTTTCCATTCATACTTAGGCATACTTCATACTATAAAGAAAAAAGAAGAAATTCACTGCAATGAAAAGGAGAACCCACCTGGGTGTAATAGACTGCAAAGGTACGGAGGGCAGGGCTGGGAACTGATACTGTAGAGAAAACCTTTGTTTTTACTATATAGTTAAAATTATTCAATAATGCACAAGCCAAAAAAAGGCAAAATAAAAATTTGTACAGGGCAATTGAATTGTGGTGATTCCTCTCTTCTGGTGCTTCACTTTCCTTGAATTGTTCCTTTAAAGTTTCTTGTGTATGTGTTTTATATTTTACTTTTTTTGTGGATATATAAAAATAGAATTTGTAATTTACTGCTATTAGAAGACACAATATTAATATTACACTGTCACAAAATTATAATATTACAATAAATAATGTGTCAATTGAGCTTTTGACAGGTATAGGATCCATGGGCTCCAGCAGAGATTCATAAAGTTGACCAGAAGATTTCTATATGCATCAGAATTGTATTAGAACGATACAATTACCTGAGAGATCATTCTCATATTACATTAGGAAAACAATGACTAAAACAAGCAATCATTTCTTTCAAAAGCACCAGCTAAAGGATATTTGTCTCAAATGTTGCTTTGCAGAAAATTTGATTTATTTCTGCCTCTCAAATTTGAAAATAGTATATATATCCAATTTTGATAGCCATGACTTTTTATTATCTTGACCTTTGAAAATCTTGGCCTAGGACTGTAAATGGGATATATTAATGGTTTTGAAAATCTTAAGAATACAGTTTTATTTTTTCGTTGAATGGCCAATTACCAATTTTGTAGAGAATACAGAACTATTTCCTTTGAAACAGTCCTGGCTTTATGGTACTCTTAGTGCCAACATTGCACTGCGGAAGTCTCTGCCCTCCAATAAAGCACTGTACTACAAGAAACTGTGTTATCTGACTACAGCAACCAAGAGTCAGGGAGATAAACAGGTTCACACACAATCCAACCCTTACAGAGAAACACTGGTGTCTCAAAAGCTCAAAAAATTATTTTGACAATCCAGAGTGAAAGAAGCATGACAAATAGTCAGTGCCACTGAAGCACTCTCTGACATTGATAATGCAGACTTCCACATTTCTCCTTCACCTCAAGGTTAAAGGCAAAACCCATCTGGATCTGACTGAAGTCAGGTTCCTGCTGTGTTTAATATAGCACCACCACTATAAAATTATTGAAAATATTCTGCATTGTAATCTACGTGTTTCTAGTAGGTGTGTCACCTGAGTTTTCTCTGAGAGGTACTGTGAGAAACACTCCACTGTACTTCACTGCTACTTATCAAGACTGTGAATCCATGTCATACATACTCCCCTTGTAATTCTCTGCATTGTCTGTTAGACCACAGTATTTTTCCGTTATTTCATAAATAATGTCAATCAGCCCTGACATTCTTGGCAGTGCTCCATACCAATCCCTACTGCTAAAACTTGTTCATCGTGGGAAGGTAAATTTTGCTAGTTCCTCATACAATTATCAACTCATTTCCACCGAGTTTTTCATCCTACAGCATCCCTTCTTTGTTTTTCTACATACAGTCTACAAAAGATCTAAAGTGCCCTCACTCACTCACACATACATACAAACACTGCTCTGCCTGTAACTGACAAGCAGCATCTTCATATACATTTTGTGTGAGCATAGAAATTAATTCTTATCATATTTATCTGTTCTTTCCTTTGCTTTAGATCTTATCATGGGTCCAGAACTCACCTTGACACTTGTTGTAAAAATGTACATACTTCTTTTCCTGCCAATAACATTCAATTATAAAACTGTAGTCCCCAGAAAATAAACAAAGCTTTCCACTAATCTGGAAAATATCCTGCCAAGTACCTGGTAGAAAAGTCCATAGATTTCTTATAGTCAGATGTAGTAACTGATGATGTGTAAAATATTCTTCTGTTAGATAAAGAGTATGTCTGTATTTCAGTGTTGATTTTCTTTTCTCCTTTTATACATGAAATCAAAAGGTATCTTTACATTTTACATTTAAATACAGTAAACCCTGTGTATAAACACTGGATAAACTATACAAAATAATGTTTTTTTCCTTCCTTAATATCTGCATAAAATATTTTAAAACATAGAAATATTAGTAACTCTTGTGTTCTCAGTAGAATAAGTATCACAAAAGCCCTGAAAACTAACTAGGTGACAAACTTGTCAAAGAGGCATGTAGGAATAAATATGAAAATTTCTTCAACTACAAGCTTTGAAGCAAGTAAATGGAGGTTGCATATGGCATCACTGCATAACAGAAACAGCTACACTCCTTCTGGCTGCCCGAGAGATGTAATCCACATATCTATTTAAAGCTGTTGATGCACTGAGGAATTTGGACAGGGAAATGCAAGAATGCTGCTTATGGCAGTATGAGCTCCAGTCCCTTTGGAAATTTGTCAATAAAATATTATTGGGATGCACCTGCGTGGACTTAACTGGATGTGCCTGAGATTTAGCAGGAATTGGTAGATAGAAAGAGGCTACTCCAGGTCTGTGAACTTCTTCCACCTTTCTGGGAGACCCATTTTTCCTAAAAACCCAAACACACATCAACAGGAATGAATGATCTTCATTCACTCAAATAGCTGTCCTACAGTGGGAGTCTCTTCAAGATTTTTGAGGTATTAGAAGCTTTCATGAGTGTTTATATTAAATTGCTAAGTGGTTTATTATAGAAATAAGACTCAAGTTTTTTCTTGTGTGTTATTATTATTAATTTATAGACTGTTGTTGTTGGCAGTGCTGAACGTCATGGATAATCCTTGCTCCAAAGAATTAAGTAGAAGGAGCTGAAAATATTTTCCTGCTTGGAACATTTGCCACATCAGGGAAATTAATGAAATTAATGAAGTTTGTTAGTGTTTATTACTGAAAGCAGGCCAGGGTGAACTTAACAGGTTTGATAAGCCGTGAATATAGGAGAACTGTAGGTGTGCCTAATTCACAGGTGTGCCTTGTGGCAGCGTTCACAGCAGACAGCTCCCACAAGACTGCCCGGAAAGTGCTCCTCAGACTTTGCAGGCTGGAAGCGTTGACGCAGATGGGGGACCCATAAGCTCGTCTCAGATATCCAGGAGCACAAGATATGTTTTTCAATCCATCTGACTGCAGCAGCTTTGCTCTGGGAAGAACGATATAGTTTAATAGGGCAATGTATAGAGATATCAAAGCCAACTGATTTGGGTATGGCTACTAAACGTTACCGTGGGGAACTGGGCATCACAAATTTCTTTGGGAATGCTTTGGTGGAAATCTGTGTTCAAGCAGTTGATTTGTTCACATATAGTGGTCATTTGCACACAATTTTCATATGTTCAACAGCCCAGTTGAGTTATTTAGGCTTTTTTTTTTTAGTGTACCAGATGTCTAGAATGTACAAAGAAACAGACAAACTCTACTTCAATTAAATAGAAGTTCTAGACTGAAAAGGAGGATTTATCCACCAAATAAAAGTAGAATGATAACCCAGTTCACAGTAGATATGGTGACATGGACTAGATTTCAGGTCTGCAGGTTCTTTATCTCACTGAAAACTATCAAAGACCTGAAAGCTTTTTGACAAAATCTGGCACAGTGCCACAAAACTTCAGTTTTGATAAACTGCTGTCTTTCTAGTAAAACAAGGTTACATTGGAAAATTCTGGACTCACTAGATTCATCTAAACAGATGCTGACAATATGGTTCAAACATACGGGTTATGGAGGGAGACAGAGCAAATTACAATTTGTATTTGGACTCTAATCCCACACTAAGAAATGTGTAGCCTCACTGCCGAGCACTGGTAAAGCCTTGATGTGGGATTCGGGTCATGGCCATGGTCAGTTACGACTGAAATTCTCCGTAGAAGAAATTTGTAGTGGCCTTGGTATAATTCTGCCATCACATTCTCACCTCTGCAGTGTGAGCAAAGGCATTCCGAGTGTGTCTTTTACCATATCTGCCCTGGCCGCAGACATGACAGTGTATCTGGCAAAGTTGCAGGCCAGATGTATGGCTCTTTAGCTTTCCTTTCGGGACATTTGGCGGGGCTTCAGTGATGTAACAGTGTACTGCCTTCTAAACCTTGATGCACATGACAGACCAAGACTAATGGTTTCCTTTAAATCTGGGGCTGAATACCACTGCTGACTTTGAAAATTCCAAGAAATATAATTTCACTTTAGATCACTATAAATTTATAAGCTGTTGTACAGTGAAGGAGTAATCTCATGGGAAATGAGCATAAACCTATTATATTTTCATTAACAATCTGTTTTCACCATTGACTTAATCCACACTTACTGTAGTGGAATTTGATTATGCATTATAAAGCACCATAAAACAATATTAGGTATGTATCAAAGTATGCATTTTCCTGGTCATGTTGAATTACTAATTTCCTTTGTTTAAAATCTTGGGTCCTTTCTATCTAACTCAAACAAAGACAGAATGTGTGTTTACTGTCATCCACCTGAAAAGCAACATAGTAATTTCTTCTGTTTTCTTTTTTCTTTTCATTAATGTCTCTTTTCTACAAGAAAAGAAAAGATAATAGAATAAATGGGGAATAGAAAAGAAAATGGAAAGAAATATTTAAATAAATTTAGTATATTAATCTGATTTGAAAATTTTTTTTTTATGCTCTGCACCTTTCTTTTTATTTGATTGTGTAATAGCTATACTTGAAGACTCCCCTTCAGAGTTCAAGTCTACAAAACACCAAAAAAATACTGATCTATACAGTGTAACCCAGTTCCTTGAGCTGTCTCAGAGATGTGGAATGACCAGGGCTTTGGGAAGGGGCAGTTAGGAAGGCTTTAAATTTGGCATGTGTGTGGTTTTGGAGTAAACCCATATTTTAAAGTATGATGTGGATTTTTATGTCACTGTTGCCTGGATGGTTCTTCTGAAATCTGGAATTCCTTACTGTCACACAATTATAGCTTCTGTGTTTTGTGAATTAGAGAAAATAGCCTACAGAAATGTCAGGCTACTTTTTATGTACTTCATTGCCTAGTGGTCAAGTAGTTTTCCTGCATATAAAAGATATTATTTTTTAAAATTATTTCATCTGGTAAATCATTAACACAGGAAGTCAGCTACTTGAAAGTGAGCTCATTGATCAGCATAAAGTAAATTAAATATGTTATGTTTCACACAGTCCTCAGATAGCTGGCTGGTATTTCATAGCAGCTACAGTTGCAAAGGACTGAGGAGAATTTAGCATTACAGTTTTGCAAACAGCGTTTCAGGTTGGTCAGCTGCACCAGTTTCATAGCAAAAATCAAGTCTGATGGTGTTTATTTTAAAAAAATTGCTGAAGAGTCTGTGCAACATAGAATGACCTGATTATACAGAATGTTTTGCATGCACCAATGTACCAGGACAGAAATAAAGGATAAAGAGAAGAGTATAATTGCAAGGAAGAGATTTTATGCGTGAAAAACATTGTACTTCCTTTGTGACTGTTCAAAATGGATATAAAAAGATAGGAAAAAAAAAGAAGCAAAATGCTAGCAAGTTTTCTCTTTAGCAACTTGCTTTTACCTACTTTGATAATAACACAATGTTCAAGCACAGAGGAAAAAAGGGGAAAGGTCTTGGAAGTTATATTGATAAACTATGTGTGGATCCCACAGCTGGCATAAAATATCTTGTTTGGGCTGTAAAAATATATTAGTATGTCATGTTATCTTCATAAATTCTTCCAACACATAAGGTGGGTAGTGTCCCCCCGAATCCCAGGACTCATTACCATTTCTGCCCGCTCTTACCATTCATCAGCCTCTCTGTCATACAGAGCAGGCACGCGGTTGGGGCCCGAGCATTACGATTCTGGAGGGGCAGATACTGAGTGAGTTATTAGCTGTGGCAGACAGCCCTGCTCCCAAACACTCCTGAGAAGGTTCTTCACTTAGGCAAGCAACAATTACGATGGCATTCCCAACCTGGGGAATGCCAGAAAGTTCTGAATAGAGCCTGTGGGTTTCAGTTTTCCCTTTACAATGACTCTGATTAGGCATTAATCATGATTTCCAGAGCTTTCCAAAGTTCACCAAAGAAGTTCAAGCATCTAGGACATTCGCAAGTATTTGTATTCCACTAAAGCAAATCAATTTACATGTTATTCTTGTTTGTAAGAAAGCTATAAATCCTATTTCTGTGTGAAAAGTTATAATCTGAAACCCCAAGCAACTGAGAATTTGTGTCTCCAGCTCAACGTGAGACAGGAAGGAAACCTGTAAATTAACACATGAATTATATTGCTTTTCACAGTCGTATGTGCTTAGAAGCACCAGACCATTTTCCTTTTCATCCTTTTATAAAATTTTGTGTTTCTCAAATTTACACATTTAAAAATAGCTCTAATTAAGAGGACTGTCTGTTTTCCCTAATATTTATTGTCTGTTTGCTCTAATGATGAACATTTGATTTATTTAAAATGAAATGATTATTTTTTCTTACTATTTGGAGGCAGGGAAAATGGTACACTTTTCCAGACAGCTAATGCCGGATTAAAAATTAATTAGGTATTATTTAAAAGTGATATTGATTGATTTTGATAGATAAAGCCTGAGTGGTCCATGTGCCTATCTTATTTCCAAATGACTTAGGAAGTAAATCAGTTTTAGCAGGAAATTAACTAACTTTGGCCTGTAATAATGTCAAGATTTAAACCTCCTATTTTTTGTTTAGGATTTCACTGATCTGGTATGATGAAGTGACGTTTGCTTTTAGTCAAATCAGCTTTGCTGTTTGTTTCACTGCAGCACTAAATCTTGCAGAACTAACACCGGTGACAACTTTCCGTTTTCTGTTTGATACACTACACATTGTCAACAGCAAGATGAAGACTTGAAGCAGGAGCGCCACAGAGGAATTGTTAGTTAAAATGTATTTGCTTTCATATTTTCAGAGAAGTGCTTAAATTATGTATTAATTCTTATGTTCTGGTCTTATAAATGAAGTTTTTTATTTAAACTACTTAAGTTGGTCTGCTGTTTAGATTATCAGTATAGGATATATATAGATGGGAAAATACCTAGGAAATGTTATGATAAAATTAAGAATAGCAGTTTAAAAAGAAAGCATGAGTCAGTTTATGAGATTGTATCCTAAAAGGCATTCCCTTTGATAGTAAAGGAAATTTCCGCATCAATTTTGATGCATAACTCTCAGTAGAGCACATATAAATATTGGTCATTTTCAAAGCACATCATACATCACACAACTGCAGTTTTCATATCCATTTTTACATATTTCAGTTCTAATTTGGTCTCCTTCCACTTCCAAACAAAGACAAAATAAATACCTACATTTAAAACTGTTTCCCACGTATCATTTTCCTGAGCTGTGAAGACTGAGAGTAGAAGGGAGCAGAAATGTGTTCAGATGCTCATGAAAAATACTTTCCACTGCACAACAACTGAGGAAAGCCTTACACTGATGCTTTTGTTTAATATGAAGAATTTTTGCATGAAAACTGCGTGATCTGCTTGGAAAAATGAAATTCCAGTTTTGTCTCAAAAGCCAAAGTGTGTTTTGCAATTGTGCTCTCCCACTGGTTTTCTTGCCTTTTCCAGTAAGCACCATGGGCAGTATGCTGTACTTGACTCTCTTTGCCCTGGTGACAAGCAGTTTTGGGGAGAGTGCAAAGTATCTTATACATATTCCTGCTCCTGTCCTGGCAGTGGTGACATGGAAAGCCTTGATGCCAGCCCTTCTACCGATGCTGCGGCCCAGGCTACAGGTAATTCTCTCCACAGGATTTTAAATAAATCTCTGCATTAAGTGACAGTCTAAATCTTTAATGATAACTGGTGTTCCTAGACCTCAAACACTGCAGATAGCAGATATTATGGGCTCTTGCTTCTTAGGAGGTAATTTTTCAATCACACTAATTTTCTTAACCTTAGCAATTTCTACATATTATTTCATTTTTTTCCCTGTTACTTTTTTTTGCCACCAAAGTACTTTACTGTGACTTACAAAATATTTGGAAAATCTCTCTTTCAAAGCTAGACTCTCTAATCACATTGGAAGGAAACAAATCTTTCTCACTCTCTTCATATTGGATTATGTCAAAGATTAGCTTCGATTTAAGCAATGTTGTACGAAGTTTTGCAAAGGATTTTCTTTTTAAACTACAACCATATGTTTTACTCCATTGAAACAGCTTACATATTGAGTATATGAGATTGATTGATGACATTTGCTCCAGTCATTTCACTAGTCATTTATTCATTTAAGGTTAGGTTAAGGATGTTTATTAAATGATTAGCAAAGCAACTCATTGATCATTGTTCCCTGTTTCTGGCTAGAAGCAACTGAGGAGCAATGATTTGAAACAAAAAATATACTAGCTTTTTATAACATGAATATACAGGAATATTAATTACTGTTTTGCAACTTCTTTATCATAAATACTTGTAGCAAATACATTACAGTTCCCCATAAAAAAAGATCCCAAACAAGGCTACAGAATGAACAGTCACTGGCCCAACAGCAGCCTAATCCCATGCCTCTCTCTTTCCTCTGTTTCCCACTCACCAAAACAGATCGTAGTACACATCACCCTAGTTTCCAGTTTTCTTCATTGGCACACAGTTGAATATTCAAAGTCACCTTCTTTCTATATCGTTTGAGGAAATGGATCCAAGATGCTGAAGAGGCCACCTTGCCTCATGAAGCTGCAGCCTCCCTCTTGATGCTCTCCCTCTCAGCTTCTCAGCAATTGAGCTTTCTCTGTCCTTAGTGATGTTTCAATAGAGTGGAGCTTGGTCTTTCCTGGCAGACTGCCTGAGACAACAAAATTCCTTTTTCCAGGAAGGAAGAGCAACATGGGGAATCATTATTTTCAGTTCATATGTAGATACTGCTTTCTCTGATCCTGGTCTTCCACAAAGCAAAGCAAAAGTAGGTGAGAAATGGGAAGGGAAGGGAAGGGAAGGGAAGGGAAGGGAAGGGAAGGGAAGGGAAGGGAAAAGGCACGGAAAAACCCAGAAGTAAAAAGAAGTCCTCTAAGAAGGATGGAGACATTATAATGGCTTCAACTATCCTACATAAATGTTCTCTGAAACAGATTTAAGGTAATTGCCAAGTAGGGCTGAGGAAGTGAAAAAGAGGAGGGAGCAGACATGCACAGGGAGTGTCTGCATGGCTGAATGGTGGGAGCTGAGGAGAAAAGACTGAGTTTTGATCACACTAGTGGGTTATGGCTTCAGGACTATGTGTTCATCTCAAGTCTTCATGGATACTGAAGCTCATTGCAATGGCTGGGCCTAAGTCCACAGATGCTAGCTATATTTCCAAGCATGAGGATTTATGCAGTTATAGACCAATCAACTTGACTTCCATTTCCTGAAAATACCAAAATAAATAATGTCTGTAAGCAGAAATAAAAGTATAAGATTATAAGAAGCAACTTTTAAGGGTTTATCAAGAATAAATACTGTCAAGAAATATTAATCAGATTCTTTCTGCTAATGGCATTGAATAGGAAGGAGCAGTAGATATTTTACAGATTTATAATAGTAAAGTTTTTGGCATGGTCTCAAGTGGTATTCTAAAAGCAGTGAAATATGGAGGAACTGAAACTGTTGTCAGGTGGGTGAACAGTGGATGAACTATCCTGTGGGAATAGTCATCAGAGCAGTCTTATTTGGTTTAAAGAGTTTAGAGTTGCAGAGTTTCATGAAGAAGTTTGTGAGCCAGGGACCAGTTTTGAAGTCTACCTTGTTCAGTGCTTTGGGTGGCTTCAGGGTGGTTGTAGGCTGAGACTTAGGAAAGTCCCATCCTACTTTTAGAAGATAATGGCAAAAATAGCATGAGACAGGTCATGCTCCTTGTGTATAACTGTGGGTTGTGTTTGATGGGACTACCAAACAAGTTGCCTTTCAGAGTGTTTCAAGGACTTTCAGATAAACAGAGGAATCTTTATATAGTGTCCATGTGGGTATATTTGGGGAAGATCAAAGTTGTCACCGGGGCTGCTAGATGGGACCTGAGAGCACTTCAGCAGGAGAGGCAGGTGTGCAGGTGGCCCTCAGCAGTGTATTTGTGGCCTAAAGCGCAGCCTCTGCAGAGGGTAGACTTTCATAGAACAGGCCCCAAATATTAGGGAAATAATATTACAATGGGAATTATTACTTTAGTTTCACAAGTATCTTACCCACCTCATCATTTTATTTGTGTGAAATAGCATGTGAAGAGCATATTCACTCCCTACAAACATAAAGACCAGACTAATTTGCATTAGAGGAATTTTGCATTTATTCTCAGAACACACCGAATTTTATTATAAATGATATTTGGACTCTGAATTTTTTCATATAGGAGCAGCTTTCACCAACTAGAAAATAAATTTGAGGGAAAAATTATTTATCCATGTCTATTCAAAATTGTTTAATACATGTTTATTCATGTAGAAGCTATGTTGATAGTTAATGCATGTAAATAATGCTGAAAATAAGGAAAGAACAGTCCAATGAAGGACTGCCAAATATTTTAGTCTATCTGCTCCAAAAAAGCAAGTGTAGCTGCTGTATTTGCATACGTAACAATGTACATTTAGATGTTTTGAAAAACTCATTTACAGTGTTTATAAAATTTGGGATTTTGTCATCAGAAAGAACACAAAGATATAGCAGCTTCCAAAGCACTGAAGGGAATGTACAAATTTTACATTTTAAGTTACTACTAATAAGCAGCTTGTTAGTTTATTGAGGAACGTTTAAGGATAGAGGAAATGAATAAGCATGAAGTACAGCTGGTATATTGAAAGGGAACTTACATGACAACTGCCAAATACCCTGCAGCAAAGAGGTTTAATAAAATAAATAGAAAAAACACCAGGATGCTTTCTTTATTGCAGCACTACCAAAGTGTAATAAAGAAATCAAACACACAACAAACAAAGTAAACTAAAATGCTGATCCCATATTATTGAACTGTTAATAAATCCTACTGAGGGTTCTCTGTTAAATGCAAATGGATCTGTAAGCCATAAGTAACAAATATGAAAACTCATCTAAAATAGTTAGTGCAGATCCTACGGAAGATAATGCCTTCTGAGAAGTAAACACTGTAAAATGATGGGGAAAAAAATCAAACTAATTTGATGGCCTACTTGATGCAGCTGGTAGGGAACCTAAACAGCACACTAGAGTTTGGGTTTACTACTCTGTGAGGGCTTCATCACCACCAATAAACTGGGTGTGAATTTGGGGCGATGGCTTCTAATCAATCCAGTACTACTCCCTGCATCATTAAGGGCTTGACCCAGGTGAATGTAGGCTCCATGGCTGCCAGACCACACTAAATTAAAAAAGAAAATAAACTCCATGAGCCACTGGGGACTTGCAGTTACAGAAGCTTCTTGTGACTCCAAGAGCAATATTTCCCCTGGTGACCACAGGATGCTGGATGGAGAATGAACAAGCTTGGCTGCAGAGCCCGAATCTGCTCATTTGATTGCTGGGCTGTACCTGGACCACAGGCTTTTTAGAGTGCTACTATGGGTCTACACCGAATGCAGCCAGAGAAAGCCGAGACTTGCTAACATGGCTGTGGCTTGTGAAGTCACACAAAGCATGAGCAGCAGTGTTGAAAATAGAATTCACTAAGTCCTGCCTCCTAAGCCCATCCTTCAATCAGTAAAATAAAGTGAAAAAAGCCCTCTCCCTGTAGATACCGGCCAAATCCATTTGTGCTTTGTTATAACTCCATTGTTCCCTGGTATCAGGAAATCTTATAATCCGTGGGCACAGGGGTAGTTTATAAATTTAAAATTTTTCTTGACATTCAATCCTTTCCAGGATTTGAACTCAATTCAAGTGTATTTCCACAAATGTCTTTGCCTGAAACTTTTACAGAAGGCTCACAGCTACAGGTTTGGCCATTAAAGATCCATTTCTGTGTTAAACAGAGTCGTCGTCCCCATTAAAATTGACAGCCAGGTCCATATGTTCCATAAAATAATGGAAAGGGTCATTGTGAACAATGCTGCAATGGATCCCAAAGTTCTCATAACCCTTTGGAGTGTGCTTTCACAGTAAATTCACAGGAACCTTTCAAAGAATACTGCTTTGCAGTTCAGTTTTACCTCTCACTTACACAGAGCAGAAAACCCAGCCAAATCCAAATATTCACCACATTTTCTTATATAGAGTTCCAAATATGTGCAATGGATTGCTTGCCACTTTGAGAAGGCAGAAAACAACTTTTCTGTCAGGTTGGGTTAGGAGTTTGCATTCAGTCTAATCCAGTGTTCCTTGATAGTCCACGTAGTGTCTGTCCTCTGCCTTCTACCTTACTGCTTCTCCTTTTCTCGGCAGCTAGGCTCAAATTCTCCCTCATTCTCATCTAATGTGGAAGGTCATCTAATCCTGCTAATAAAGATTTTGAGAAAAGGTTGGAGCATTTTTTATTCGTAAGTAAAGCTAACTGCTGTCAACCCAACTTAGAAATCTCTGATTCCTGCCCTTGTTTTTGCCCAGGCATTATGCAACCATGGTAAATTGAGTAGCCACAGTGTTATCCCACTGGCTTTTCACACATTTAGTTAGCAGTAGAACATGCCCAAGATTTCAGTCATGGATACAGTTTGTGTACACTCTGTTAGCCTGGAAATTATATTATTCCATTTCATTTGAAGATCTAGGATTCCTTATATGAGGCATTGCTGTCATAGGTTCTGATAAAAAATATAAAATATTAGAAGAACATACTTGAGTAATCAATGATAGTGTCCTGCATTTTTCCAAATCAGAGCAATAAAAGCTGACATCTCAGTAGTTCATCTAACCATGTACATATCTAATCTCATTAAAATATCTTAGAACTTTAACACTTTGGGTAACAACATTTTTCCTATCTGCACTGACAGCTTAATATGCTGCATTCATATCAGCTCTTGTGGGCAAGGTGAAAAGCAAGGTGAAATTAACTTCCAGCATCAGTTGGAACTGCAGCTGCAGCACAGAGTTGTGCCTTTACTCTTCCATAACTTCTGAAAACAAACTCCAAGGTGATACTGAAAGCAGTATACACCAATAGAGGTCCAGTACTTTATCTAAAAGGACAAATATGTTTTGTCAGGAATGCAAATCAAATTATTTCCATTGGTTTTTTTTTTCGGAGGGTTCATGGAGTTCTTTCTTGTGATTAGTGGTACCATTTTACTATGAGCTTCTCACTAGCCTATCACTCTTTTAATCAAATTTCTTCCAATGCAACCTTTCCCTAGGCTTGGCTAAGCAGAGAGAAGCTGCTTTGTGAAGAATATCCTTGTTGCTTATTCCAAACAAAGGCAGTGCAGCAGGTGCAGAATGTGGCGCTGTCAGCTACTGCTTCCCCCAAGTTACTTGTTCTCTCAGTGCCACTTCTCTTACACTGGAAATACTGCTATGCTCTCCTTCTGCTTCTCTGCCTTTTCAAGAAGAGAGGTATGGATGATTCTTCTTCTCACCAATATGGGAAGAATGCAGCCTAGGCTTGTCCTCATCTTCTGCTATTGAATGCTAACAAGCACAGAAACCCCTTCAAGTTCTCTGTCCCAGATCCACTCCTAGACTGCTGGATTAGCTGACATTTATTTATTGTCATACATGACCTGTTGTACACCTTAATTCCATCTACTTGCTTTTTGTCATTGTTTTACCTTTTTTATTTTTTTGCAATTTTTTTTCACTACTGATACTGAAGCATTTGAGATAATTCTGTTTTCTCAACTGGAGTGACTTGTTTTATTCTCTGTAACCTCTCAACAGCTTTCCACACAAAAAAAAAGCTCCAAAAATGCCTACTCTCTTCTTCCAGGAGATTATCCTCCACCATCTTAGGTAATCAGGAGCCTGTAGCAGTCCAGACATGTTAAAAATTAGCGATTTACTGTAACCAATATTATGCAATTATAGTATTTTAGCAACTAGCGCAATTCTTTTGTGTGTTTAATGTAACAAAGCCCTATTGTGTTCAATGTGGGAAAGCAAATAATTTTTAAAACGTGATTAATTGTGTAAGTATGGACCTTTTAAGTACATGTGGCAAGCCCTATGCTATGGGAATGGCACTTACTGCTCTCTCAGCATGAGTCCGACGAAGTAAACAAGAAGTTAAAATACAGCCGATAGTCTCCCTGGCATTCATTAACATAGCATAGAAAGCAGAAACTAGCCACATTTTATATAAAAAGACTCTAGAAATCTGTGTCTACTTACATTAACGTTAGCCAATTGGTGGGTGCCAACTATGCACATAGCATGTTTTATTTATAGGTCTATATAGTAGTCAAAAACATTCTATCATGGAAATGTGTTATTCATTAATTCATATTTTGCTCAGCCTTACTTTTTGAACCCATCCAGGTGTTTTTTAAATGATGAGGGTAATTTAATACCAGACAGCATTAGCATTCACCCTATTTTTCAATTCCATATAACTAAATATTCCTCCTAATTTTGTCTATTATTTACCTAATTAGCTCACATATACTGCAAACTAGAGTTTCCCAGTGTTTTTATGACAAAATTCCACACAATGGTAAAAAATAAAGGTGGAATAAATGGTCAACTTACTGAACAGAGTATTTGACATTAACATTTTCTCAAATATCCGTTCTTTATATCAACTGGAATGGCAAAGATTGCAATAGATATATGCTTCTGGAGCCTAATTTGTTTTAAAGTGTTCATTTAAAATGTTTAAAATGTTCATTTGAGCCTACTGTTTAAAAGCTTCATATGAGATCTAGTCACACATTGCAGAACATAGATCACATCAAATGACCTCAACAAATCCAGCAACATGCAATGTGTATATGTTTTCACTAAAAGAGCTTTATAGGTTTCCATGACTTAACCTATGAGGTTTAAGGGATTTTAAGGAGGAAAAACAAAACCCTTTTCTTGTTGGTTCCTTTTATCTTAAATGGGAATGTGAGCTTGGCATAATCTAATTTTAATCATGAGGAGAAATTAAAACAAAGTTAAACCAGGAACAATATATCAACACTAAAATGCTGTCAATTATTGCTTGTCACGTACATCACTCATATAGGTCGTTTATGAATAGCCATAAAGCAACTTCTTCCATTTGCAAGGCACACAACCTTTGCCATTCAGTGATGTATGTAAATACTGGTGTCAGAGCTCCTTCTGAAACACCACCACTGGAGAGAGAGAGAGAAATCTCGCTGCCATTAAGACACACAATCCTTCAGCCTCTGAAGAAAAATAACAGTTAAGCCAGCAGTAACTTTTTATAATTAGACTTGATAATAGAGAAAATGTCAACATTGCAAATAATTTCTGCTGGGGAGCAGAGTGTTAAAATGGGGTCAAGGGCTTTTGAAGAAAATTCGCAAGTTTTTGCTAATCTCCTTGACATACAGAACTATTTTTAAGCCTTGCAGGACAAGTCAATTGTTTCCCATTAGATATTTTTGTTTTCTTTAAATTTATATTTGGATTTAATTTATTTTCACTTTTTTTTTTTAACTAATGACCATTCTGTCACTTTTTCTACATGTTTCATTTCTGAGATAGACTGAAAAATTATGTTTTTCCTCTTCTGTGGAAACTATAAATTTTCAACCACTTACAATATCCTTCCTGAGGTTCCCAGCCCCAGATAAATATTCAGTGGAATAGCACAGCATTTTAGAAGGGTTTCGGGTATAGTCAACATTTCCCGATATTCTCTAGAGACTTTCTAGAAGGATTTCAGAGGATACAACTAGGCATTTGGAAGGACAAACAGAACAAGTTCAGTTCTGCAAAACCATGTTTAAAAACTTGAATGTTGTGTTTCACAGTTCAACTTTTAGGAGTCTCCAAGAATGGTATCACCTGTCTTGTTTTTTGTGTGACTCTTAAAGAAAAAATATTTTAAAAATCCAGGCTGATTTTAGCACTTTGTATTTCCTTGGCATGTATGCAATTTAAAGGCTCATCTCCTCAGACTCACCCAGCTGCAGCCGGAGTTGTTAAAGTGCTTCTGTTCCTTAGCTCAGAGTTTCTAGATGGGAAGGCTGCAACTGCCCATGTATCTGGAAAAGACAAAATCAGGGTCATATTCTACAAAATGAGCCTCGGTTAAGTCTGAAGGACCTATCGATCAGACAGAGGGACAGCTGAAGAAAGCCAGAGAGTTTAGACAGAAACACTGTCTTGGGTGAAACTTTCTTACTAGGAACTTTACCCCTGGCTTTATCAGCTGCCTTAAGTCTTGAATGAGGGACCCTCTGCTACTTCACTGAAAACCAGACTTTCTTTAGCAGTGTTTCCCTATAAATAATAGTGGTCATAGTCATTTGCCAAACACTCACTTTACGAGTCATGAAAAGCATTTGAGTCTAGCATGCAATTTAGGCAGAGATTAGGTTTCCATGTCCAAAACAACCAACCTTAATCATTACACATCCTACGTTTTCCTATTATTCATGTCTACATGGATCATAACCTTAGTCAAATTGAGCCTATCTCTAAAACAGTTTAGGATATCTGGAAGTCCCTTGAGAGCCCTGGTGTCTTACACACTGGCAGAGGAATCCCAAAACACTTTGTCAGCAGCAGCAGGCTTAGCACAAAGCAGAGCACCAGAGCCACTTTCACTAAGTAAAATAATTTCAGAAAGAGTAACCCTTCACTGTTTGCATGATTAGTGACTGTTAGTTAGTGATTAAAGCACTTTCCCAGGAAGAGGGAGGTTTGACTTCAGCTCCTTTGCTCAGTCCAAGACATCCAGACTTCTTTCTATAGGGAGAAAATCATGCCTGCAGTGTCAAAAAAAAATTTGCACACTCCTGGTGCAGAATTGTGCCAAAGATGCAGCAAGTTAGAAAGAAAACCAAGAGCAAATACTTCCCTATTAGGCCATATTACTGAAATGGGAGCTACCTGATGAGAGTAGTCCTTGTCTTTAAACAGTGTTATTGCTCAAGACAATTTTTGAAAGGGAAAATAGTTCTAAATGCTGCTGAGGCTACTGCTGCTCAAAGTCCACAGTGTTCAGACTAGACAAAAACTAACACTGGGGATAGATCCAGAATTTGCATCAGTGTTTCCTCTTCCAGCAGGAGGGTGGTTCTAGATATATGCAGAAGTGCAGAATAGTCTCTTTGCATAGAAAGAGGTGCAAAAAAAGTATTATTATTCCTGTCTCTGGTTACCTGCTGTGTATAATTTTGAACCTCATATACCAAGAGAGATGAGCCTTGTATAATGCATATATCCAGTATTTTTTAAAGAGGTGTTTAATGCAGAATTAGCAAGTGGGAGTCCTACTAGATACATATGTAATCACTGAGTTTTAGATCCAGTCAGAGTTTGGTTTCCCCTATTGCCTGGAGAGATCCTTTTGTGAAGTCAGCCATACCAAACAAAGATGATAATAAAGAAGCGGATGAATCTTCTGAGAGAAGATTCAAACCCTGTCTTCAACAATGGTGATTCATGCTCACACTGCTCTCTGTGTTTTGTCTGATGTTCCTCAGAAACATCTACTGGCAATGCTGAGCCATCCATAATATAAGTGCAAACAGTTAAGCTGCAGGTGTTTTTCAGGTTCTGCCACACTGAGATTCTGAGGACTCCCCCCAATTCAGTTTCTGATTGTTTACAATCTCCCGCTGTGCCTGCAATATGCTTGAATTGTACTTAAAACACATAAATCTGCCTTCAAAGGCAGCTTGGGAGGCAAAAGTGTGGCTAGGGAATTTTAAATGGAAGGGACAAGCAATGGCTACAAAGAGCTCACTTTTTAGTAGTAGGTGTTGCAGTTTGTTCCAATTACAGCACACATTAGAGTGTGAAATGTTCATGCCAATCTAGTAAAAGGAAAAAGTACACGCAATGCTGAAATTAACACCTTTGTAATTATAGACAAGCTTCTTTACTACTACCCAGCAAGTGCAGCTGAGGCAAGTTTAGAGAAAAGCAAACATAAGGGGTTGTGGGAGAGAAAATGTGACTTTTCCAATCTGACTTGATAATTGGAACCTTCCTTGGCAGTCAGATAAAATAATTTGCATTTCTGAGGAGAAGAATTTAAGAGCATACTACATTTTAGAGTGTATTACATCTATACTTGTCTCACCAAAAGCAAAACAAAAAGGGCTCTTTTCTATAATTGCCTTTCTTTTCGTCATATACTATTGAAATCACAGAGCTATACATTTGGCATTCTTCAACATAATTTATAGTTCTTTTTGCAAGTCATGCCAGTAACAGACCATCACAGAGGCAAACATGCCTTTCATTTGCATTAAGTGAGTTGTCTCAGACTCATGGCAAAATGAATAGCTGGATATCCCCCAATAATCCCAGTCCCTTAATATTCACACTCATTCTCAGGGACTCATCCAGGAAAATATCACTGAGTGTGTCTTTTAATTTTATTCATGTTTCCACCATAACCCTGCAGAGGCTTCTTAGTGATTGTAAGATTATTTTAGTTAGCTTCACTTGCCAAACAGATCTTTCCCCACTTTATTATATCATCATTATTATTTCTACTATATAGGAAGTGTATCGCTGCATATCATATATCAAAACATTACTAATGCCATTAAGACAACGCCAAGATTAGTCATGTGATATGCATGAAAAGGCAACTCAGTTCTTCAGAGAGCCTTGAACATTAGCTGACCAATTTCTGTGCAACTAGTTTTGCATGTGCATGCCAAAGCCAGAAACAGACATCCTGCCCAGGACAGAAGAAGGAACCTCTCCCGAAATAAAGCCGAGAAGCAGAGACACCACCTTGTACTGAGGATCTTTTGAGAAAGCAGCATGCTCTCATCCAAAGGCTTTTTAGATGTTGTCAGTGTCAGAATAGATGTTTCCAAGAAGGACATAATTTGACAAGATTGATGCAGAGAAAACTTTTGACACAGCTGTAACTTTTTGCTTGCATAGAATTTTTTTGCATAAAGGGGAGAAAAACAGTGTCATTCATTTTTATCTCAAAGGACAGAAATAAGGCCACGGTCAGCCATGATTCGGACATTTCCTAACTCTTAAACCTTGCCTCTGCAACCTTATGATGCATTTGACAATGTATCTTCTTGCAATTTAATGAGAACAACACGTCGTCTCTCTCTCTAGGTCTCTAAGTCCAGATATTTCCATCTGCTTGTGTAGGTAACTGAGGGCACTACAGTTCTGATCTTTACTGCCGATTTTTTTTTGTGGGTCATCTGATTGCAAAATGCAAAATGGTTTAATTTTTACACTTTTTTTTGGTCTAGTTTATATTTTCTGGCAATCATAATATACTACATAATAAACAAGAAATGGATGTGTAGGTTTTAATATTGACTATCACTGTTAGCAACACCCCAACTATAATTATAACCCAGGAAGAACTGGTGTTTGGTCTTCTCTTACTGCAGTTCATGTTACTTTTCATTTGTATATCTTAGCAGAAAATATAGTGTATCTAGTCACCATAGGAACACATTCCCCATCTGCTCTACTATCACATTTTTTCCCCTTGACTTCTGTAGATTGCAGTCCTCTCTACTATGTTGTTAAGATATGTAGGGGCCAATTTCCTCCCCATCTAAAAGGAGTTATAGCAGACATGAAAGCAGCCCTGTTTCTTAACTCTTGGAGTTCCACGTCTCTTCATGTACACCAGATTTCCAGCAGTATACCTGCAAACCAACTCTTCCTTTTCTAGTCTTTCTAGCAGTACGGCTTTTGAGAAAGTGGGCTGGAATCCTGTCAAATGCTTTTTAAGGAAAAATGCAGGGTCTTTTCGCAGATGTTTGTGTCTCGTTATGCACCGTGAGCTCCCCTCTGTCCCAGCCACATGGCTCATCATTAGAGTCACGTGCCGTGGTGCAACGGGAGAGAGTTTGCCAAGGAGCCTAGCCCGTATGAAAACCTGGGAACCGGGGGGCACTGCTCAAATTCCCAGGAGGCACAGTAGGCAGAAACAGCTTAATGTTGAACGGACTTGAAACACAGCATTTGGGTTCAGTTCAAGAAAATAAAACATTTTGATTTAGTAAGTCAAAACTAGACATAGGCATTTCCAAATTGAATTATTTTGCAACATTTAATTTAAAAAAAAGATGATATTTCAACATTTTGTTTCTTTTCTAAGGAAAAGTATATTGAAATACTGGTTTCGCCTGTGGGGTATTTTCTGTTCCCAGTGAGGAAAAAAAAGCTTTTACAAAACAACAAAATAATTCAAAGTCAGTCATATCTGCATATTGTATGCAGTGCTTTTGTTGCTAATTTTTTTTCAGTTTAAAATGCAATGAGAATTAGTGCACATACATAAGTAAAAGGGATAAAAACCAGTTTTCTGAGTTACTTGAATGTAAAAAAGGTTTATGCTACATCCATAAAAGTCAATTAGATAATTTAAATTTAAAAATGTCTATAGAGAGACACAGTATAACCACAGGAATAAAGTCACTCCTTAAAAACTTTGTTTTTGGTTTAGACAAGTTCTGGTCTGCTCTTGTAAAGGAAACTACGATAGTTTTAATAGTTTATTAGGTTCAGGAATATGGAAATACTGGCCTGAATTTTCATTTCAGGCTGATTGAAAATCAGCCTCTGTTATCACAGTAATCATACTATATTTTTTTTCTTGCATGAAATAATGAGGCTTGATCTTAAAATTATTTCATTTTTGCTCCTAATAATCCTAATTGGACAGTAATCCTTTTCTGCTACAAGCCACTTAGCAGAAAGCCACAATTTATTAATGATTAATATTCACAAAATCTTCTAATTATATACCTTCAGCAAAATAACTTTCTTCCTCTGACATTCCCCTTCCTGATAAAATGAAGATTCTAGCACTTGTCCCCAAATTTTTTCCCCATCTGCTACATATTTACTTCTACTTTCATGCCCTCATTGCCATTCAGGCATTTTCCTCTGGCTCCCATGTTCAGAACCACTCTCAGGGTGAAACCCTGGAGAACCAGTTGGTTGGTTCTACACCAGATCTTCATTTCATTTGTTCCCTCTGCTCTATCTTGTTGCCTCTTTTCTTTCTTACTGCTGAACAACATTTTACTACATGCTATTTGGGACCAGGATGTGGTGAAATGAGGGACTGTCCCTTCCAGACTTAGATCCCTTAAGCGTTCCTCAGTGACCTTCCCAATTTGCTCTGACTCCAAGACTATACATCTGCTCTTGAAGCCTGGCTTTACCGAGAAAGCTCATGGTAACATAAGCTGAATCCCTCTTTAGACCTTCCTCAGGGCAGGCTGCCTTTCAGATTTCTATCTCACACTCCCCCAAATGCATGCCAGAGTCTCTCCTATTTATTCCACATCCAGGTGAGATAAAGAGTTGCTTTCATCAGCAAAGAACATTTAAACTTTTCTCAGTTTAAGTCAATTTAATATTATTAATCAGATTAACTCCTGGCAGGCTTTTCTTCCAAACACAGTGCATCTCTATGGAAACACAAAACTGCGTGGAAAACTGAATATCGAGCACACATAGTAAAAAATCATTTAAAATGCTATCGAGGCACATTTACTATTCTTATACAGAGAAGTTATTCATGACTAAATCCATATAATTTACAAAGCTAACATTTGCAAGACCACTCCAAAGACTTGCATAGTTATATTTTCCTAACTTTTAACAAGATTTAACTACTTTGGCACTATTTAACTATTCAAAAGTGCCTGTCACCCGGCTTGGATCAGGAGTGTACTTTTGAAGCAAATTTATCCTCACTCAACAGGACTTCAGTTCACACCATGGAGTAATCTGGAAGTGAGCAGAACTAGATCCTGAAACTGGAAACAGGAAGATGTGCCCTAGGAGTCCTCATGACTGAACTTCAGCAGCTGGCAGGGATTTGGCCCCAAGATCAGGGTAATGTGAGCCAGAGTGACACTTACTGAGCAGCATCTCTGTCTCCCTCCACATCTGCTCCTATCAGGACACAGTAGCTGCTACTGAAGACAGAGTCTCTGCATCTCATGTTGTGTGCTTTGCTATCTTAGATGCTTTGCACTCTTAATTATAATCAAATAAAACTCTAATACCAGGTATAACCACCTTCCCATTTTGAAACCTTGGGCAGGAACCAGTAGTTTCTTTTTTGGCCCAGTTTTTCCAACAGAACAGATGTGGCCAACTATTTAAATTCCTTGATATGCAGCCCCAGAAGAGTGGATAAAGCTCTTTCAAGCCCATGGATATTTAACTCATTCATACATATTTATTCATACAATATTTTGTTCCAATCATAACATTGAGGCTTTTTGTATCTCATATGCCTGTTCAAATCATAATATATTCCTTACTTGGAGTGGAGGCTGCATTGAAAAAACAGAATGCAAAGGGATATGCGGAAGCAAATTTTTTGGTTGTCAAATATATTGGATCCTCTCACCTGCCCAAATTTATGCTTGTTGAAAGGTTTATCTTAAAAGCTGCTGTTCGGTTTTAACCCTTTTTGAAATCAATTAAGAGCTGAAGTCAGCAGGGTCATCATGCTCAGGCCCTTGTTGGTGAATAGCAGATTCCCTACTGCCTATGTATATTGCAATTACCCTTGTTTCTATAATTATGCTATGCAATCATCAGCTGTCCAGGACAAGATCCTTATTAGGTTACTAGCAGAACTTAAAGGGGTCAGGGTGCCCTTTTTGGCACGTTTCACACACCCTGTGCTTTTGTGGAAAAATGAATTCACTAAGAAAATGTTGTACATTGGTCATAATTAAACAGCCACCCCAAATTTTCCCATGTTTAATTTATAGTTATAGTCTAGGGATTACTTTTAATCCTGTTTTTTTTCCTTTGTGTGCTTGTTTGCTACTGAGAGAAATGTTATTACTTTCAGTCATAACTTGGAATAAGCTATTAAACTTCTGCAACTTTGGTGCAGAACTCTCCCAAATAATGTGAATAGAAGCAGCTCATCCAACAAAAAACTCTCAAATACTTCTGTCTATAACATTTTAAATAGTTAAATTAAGCAAATATTGGCCCTACTCCAGATGGTGCTAATGATGAAGATAAACTATGCTTTACACCATGTGAAGAATCTAGTCCTTTTCTGCACCAAATCTTCACCGTTCTTACATAAGGTATCCGAGATAGAAAACTGAGAATTTTAAATTTATTTTAGACTTTGCACTTTGCTTTTATATAACAGAACTATTAGAAATATGAGGGGTTGGAAAGCGAGAGTAGGTTGTGATAACTTTTAGTGAATTGCAGTTTTCTCATTTCTGACTCTTTACAATAGATGTGTCAACAACTGTTAAGTGAGGCTTTTCCTGGTGTTTACAAAGTGCTTATTTTCTATCAAGTCTAAAAATGCAAAATCAAAAGGCTAAATATTTGCATTCCCAGAAAGGCAGTCTAAATAATTTAGTCAGTCGAAAAGCACATTATTGTCTATATTGATTTTTTAAATAATTTTTTTCGCCTGAAGGTTTACTGTTTCACACTATTTCCCTTAATTATTCCACTAACTCCAGATTGACATAGTGCAAGAAAGAATGCTATCTGCAAATTTTGGACATTTCAGCACTACTGTTTGGCCCAGGGCTCAGTCTTGCAGTTGCTGGGAGTTTTGCAGTTGGATTGCACTGTGGCCACTTTCCCCCCTGGCTGCCCAAGCATTAACTGCCCCAACTGCCTCTTGCATACCCACCACAGCCCCTGAGCCATTGCTGGGCCCTTCTGTCTCTGCTGTCTGTGTCCAGCAGCTCAAGATCAGGTTGATCTTTGAGCATCAGTCACACGCAACTTCAATAACTTTCCTTATGCAATTGCTTATTGAATAGTTATTTTCTAAGCCCAGAAGTAAGAAATAATAAAACAAACAAAGAAACAAACAAAAAAATCCAAAATCCAAAAAAAAAAGCTAACAAAAAAAATTAAGAATGAGGTTGGAAGAAGCTATAGCATGAAAAATATCTGTAACAGATATAATCTCCTTTTAATCCAAAACCTAGTTGGTTCTGTTTTTCAGAAATTTGTTCTGTTGTCAGAATATTTGGGTGGAAATAAAACACCTTTTGCAAATTGGAAGCTTTTCAAAAGGAAATCTAGAGTGCCGTTAGAAACATTCCTACCTGTAAAATCAAAATTTAATATACAGTTTTTGAGTAGATTTCATTTAAAGTAAAATAGTTTATCATGCTGGAAAAAAAGTCCCCATTTCTTTTTAAAAGTCAGTTCTGCATTAAATTTCACTCACCCAAAGCCTATAGGACCTCACAGGACTTGTAGAAACAGCAGCACAAGTTCTTCTGTTCCTTCTCTGTGAAACAGACAGGTAGACCACAAAAAACACTCTCATGCTCATGGTATTCAAATGTCTTCCCAAAGGCTTCATAAGCCATGATATTTCTCCTCATTCAGGTAGAGCACTTGTATGCTGCCAAACCTGTCTATATGGATCTTAAAAATGCCTGACTGCTGCTACTTTTAAAAAAGATAGATGGTGAGCATGCTGACACATGGGCTGCTCCTGACCTGACAGATGCCTCGCTTTTTGTCAGTTTAACACACGTAATTCACATCCACAGCCATTGCTTGAACTCAGTGCTACCAGGTGTGTTACAAGAGGTTGTTAGACTATAATACCAATATTTCGGTGATAGGCTATGTGCACCCCATTGCTGCACGCCATAGAAGGCTCATGTGCATACAAATGTTTTTTCAAAATACATAAAACTTTGTTCACTTCTAGAGGCTGATGATGATGGAATTTTAAAATTTATTTCTTTGGACCAAAATAAAATGAGAATATTTGCACATTCAAAGGCACCAATAGAGAAATGAAATTAGCTGTTTTTACTTATTTTAAGTTCCAGTTCTGCTCCAAAGGACTCTAACATGACATGAAGAATTCCAATGATATGTGAGCTATAAAAAAAAAATTACTTAGGCCACCCTTGAATAACAATTTATTCTTAAAGACAAAAACTCCTTAGAAGAACAATCAACTGAAATTTTCAAATGAGATTTCCTGGGCTTAGCAGGGTCGGTGCTTTGAATGCTCTTGCTCTTACAAAAGTGCTGAATGTCCAGGAAGCCCCAAATAACTGGAAATGAACTCTGAACACTGGTCTGACATCTTATCTAAAAATTGGCATGATCATTAGAATGACTATGATCTTTCAAGTTCCTATGGGAAAAAGTCTACCACTAGAAATGCCAGTGTAGTTTATGCGTCTTTTTTTGGCAATTTCTAAAAGAAGAACTGTGTCAACTCTTAGGCTTGAAGTTGATACTTACCAGAGAAGAGGTTAACATTATCATTAGCTTTGTAAGATACAAAAAAATTTTAGGCAATTCAGGTGAAATACAGGTGGCAAAAGTGGTTTGATGTTTTACAATGAAACTCCTTCGCTTGTTCCACAATGGTTTTCTTAAGTGTGTATCTTAGAAAAGAAAAATCAAAATAAAAATCTATATATTGTTTAAACCTGCTTAATACAAAGGTATTACATGAAGTTTCACACCAGCGCAATCTCTTGTCATGAAATATTTATAATATTTATAATTAGCTTTTAAATAAGTCTTGAATATCTTTGCTTTCTTAAACTTATCTTCATGACATATTTTAATTAGTACTCAAGAAATACACTATCTAGTGCCATAAATTAACCGAGAGCATGACTAGCTCTATGATGAAATATATATAGAACAATCCAATGTCTAACATGAAGAAATCTGACAAAATGCTATGTAGCTGGCCGTTATGTTATAATTCCTCATTTCCCAGCAACTATCAAAATATGAATTTGATGAGTTATTTAAGTTCACTGTCTGGTCAGCAACAGAAATACTATGAAATTCGTTATTAATAATACATTGTAAATATTATGACTACTGAAAAAGATAGACATATTATACTCTCAGACTTGCAGGAGAATATGTACACTCTTCCTGAAGACGTTTTCTGACCTGACACCAGAAGTTACTCAATCTAGTCTCAGGCACAGCGTGTTCGATCTGTTGTCACATGTACATGGAGATTTCTCCCTAGGGAAATGAGCAAAGAAAAATCCTAAATTAAATCACTGCCGAAATCAATGGATACAACATAGGATAACTTTTGAGCTTCCTGGTAAAATAATGTTGCACACTAATCTGGTGCACTAACCTAGTGCAGAAACTCACTATTTGTCTAGAAACCCCTGGTTAACAGGAAGATTTTAAGAAGGAAAAAAAGCTGTTGAAATTATACACTGGATACAGCTTTGAGTTGTAAGAAGATAAATATAGGACATGCCAAGATCTTCAAAATTGTCTAAGGAAGAAACTCCGTAAGAGTATCTATTCGATATGGATACTTCATCTCTGGACTCCTGAAAGTGGAGATACTCACTTATATTGTCTGCTACTTTAAACCTGTAGATAATTTTAACCTACATGGGCTCAAAAACAGTTAAATCAGAAATAAAGACATAGCTACAATTTTTAAAAAAACAATCCTCTTCCAAGCAGTTAGGCATACTGTGACTGTTTCAATATATAGGAGTCATGACATAAGCCAGGAAGTTTGAAACATACCCGGTGCTTTGGTATCATTCAAGGCATTACAGCAGACAAAGGGAAAGTCTTTACAGTACTGTGGTACTTGCTGATGCTAGAAGGATACATTCTGAGTGGTTTTTCTCCCCAAGATATGTTTCAAAAAGTGTCTGAGTAATTGCACCATTACTTCGCTAAAGGCTTTCCTTCTGATTACTAGAGTTTAAAAGACAATTCAGAATTTGAATGAGTATTCTCTTTGGCTGCTATGCATCATCTGGAAAGATGTGAATTTTTGAAATGGCTCAGCAACAAACCCAGTCTTAGTCAGCAAGGTCTTTTCCTTGGGATCATTTATGAAGGCTAGAAAGCTACATTCACACCCAGGGAACAACATAGTTCAGCACATGAAGAAAATAAACAGACCCTCCGGCTTCAGCCCAGTCCCATGACCCCTGTGTACAGAGCTTAACCTTCCAAAAGGCATTCAACTTCTTTGGGTCACTGGAGGAGGGGTGAAGATGTCCTGCTTACTGGAAAATGCCACTGTGACCAGGGAAATCTTTTGTGAGACAATATCCTGATGCAAGCATTTACCTTTGTGCCATTTACCTACGTTATTTCATGCCAAAGATCAAGAAATAACATTCCCTTTGGGGAAACAATTATCCATCGAGTGCTACTTGTTCAGTCACATTTGACAGAGTTGTAGTCCCATACTTCAGAGATTAAAAGGGAGATGAAGTACTTCAAGAAGCATAATCTTTGATTTTGGAAAAACAAAACAAAACAAAACAAAAATTACAACCATTAAAAATCACAAGCCCATTTAAATTAGGAACTGCAAAAACTTTAAACTTCAATGCAAAATGTATCTTTTGTGTAGCATGAGATAGTAACAGATACCTGTGATGCAGAGAAAAGATCTGCTAAATATGAATGTCATTTTTACCACTGGAGATCTGGGTTGAAATTCCCACTAGAGAATACCTTTATAGATCTCATTTTAGTATATTGTAGCCATACCATTATAAAACCATCAAATGCAATTTGGCACAGCATGATACTTAAATGGTGGCCTGAAATTAACAGACTGAATTACTCTCTACAGGCAGCCAAGGTTATTTATGAATCGGAATTCGGATAACTAAGTGAAGGGCCTAACTGAACTCTGTGCTTTTATACTCCCAATCTCTGTTTTCTGTGATTTGAAATACTTTTTTCAGTCGTCCTTTAGTTGAACTTCCAGAATATTTAATCACTTAAAATGGGAGTAAAACTGAAAGCAGGATGCTGTATTAAGTACCTACAAGAGACAGTGTTTTTACATTTGTAAACTATCTTGTAAAAAGTTTTAATTAAAAGAGCTACATCTTGGCATCCGTGAGGTCTAGTGCAATTAGTTGCTTTAAACTCCATTTTCTCGTCTTGCTGCCAATTAAGCAAAACTTGTGTGCAAGAGTAATGGTTGCCTCAGTGACAAAATCAGAACATGCTAAATAATGTGATTAAACTTGTTAAAAGCCAAAATAAACACTTATAATTATCTCAAGAAAACCTGCATAGCCAAGTGAGAGCTCTATAAAGTGAAACTCTGCATCCATAATTTCAGACTTTCCTACACAATAGATCACAGTTAAAGATCTGTTAACAGACCTCTGACTGCTGAACTGGGCAGCTTGTGGTTTTCTTCTAAACCTATTGGCATAATGTGGATTTATGCAAGAGGTGCAAATTGGAAGTTGTCTGCTATTGGAGTCATTGGCAGAACAGAAATCATACTGTAGGGTTAGCAGCATGAAGTACATTTCTTTGAAATTACACAGCAGGGTTTCAGCTTGTTGCTCTGCTTGCCTTTAAGACCAAGGTCTTATACTGTCTGGCCATGATTAAAATCAAAGTGTAGGCCTCTTTGCTGGGTGCCAGTAAATGAAGGTGAAAAACAGAAACAATCTGGATTCTTAATTATTTTAAAATGCAACATAGGCAAAAAGCTAAGATGAAAGCATTTGTTACTAATCTATCCTAATTATTCCACATAAAATGATTTCCTAAAGAGGTCTATATCTTGAGATAGTCACTTTCTATGAGTATGCAAGATCTTTTTTACCATACAGCATCTTTTACTTAAACTCATGCATGTTTAAGTAAAAAGTTCCATGTTTAAGTTCCCATGTTTGTTTAAGTTCCAAACAAGAACTGACAAACAGTCTAAATGGTAAGCTTATTTATATTCAGATTTAAGGGTACATCAAGCCTTGAAATACACCAAGAGACCACACTGAATTTACTGAAAATTGAATGACCACTAGTTTGGTCCACTAGTAAAAAAGTGAGCATTTGGAAATGCTCCATTCTGCTGCCATACTATGAAGATAAATGTAGGCATGTATATGCTGGCAAGCAGGATCAGAAAAAAAAAAAAAAAAAGTGTGGCAATAGAAGATAAAGATATGGTAGCAGCATAGGAGCCCTCAGCATAAATCCAAGCCTCTCTACTCTGAGAATGTCATCCTTGTTTTGGTCACCGTGGTCACATTTTTAGTAAAATCATAGCAAAATAATGGCATTTGACAGAAAGTCAATGCTAGAAGTGAGCACTGTGCGGGCTATCTACACTACTGTGAGTTTTACTATAGGTGAACCAAGGGGCTTTTTCTTTACTTGTCAGCATATTCCAAAGTACTTACTGTCAGGATATTTTTTTCCTAATCAGCTCTTGGAGGTCTTAGTGATAGACAGACCTCTTGACTGAAATGAAGATGCTGCATATCTGGAGATAGTCAAGCACAAGCATTAAACCTGATGTGCAAATTGCTTGCCCACTTTAACGCTGGACTTTTTAAACATGCAATCTTTGATTTAGACTACAGTGCTTAGAAGTCACCTTTTTGGCCTCATATGAAAAATACCTTATTTTTCCTAGTCTAGGCTTCCTGTTCATGGCGCCTTTTCTCTCAGAAAACAAACGCATGCTTTCCAGGTTACCAGCACAAGAAACATATTGGATATAAGGGAATAAAGGATTCAAGTGGTCACTATGAAATGTATTGTATTTTGCCTGTTCTTTTAATAAATTTTTAATGCATTTCGAGTACTTTTTTTTCTTAGTAATTAAAATCCCATTTAATGTCATCCGGCTTGTTGAGTCCTAGACAAGTACTTACAAACAAAATTTTCCATGCCTTTAAATCTACAGCAAAGAGAGGGATATATTTCTTTCTTGCACTAGATCAGACCAGTCCCTGATGTTAAATTTAGTCCTAACTCACAACAACACGTATGTGACCTATTGATCCAGTTCTGTTAACTGGGTTTGTGTCTGGTCCAACTCTGGCAAGACCATGTCAGGCAATGTTGGTGGGAACTGGAAAGGTGAACTCCTTGCTCACTCCCTTGCTGGGAGCAAGGAGGTCATTTGTACTGCTTGCCCACTACCATACTTGAATACAAATATTCATTTAAAACCACCCTGGGTAACAAATTAAGAGCAGTATTACTGCCTCAAGTTTCTACTTCTTTAGGAAAACCCTTGTCATCTTTTCCTATTTTGCCCTTTTCCCTTTAAAAAATCTCATTACTGTTAAGAAACCACATTGTTTGGACATTGCCCAGTATCCAAGTATGTTGAGCATATACTGTGGCAAATTTAGCCACATAAAAATTGGTGCTCTGTCTTAACTTCTAATGCATATAATGCAATGCTCCACTGGAGAGTTTTAAAGTTACTTAAAGAAACACATTTCCCGTCTTTGAAAGTTGTAAAAGCTCCAAATAATTTAATAAACTGAATTAAAAAAATAGGCAGACAAAATCCCTACTAATGCTAGTGAAGCTTGTTTTCTGCAAAACATTCCTTTCGCTTACAAGACAGACATGAAGTTCTGGCCTATAATATTTCAGCTCTTGTGCTAACAGTAGAAACTGTAGTGAAAGCAACACCCTGCCCACCACTGCCGCCAGTAGTGCCAAAACCTGATGCAACGCCGGTGCAAGAAATTCACTGACAGACAGGATGTTAATGACTGCATGGTATCAACAGCCTCTTTGCACAGCTGCTGCCACGTATGAGGGATAAAAAAGCAAGCCCAAGCGGAAGCACTGTCAGGAAGAAGGTGCTCACTTTACATCACAGTCCATCAGAAAGGAAGATGAAAGAAAACAGCTGTGAAGAACAGATCTATTTCATGCAAATTCAGTGAGGATAATACTGAGCTCTTCTTTTTGAATTATTTCTCCATTCCTCTCTTTCTTTAAGTCCCTCGTGGCAGTCTGTACTAAGGTAAGAAGAGGTCTGCAAGTTAAGACTTAGGTGTTTCTCCTGCTGTGCATTCTCTGCAAAATGGTTTTCCTAAGCACTAATTCTCATTCTTCTCCCTGTGCTTGGGCCACACTCCCTGTGAAACAGGCACCTGTCTCTCCTTCCTCCTCTTTCAATTTTTTCCACACTCTGCAGATTGCATCCAGCAGATTCACTGGTAGATCAATCCCACAGCATCCATTAGAGGTGGTTCCTGAAAGGGAACCCTTTACGGGATCGTTACATGCTGCTGATTCTCTGCAATATTGACTGAATCTGATGGACAGGCACAAAATGCGGTTTTTATAGGTGTATAAATTTCAGAAAGACTGTTTTTTGACTTGTGATCTGATAGCTAGACACTCAGAACTTTGCAATACAATGGTGAGAACAAAAACTGACATTCCTTCTTCACATGTTTTTTTTTGGTACACGTAACCTAACTTCAGAAGTTATGCATTCTCAATGAAATTAATGTATCTTGAACAAAACAGCTAATTCTAGCTGCAAAAGCCTGACAATTAATCTCAACTCCAAGTTAAATAATAAAGCAATTAAAAGCAGAAAAAAAGCCAAGGGCAAAAGAATGAATTTGCCCCTAAGAGTATTATATTAAGTGATATGGCCACTGAGCCCTGACATTCTTTGCATCCCAGTCTTGGCCTCTATCCTTGGACAATTCACTAAATATTTCCTCCTCAAAACTTATAGGACAGGATAAAATATTCATCCTAGTGTGATATGAAGATCAGCACTACTTTTTAAAAATATGTTTTAAGTTATGAAGGGGAAAAGAAAGAAAAATTAAATAGAAATTATTCCTAAACCCACATGGAGTATGTAATATTGGGTGAATAAAAATAAATGTTGCCAATACATTTTTATGCTCTTTAGGAGAATTTCAAAATTAATGAAAAAATGGAATAAAGTAGCCTAACATACATTATCTTAGCTCAAGTACTTAGTAAAATCTCATGGCCCATAATTTGAAAACATAATTCAACCTTTTATATGAATGAGACCAGAGAGATTAGAAAACAGGATAATGTTAAATGGCAAAATATCTAACTGTCCAAGCCAATGGAAGGATCAGTGTAAGAGCTGTTTTTAATTAACATCTTAGTGGTTTGGAAAATGGAGTAAAGATCATATTAACTAGATTTGATGATGATGTTGAGCTGAAAGATCTTGCCAAAAGTAAAGCCAGAGAAAATACAATGGACCAGAGAGGTTAAACAAATATGGCAAGGGAAGCTAACTCTCAACCTGGGGGAAAAAAAAGCAAGTTAGCATTAGATAAAGAAGATAAAACATACATGGGAGAGAAAGCAATGGAAGCGAGCAATTCCTTTGGTTCATGCCAAAATCAAGTTAGACTTGTGGTTTTAGCAAGATCGGACATCAATGGAGTAGTTTTACTGGAGCTGTCTTCTGCCATGGCAGGTGCACAGGAAAGTGTCTCTCTCTGACCAGTCTCGTGCCAGTAAAAACTGATAGAATGTTTGCAATGAATGTCAATGAATAAAAGTTGAAACACTACGTTGTGCTGCTAACCCCAAGTATTGAAGACTTGCGATTCAGGCTCTCTCCTCATCTTCTTTATTGCAAGTTTTAAAAAGCACCACATTTTAAAAGTAGGAAGTGCTGTGGTTCTTCTGCATTTGGAAATATTAAGCATTGCATTTTAAGGTTTTCAGTGTGGAAGAGGGCTAGCGAAAACTGTCTTTGTTATTGTTGGTTTTGTTCCCAGAGACGGAAAAAAAAGCTGAGATTTGCCCTTTCCATGTAATTGCAGGAGCTGGTGCCTTAAAATAAACATGTGCTATGAGATTAATGATAAAATCATTGGATCTTGCAAGAGTACAATATCTTGCAAACTGTGGCATTCGCGTGTAGACACTATGACTGAAGGCTGGTGATTCACCTATGAGAATTTCCAAGAAAGCAACTAAATTAAGATGAAAGGAAATCTTATTCCAAAAGTCTCCTGGTAAAGTGGCTGTTATTGAGCTGCTGCTGTGCAGTGATATGGCAGATGCTGACAGAGGTCAGAAACATCTTCTGTATCTGTCTGCTCAGTTTGAGGACCGCTTAAAGCAGCTCAGCTCTGGCTGAATCTTAGAGCAGACTTTGTATTAGTTGCGAAACCATTCTTTAGGCAGCACGCTGCAGCTCAGAAGAGCTCAGGAAATGTGTTTAATCTACTTAAAATCTGGACATTATTAAATATTATTACCACCATTTCGTTTGATTGGAAAACTGAAGTGGACTGGTATTGATATAACAAGTGGTAGTAAGGGGATTAGAATGCAAAATAGAGCCAACCCTGAAGTTCTATGTCCAAGTTAATGTTTATAATTAAAGCTGAGTTTTGGCACAGTGCTGTTGAAAAATTGGGACTCTGCATAGTTTTTGTGCAGCCCACTCTCTAGTTATACAAATGAACACCTCCTCTTTGTTTTCAAATAGCCTGAATTTCTGATCTGTTCTTCCCTCGACAGTCACTGCCACCAATCAGAGCTGAAAACATCCATGCAAGTAGCTGATTCTGTCCACCTCGTCAGAAGTATTTGCAAGTCCTTGTCCAAGCAATAAATTAGGAGCTACTTTTTAATGTAAAATGCCTTTCTCCAACATGAGGGAGAGCTGTTAAAAGATGTTACATAACCTCTACCCATAAATAAACTCATCTGAAAAAAAACAGATTTAGAAAGAAATTTAGTTTATGTAAATTAAAACCAAGAAAAAGAATAAGACACATTTGGTGACTGAAGGACAAAGACTTAACAAAATGAAATTTAAATGATATGGATTTATAGAAAGGATGGAGGTGAAGGTTAAATTTAAATTCAAGTTATGAAGGGCTTCTGTTGCCTGTAATATTCTGATTCTTTATATAATTAAACAAAGCACAAAGAACTGGTTTTATAGCTCAATCTTTATTTTTAAATTATGTAAAATCACCTAGAAAAAATTATTTTACCAGAAAAATAATAGAAAAAGTCTAATCATGAATTTTTTTTTATTTTTGAGAAAATGTGTCAGCACTAAATGACCTAGTAAAAGACAAAAGGACCTACAATTTCATGTTTTAAAGATTTTTGAAGCAGAATTCAGAAACCACTGAGGTACAAACCTACATCTTGGAGAGTAAAAGAAAACGGACATCAATATATAGGTTGAATTTATGTGCAGCTTCTCAAAGCACAGCAAGCAGGGAAGGCTGAGAGCAGACACACAACCTACATTCTTGAGCAACTTTATTCCAGTAGTAGAACGACTGTATTCGAGATGCCTAAACCTCAAGGCTGATGGAGTTCTGAGAACTGCAACTCAAGTGTCTTTAGCCCTTTTTGAATAAGGCAGCAAAACACTAATGCTTCTATAATGTCCAACACTGTAGAGAGATGTGCTAGACAAGTAAAAATTCTTACTTGGACACAGGTTTTTAATTCCATTAATTAATGCTTAAATGAAACAAAAATCCACCCTTCTGATATGGAATATATAGAGTTTCAAACACTTTATGTGCAAATATTGTCCCTTAATATCTTTAAAATAAAATCAGAGTCTTAAATGTAAAACCACATTTAGACACCACATTAGACAGGCCAAAAATTATTAAGCAACTGGCTGAAAGAAAAAATGCTAATAATAGAAATTCCTTCCAGAAAATTCAAAGAAAAAAGCCTTTCAAAAAGAAGCTGTGAATGTTGGATGATCTTGATATAAAAGGACCTGTCTAGGAAAATCTCAATCACTGCGAGAAGCAAAATGAATTCCTTGCACTAGTATTCATTACAGAAAAGACTGTACACACAAATTGTTCTTTACTGAAGAAGGATCTGAAGAGCTATGTCCAGCTGAAACACGAGATGGAGAAGCCTGTTTTGTAGTGATAAATTAAGGAAGAAAATTTTTTCAGTACCTAAATGGTATTTCCAAGAGTGTCAAAGATAGGAAAAACCTATACTGTTAATTGAGAAGTGTTAATTACTGCTTAAATTTGCTTCAATACTGTTGTGGTTTAGGAATGACAGTCCCCAATTTAGTGCTGTTCCTTCTCCCCGAAACTCTCCCAAAACCAGATGCTGCTCAGTCTCCCCACCCTCCCTCCTTTCCTGCTGAGAATTGAAGGCACAAAAAGGCAAAAACTATGGGTTGAGATAAGAATAATTTACTGGAAACAGCAGTGAGGTAAGAAAATGAACAGTAACAGCAACAATATCAATAATGAAAGGTATAAGACAAAGAAATTATGTATATGGAAAGCCCAGGACAAATACCGACCAGCTCTTCCCCACCACAACATGTTTTCTCCTGACTGGAGAAAGGAACACCTTTCTTATGAGAAATGAGAGCCTCTTTCCCTCAGACCTTGGCAATGCCGTAAGATGGTGTCAAAGAGCAGCCGTGTACTGGTCACAGCCGCTTGGCACATTCACTGCAGCCCAGAACCCCTGGGAGCAAGAGATCTGCTCAGCCTCCCTGGATGCTGGGAATAGAGGTGTGTGCCACTGCACCTGGCTACTGTAAAAAGATTATCTCTGTCCTGGGCGGAACTAGAACAGGTACTGAGAGAACACGACACCAATCTTTGCTATCCCATCAGATACTCAACAGAATTCTATTTCTAGATGTCTTTATGTAAGCCTAGATAAATTGATAGAGAACATATTGGAATATGATACTTGGATATGATGCTCTGGGGAAGAGTTGTTAAGTTTTGCAGATGTAGAAATTATTTGCAAGAGCAATAATGTTCTTTGAAAGAATGGCGAATTACCATGTGAATAAGGGTAAATCCAGCTCGTGTAGTGTAGCTGGACTTTCCCTTCAGCTGTGCCCTTACAGAGTAAAAGGGAAGGACTTGTCATATAGTGGCGACTGAGTGACTACTGCTTAAGTGATAAGAAACAAAGGGTAGGAATAAGTGGTCATTTTTTTCCTGTGAGGAATGTTAGGAGTATTCTCCCTCAGGTCTCTGTATTGATCCCTTCACTGCTAAAATGGTCAGGAGGACGGCCAAGTACCAGTGTGACAGTTAGCAGGTGACATGGAATTATTTTAGAAGAACAGTAGACACAGTGGGACTAGTAGGCACAGGACTACCTTGTATCTGCCAGAGTTTGAGTAAATATACACATGTTTAATTTCTGTGATATAGTTCAGTTCTTTAAGGTGCAACAATTTGGTCATAGGTGTGAATCCTCTATTTTCACGAGCTCCGAGACAAAAGAATTACAGCAGGATAATCATTATTTCAGTACTCCCCCTGAAATGTTAGCATACAGCAGTGTAAAACCAGGTATCTGGAGCAGTTTAAACAGGAGTTACAGGACATTTTTGTTTTTCTTAAAAAAAGAACATGTGTTTTGTTCTCTCATAGGCTGTATTCAATGCAGAGGTTACAACAGGATAAACAGGAGGAAAAAATCATATTATGAATCTAACAAAAGTGTTTAAGCAGATAATTTCTTAAAACTACGAAGAAGTAAGGAATAAAGTGATCTGAAAGGCATCTTGTTTTCTTGAAAATGTTGCTATGTGAACATAGGAAAAATTGAGTTAAATACCTTGGGAATTAACATGGAGCTTGTGAGTTTTCTGACATATTACCCTCATGCATGGAATCTCTATTTTCAAGGGAGATTTGATTACAAACATGTTTTATAACACAAATGTAACTCCCTGGTAACTCTTAAAAGTAAAATAAAAATTTATATGCATCTATTTACTTCTCCAGAAAAGCATAGAAGACTAGTGGGCTAATGACTAGCGTTCTTAAGGAGACAGATAACTAAATAATGACAATGGAAAATTGTGTTAATTTTTGAAGACCATGTTAAGAGAAAAAATATTCACCAACTATTATTGAGACAAATGTATACAATGATATATTAGACCTTGGAGATGAAAGGCCAATAAAAATTCCGCACATGGATACAGAAAAGAATTTAATCCGAAAAGAAACATCCAACAAAAAATCTCAAGCTGACAGAGGTTTTCCACTGCCTGGCTATAGGAGCTCCACCCTGAGAGCTCCATTTCCAGTTCCTTTCTCACAGCCTCTCACCGAGTGCAATGCCACCAGTGGAAGCGAGAAACCACAACAATCAATCCTACAAGCTTTCACTTTTAGCACCTGTAGTCCCAAAAAATGTGACAAAGAGAAGAATCTCCCAATAATGGTTGAAGCTGAGCTCTTAAAATTGTTTTTACACTTTGCATTCAAACTCAAGATTATGGTGCATTCAAGGGCAATTTGCACGCTATTAAGTATTCTTAATTCAATACTGTGGCTGGCTTTCACGTGGTTTATCACAGGGATAGGTATATTTCACTGTCCTTACATCAGTTTGAGCTGGGTATAATTTCCTTCTTATATTACTAAATAATCCCTCCCATCATGAAAGCTTGTTAGTGATGTGCATGAATGGTGGATGAGCCCATGAGCTATGTACAAATCTAGAGCTTCCTGCCCTCCTGGGTGTCATGTCTGGGCAACCTGGTGTGCAAGCTGAGCCTACCTGTGCATACAGACCTGTCTGGAGTACTGCTAAATCTTAAACTCTTTTTCAGCTTATATCAGTTTAGCACGGCTAAAGCACAAGCACAAAGCAGTTCTGTAGCCAAAAATGTGGGAAACAAAATTATGTGTAGAAAGTAATGTGTTCACTTCTAACTGGATTTATGCAAACCCATGCAAAACCTATGTTATGTCTACTGACACTGTGGAAAAAAGACAAAAATACACTCCAGCTGTCTCATAAGTTCAGGGCCAAAGCCTCTCCTTCTATTCTGACACAAATGTCATCCACTGAGGTTAATGGGACAGGGGTGCTTACACTATAGGGTCCCTAATTGTTTCTTGGCGGGCTAGCACTTGCTATCAGTACACATACAGACGGTATTAAAATAGATGTGTCCTATCAGTATGATCAGCTAAACGATAAACAATACCCTGGCATTAGCTCCGAATGCAGAAAGAGATCTTAGTGTGCAATCAGGGAAAGTAATTGTTAGAAATGTAACGATTGCACGTAGCTCCTTGATGAATTACTGAGCCTCAAGAACAAGCCTAGTATGATTTTATGGGCTGTAAGCCAGCAATCAGGTAGCAAGACTGAAAGTCCTTCTGAAAGTTTTAAGTGACTTTAGGCCTTCAGATGAAGATGAATTATTTGTTATGCTGTTTCCATGCATCTTTGTGGATAGCTTTTGCTTTTTAGGTTCTGAAATTAACAATTCAGCTATTAGTGTCAACACGCATCCTACTAAACCAACACATAGCTTATCAGAAAAGGTGCGCCATATTAGAATCAACTGAATGACTTTTATAGGGTGATTTCTCTAATAGCTCTGAGATCATTGCACGAAAGCATGAGATAATGCCACAGCTACAGTAAACTGCAAAGTCTCTGCACTGAATGTAGTGCAATCCATTAAAAACCCAGCAAAATACTGCAGAGTCACTGATAATACAAATAATACACAGGTCAGCTTAGATCTTTGCTAGACATGAGTTTTCCTCAATTCATAATTAAGCATGTAAAGACTTTTGGAGTTTTGTATGAGCTCTAATTTTACCTTTGTGATAAAATCCATCAATGTATATTGCTCAATTTTGCTTATGACAAAAAAGAAAATTTTCAAGAAGTGTAACTGAGGTATCCATGAAAGAAAATAAACACCTGTCAAATTTATTACAGTCATTTAATCACCCAAAAAACTCTCAAGGTGCAGGTATTTTATGGGTTCCTTCACTTCTAGCAAGATGGCCATCTTATCGGTAGAGTAATTGCTCTTTTTTTGTCTTCTTCTATCTTTTCAGCAATGTTTTCAGGGCTTTCCCTGAAAGGCAGAAGCAGAATACCTATGCCAAGCTATTGCAATATCCTTATTACAGATTAGACAAGTCTACTTTTCTCTATGGAAATACTAGCTTTTGGCCAAATTCAGTTGGAATTATGATCAATCTGAAGTACAATTCCTTTTTTTCACACTTAGTTCCAGGCTATGACCTCATTAGGATATATCATATGTAATCAGAGAGAGATGAATGTTGAGCAATAGCTCTGGCATTCAAATCTATGAAAATCATCTGTTAGTCTGATACTCTCATGCAGACTGCTCAAACTCTCTCACAGATGTCGTTCTTTACATCAGGATATACACATCAGTTTATATTTTGACTTTATTTAAAAGTCCGGATTTCTGAGGTCTCTCTTTACATCCTGTTTCAGCGAATGGAAATAGTTTGTCGGCGCAGTGGTCTCAGTTTCTTCCACTTCCTCACTCACCACTGAATGTGAGATGTTGAGCTGGCATTAAGTGTCTAACTCATGACTGCTCTGCAGCTGCTTCCTTCCTATGGATCTGGGCTGCTGCTGCTCTGGTAGGCTGAGTGCCTGAATCCCTTCCCCTTCCCTCAGCAGAGCTTGAGGACGTGCTGCCACTGAGATGGATGGATTAACTGGGGAGAAGAGTGTGGCTGGACTCATTAGATCCTGTGGATGAGGATTCCTATGGATGAGAATTTTAGATTGGTTTTGCTGTCCTGGCAGCCATGGATTGCCAGGGCAACAAGCAGCCACACTGGCTATAAACACTGCTGAATGCTGCCAGCTTGGTATGTATCACCCTGATTTAGTGCCAGAGGAGGAACCATTTCTAAAACAGAGGAATTTTGTTTAATGTTTTATGAGTGTTCCTTCTTTTCAAATTTTTTTAAAGTTCTCATGTGTAAATCCTTCTATACTGGAACAGAGCAAATGAATTTGTTAGGATTATTCCAGTGGGTCAACAAGATAGGACCTTAAAACTATAAGAAATGAACCATTCCCTCCAAAACTCTCTAAGAACTTCTGAGAATGAAATATTCACCCTGTCATACACCACTAACAGCCACACCACTGCATGGGCCTGTGCTGTCTTCAAAACTTGACAGGGAAGGGCATTGATAAAAATCATGCAGCAGAGGAAAGCCTGCACCATAAATACAGTCTAATCTGGAAAGGAAATTACTGGGTCTAGTCCTAGAGGGCTCAGCAAACAAAACTTCCACCAAAGTTACAAAGAAAACCCTTTTTTTCCCAAATGGGCATGCCTCTTTAGATCAGCAAAAATGTGTCTCTGAACATGTAAATGATATAGTCATCATGCTCATCCTACATACTACTGGGCAGAATATACGTAACAGAAATTTAAGTAAGGGGAATAAAATATTTTAGAACATTTCTTTTTTAATTTTTTTTTCTCTTTCATGGTAAAAAGCTGTGATTTCATGTGAAAAAAAAATCAGAAGATTAGTGGAAAATGAAATCTTTCTGAAGAGGAGATATTAGTTAAGCTTAGCATGGGTGCCTGACGTTTGGCTTACATGATACAAAAGGACAGAGAACTCCAATTAGGATTTAAGTTGACTTTTTAAAGTGTTACAGAAGTCTAATGACTACTCTGCATAAATTACTTCCAGATGCTGACCTTCTTGAAAATGATGATTGGAATAATCCCATGTTTTAATCAGCACTTGTAAGAGGTGAGGCATCTCCAAAATTTGTTTCGAGAAATGCAAATATATGATTTTTTTTAATGTGGAAGGGAAATGCAATAAAAGCTAAATTTTTCATGAGCAGTTTTCTTGCAATAGTATTCTGTAGGGCTTTTTACATCCTAGAGAAATATTTGGTCTAGTTTTTGGGGTCATAAAGTAGAGTAAAAACCCCAAAAAACCAAGCATAACTCCTTAGAGCTGTGGTTTTCAATTTACAGAGACGAAGAATGAAAACAACGAATTTGCAAATATTTTGTTATTCCCTTTGTTTCACAAATCACTTCTTGCCATGAACCAAACAAACTCAGTTCCAGAGCACAGGCCTTCGATGTGCTGAGCTCATCTACAACAGGCCTTGTTGGGAGAACTTTACCAATTACAATGTTGCTTCTGATCGATGTCCTGCAAGTGCAGTTGACTGATTTCTTCAGAGATTGGGAACCAGATATGAGAATGATATGCATAACAAACAACCCCAGAAAAACAATGTTTATCATAATCAAAGAGTAAAATCACCATTTGAAGGTTGTATCTGTTCCAAGGCAGTTTTTAGAGGCCAACAACACTGAGGTGCTTAGGATGCTAGGGAATAAAGGGTTCCTTGCTTGTGAAGGGACTTATTTCTCATTTTTCATTTCTGTTTGTAATCGCTGTCATTTTTGTTTCTCATGCTTTGGATAAAAAAGGTGACTTTTATATTTATTAGAACTGGGTTTCAATAAACATTATGCAATATGGTAGACCGGGGAATGATTTATTGATAATTTGTCACTTATATTTATGGAAGTGTAGACCCTGGAGCCCTAGGGCTGGTAAATCATATTATGCAGCTACAAATGTTTTTTTATTCTTTGCTGCCAAAAGTGCACCATGTAAACTGATTGCCTCACCAAACCCCCGGGGCCTGATAATGATGCACTTGCTAATACAAAGGCAGGAGGGGTGAGCAGAAGACAACTAATTATAAGTTTATTTTTGTTTCAATATGTTTGCCATTTAATCTAGAGTTCCATAAACAACAGATTGATGAAATATAATTAGGAAGAAGATTACTGTTTAATGAGGCAAAAGATTGGGAAAGAATGTAAATGGAGCAGTGGGCTGTGCAGAGTTTTTAGCTGTTTATTATTGTACAGCTGTAAGGCACTTTCACACAGTTCCCAGATGGAAGCAGCTGTTAGTCCTTCACCATCAGAATAAAGGAGGTTCATAGTTCATTTTTATCCACTTGTTCCAGCCTAGTAATGCTCACTACAACACTTCACCAAGTCACAACCCTCAGCTACGGCTGAGACTGTCAGGATGGGCACCCTGTCTTCATTTGCCACTTTGCCATTCACTTATCACATCTGGCAACCTCTCAAGCAACAAGCTGTTCCACTCCTCGTAATATGTTTATCTCCCCTGGTGATGTCAGCAAAAGTCAGCAAAAGTCAGCAAATCTAATATTCATGCTCAAACAGATTTGTTGGTGCTCTTTGTTTATAAGAAAGAGCTCTGTATCACCCCTGCAGCTGCTTCCTCTTCACCAAGTTTTGTTTTTGTACAGTACTCTTCTGATAGGCCTTGGGAGTAGCACAAAGAATGGGCCCATCTGACTTAACAGAGTTGTTTTTTAATATGAAAAAACACCATCCCACATCTCTTTTTTTCCACAGCATCTTATAAAACCTACATTTTCCCCTCAGCTTGACAAGGGCTCATACACAAGACAGAATATAAAAGGCAAATAAAAGAGGCGTTTCTTTAAAAAGCAGTAACCAGGAAAAAAAAAGTAGACAGACTCTCAAAAATGAATACTACAGTAACATTTCTCTTGTAGCACTTAAACAATTCCACATTATGGGCCAAGATATCCACTGCCCTGCACAGGCATTTACATTAGTGCAAAGTGAGTGTAAATCTTTACTGTTTCAGACAGGTTGTATGTTATATTTGGTGCCAAGGTATTGCACATGCTACAGGGAATTAGAGAATTTGGTGCTTGTTTTTGTAATAATTTATACATTTCACTCTTCTCATTTCACAGTGTTTGGAGCTATCTCAGATAATTTCTATGGCATATTGTGTTTGGGCTTATATAAATTTATATTTCTGAGGTACGTTATGCGTGATAGTCCTATCAGTTAAGGCAAAGGCAGAGTGTTTATTCCAGGCTGGCGCTAGCCATAATGTTTCTGAACGGTTTCTCAAACTGGGTGAGGTATTTTCTTCTTCATTAGTTTCTGTTTTGAGATTAGAATTTCTAAAATTTCTTTTACACTACTTCAGCATTTATTCAGATGTTTGGCTAGAGTTTCACTCCAATTCCATAATTTATTTGTTCCCAGCACAGGATAAATTTGGAGATCTGGGTTTAACTAGGTGGTGACTGTGGCACTTTGTTTTCCACTAATATAAACCAGTCTGGTTCTAAATCTCTCTCTCTTTTTTTTTTTTTCCTTTTTTAAAGAAAAATACAAGAGTATTGCTTTAAGTATTGAATTAAATTCTGGTATCTTTATATTATTTTGCTATTGGTTGCCAAAGGATAATTTGCTTCACAGTTTCCAAAACACCTTTCAACATTAATACACATTACATTTAAAAAATTTAACATTTAGGAGAATCTCAGGAGTAGAATTATATCCTGATCTGTAAAAAAAATAAAGACACAGCACAAAAAAATTCCAACAGTATAAAGTTGTTTTTTTAGTTGTTTTAAATTGTACCACTATCAACAGGCCACCCACATGCTTAATCTAGAAGAACCACCTCTAGGCTATGAGAAAGTCTCCGTGGCCCCAGAAAACTTGGCTATTTCACTGACGAGGATGCTGGTTAAAGCCAATTATGGTGGAGAATTTTATGTTCCAAACAGCTGTCCAGTTGGAGTTGGGCTAAGACCACCAAGTTATTTCATGTGTCACAAACATCTGATTGGTTATATAAAGCTGCATATATATTTTTATGAATAGAAGTGGAAGGTTTAATTTGCTTTTGTTTGTGGGGTCTTATTTATTGCTTGAAAGTGTTTGGATGCCTGCTGGGTATTAGTGAGAAAGGGTTGCAAAAGCTGCATATATTTCACCTGCAGTTCAGGAACAGAGGTACAGTGTTGTGGTTAAGGCTAACCAAAGCAGAAAAACTACACTGGAGCAAGATAAGAAAACTGCTGCCAAGGCTGTGGACCAAAACTAAAAACCCAGCGGAAAACTCCAGCTAGTATTTATGTATGTATTGTGTGTATGGATGTATTTATTTAATATTAAGGAACCATTTATGCTCAAAAATTTTGCCTCCAGTTTAGGTATGCTGCTACTTAAAATTACAGCAGTTTAAATTACTTCCTTACCTGCTCTTTAGTGCCTGTTTTCTCCTGTTTGATTAGTTCATGCTCCTACAGCACTTTCCTATGTGCAGTTTTTACCGTTTCCCCTTTTTAGCCAGTCTGTTTTTTTCATCCTGTGTTTAACATGAAAGCTCTATGCAGCAACTTAGGAGAGAAAAACACTTCTAAATCTCAAAATTTTTACTTTTACAGTAAAAGAAAGATGCAATAGCAAAACTGGAAATGCTAGAAAAAGAAGTCAAAGATAGCCTGGGTGTCTGCAACTATGTGCAAGTTCTAGAAAAAGAGCTTTGCCAGTCTAAAAGTCCCTGGTATCACTTTAAGATACTGACCTCATAATTCCTAAATTCATGGATCACACTCATATTTCTCATTAGACTAATAACATTACTAAAAGTTTATGATCCAGCCAACATTTCCGAATTTTCTTTTAAAACATTCTAAAGTTTCTAAAGTAAATTGCTTGTCCATGGCATAGAACTAAAGCTCCCAGAGGTGATATTTGTTATCCACTTCCCAGCTCCATTATACAAAATCAAAAAGGTTTACTGCAAAATATTTGTCTTTAGTATCAGTACATTCTTAATGTTTGCTCTCTCACAAGACATCTCTCCTGCCATCACACTGAATCTTTCTCTTACTTCTTTTCCTTCAGACAGCTTACTTTTTTCTTCATCTTCTCCGTCCTTCCTTTTACCTTTAAATTACTCCTCTGTTATCACCTGACTCATTCCTGTCTTGTCAGTCTGCTGTTTTCACATCCAAAATTTGCTCATGATTTCATAACTATATTATCTACATCTTATTCCTCTTATGTTCTTCCTTTATTCTTACATGTTTTTCTGCTCTGCTCCTTTCCAGTCGCTGATGTTGTCTTCCTGCTGTTTATTTTATCTTAAATAATTTTTTGGTTTTATTAGTAATTATTTCTGTTCTACTGCCAATAGAATCTTCACACTGTTGGTCCTTTATCTGGCTTTCTTCTCCTCATCCATCCAAAATATTGCTGCAGTAGTTAGTTTATCTTATGCTTTCCCAGATTACTCGGAAGTTCTGTTTTTTTCCTCAGTCAATAAGTTGCTTTCTCAACACTCTTTCAAATATCATCCCTTGTCCAAGGAATTTCCAAAATTTCATTTTAGCTTTTAATTGATTTATAAAATCAGTGAACAATTCTCTAAAAACAGAGATTTTAGCTAGGTTAGCATATTTAAGAACAAGTAACAAGACATTCCACATTGCTGCTTAGATAATAAAATCTTCTGTAAACTCTGCATTGTTTTTTGTTCTTTGTAGTAAATATGATCTTCTATGTGAAGGCACATCAACATGTTAAAGGCTTAGAAAATAAAAGAATATTTTTTCTGTCATAATTTCCTCAGGTGTATTTTTCATTTCTGACTAGTCTAGCATGCTAGGTAGTACAGTTCTTTTTTGCAAATAAGCTGTAGGCAGTATCTAAATCAAAAGCAGTGTATCCAATAAAACATATCTTTACATATATATAAAGAATTCCTTCCCTTTTTATATCTTATTGTTGCTAACAATTAACAGCCAAGAGCAAGATTTCTGTGATTTGAGGTAATTGTGTTATATGAAACCAATAATTACAATGGTGATTTATTACCTCATTCAAGAAAGAAGAGTTGTGATAAGAACCACAGGAAAAGATTTTCTACAATTCTGTTTTTCTCTGTGTTAAATTTCTGCAGTATGGGAGTGGTTGCACAGATCCTAGTGAGGAATTTCATCCCCAGGATGCCACTTGGCCAGAAAAAGCTTTTATAACCATCTAAAAGAACCATCTGTTCTTTAGGATAGCATAATAGAAAGAACTGACTTAATCATTAGGTTCCTTTCAAGTCCATGAAACACATTTGAGACTTAATACATCTTTTAAAAGAGCATCTATGGTAAGGATCATAACTAATGGAAAGACACTTACCCCCCCCAGTTAACCTGGACTTGGCGAAAAGGTAAACCTCCTGTGGAGGCAGTCTTAACCAGATGAACAAAGCGTGCGAAACATGTTGGTTTACAGTGAAGCTGCAAGACGTTTCCCAAAACTAAGTAGGAACAAGTTTTCCGCTCTAAAAATTTCACAAGATTTTTTTTGAATTTTGTGGGCCTCAACATATACTGACACATGGTAGCTATCAACTGTAAGTCATGGGTCTGATATCTTTGATAAGAAAAGAATAAAAGAGGCCAGAAAAGAGAAGGAAGATTTCCAAGCTTTTCCTTGATAACAAACCTCCACTCACTCAAAAAAACCTCACAAGAACCCACAGACATTTTTAGCTTAACAGGTTAAAAGACATACAAAAGCTCTGTCTAAGCACTTCAGATGAACATAAAATAGTCTGGGTGTATGATTCACCTGTTACTTTGGGCCATACTTTGCAGTAAGTAATCAAACTTAGCAAATCACTCTACCACGGCCACCAATAAGGACACAGAGGTTTTAAAACCTACCAGAAACGGAGAGTCTCTATGTATGTGCCTGAATATCTGCCACTTGGCCTTAAGGCCATTTCAAGTCCTCAAGTAAGCTGATATTTAGCACCTCATAAAAAAGCTGTGTACGCCTTAGTAGAGGAAAAAAGTGACATTTGTTGGTGGTTTGTATGGAGGATCAGATTACCTTTCTTAAAAGTAAGAAAGATCTTCCTCTAAGTGTTTAGAAAGAGAAGGAGGAAGGGTGGCATTGCACAAATCTTTGTTTTGGAGAAGGTGTTAAAAAAAGAAAAGATTTGTACAGCTGCAAGCAAGCATACCATTTTATAAAACTGCACAGACTTGCATTGCTTCTTGGTGAATTAAAAGATTTATAGTAGACACCTAAGAAAAGTTATAGCTACTCTACACTTGCCCTCTAGGTACCTGGTGGCTTTTTGACTGTCATGTGCTCAGAAAGATCTCTCTTTGAATATGCCCAGATGCATGTAATGGGTCTGCTTTCCTTAAGGCCAAACAAGAAGGCAATGAGTTGCACAGTCTGCTCTGCTTTGTTTTCCTCAAGTGAAATATGATTTTAAACCTAAATGCTGAAATGGCACCAAATATTTAAAATATTTTATAGTTGGTGAGCTTTTCCACAGTGCCGGTTTGTTTTCCATTCCCCCCATGACATCTCACAACTCTAAGTGCTCAATGACAGCCTGTAGAGGTTTCGCCATAATCCACCTTTATCCATTAACAGATACTCAATCACTAAAGTGCTTACTAGACTAAACATATTTATCCAACCAAATCACACTTTACAATGCAATGCTGCCAATCAGACCCCAGCTATTAACGAGGAACTGCTTTAAGGGGATTTTGGTGTTTGTGCTGTGAAGAGCATGCTTACCTCCAACAAACCACTAAACCAAATTAACATAGCTGTATCCTCATAAAAGAAACCAGATATCCTGTTGTGAAAATAGAAAGCTTGGTAGGACAGGGCTCCTTTGATGGCTAACAGTGTGGCAGACGAAGGCTTCAGACTACAAATCTGGTTACCACAGGCTCATTACAAAACTCTAGCATTAAGCTTTTGCTGACTTTAAAAACAAAATAAAAATTTATCATTTGGGTAACTCAGTAAGTCATCAACTTACTAAGTTACTATTATAATTGCAATAAGTGCTGTAATTGTTGGATAAGGCTCCTTAATTCTAATTGCTCCTTTGTCCAAGATCATGTTGTAAAAATGCTTGCATTAGCCAAAATAAAATCCAAGAGACACAAATGTGGTAGTAATAATAATTCTTTTTATTAGCCTGGAAAAGAGGAAGAGAACAAAGCTTTAAAAAGACTTCAAAGTTCTGACCAAGAGAAAAAAAATCTAAAATCGGAGAAACATGCGTACACTCTGCCCTTTTATTAGACTCATACAGACTAAGTGCCATCACCACAACTTAGAGAGAGCTTGACAGCATTTCTTTCCCAGGCAGCAGGAAAAGTTACACCATCCATGTTGCAGGGCTAATTTAAGTTCTCTGTCAAAAACTACATAAACCAGTCCTGTATATTCTCACTAGGAAGTCCTAATAGTTTTAGACTTATTGGTATTATACATCCTTTAAATCCCAATATTTTAAAGCTGGATTTGACATTTGCTGGGACTTTGTGCATTTTCCCTCCATTTAACCATAGCTAAAAGAAAGGTTTAAAGTTTTCAACTCTGAGGTAAGTGACTCATGAAAATTCATGTTTTTGAGAAACACTTATCAGTTTAAAAATGCATATATATCCTTCTTTACTCCCAAATAGCTTTAGCTCTGTTATTGAAATATGTATTTCCAATCCTTCACTGCTTATCAAAAATAATGAGCACTTTCTTTTTTATTAGCTTTTATAAACACTTCTGGGGAAAATTTTATGAGCAGCTAGAACAAGTTTTACTTCTTGCAGAGAAGGCTTCATGCTGGAATCATATCCAAAATGAGCAAACCACAACATGCACAGATTTTCCAAAAATCACTAGACCAGACTTCTAAGTTAGAGTTGGAAACATGTAGAGCAGAAATTAGGTTGTCATGTAACAGAGTAGTATAGTTTTGTATGGTAGAGCTATGCACCACGTTCCATCACAATATGTATCCATCTCCACTGTTTTTGTGGTCTACATGTGTTCTGAACAGTTATAAATAATACAAAAATTTGCAAATTAAGGTTTTCCAAATTTATGAGTAGGAATGTCAATACATGTTTTTATATGAAAGAAACCAATGCAGGTTTTCAATGCATAATTATACCACTTAGAAAGGGAAAAAAATCATAATACTAGAAGTACAAAAAGAAAAGAACACATTACAATACAAATTACGAACAGGAATCATTGCAGACCACAATGAATCTCAGCATTTAGAAAATACTTGTTGTGGTTCATAAAAAGTACATGTTTTCACGCCTTTGCTTCATATCCATGTTAATATATTTTATATTCTTTATTGTATGTATGTGTCACAAAAAGCAATGAAAATACACACAGGAAGCTGCCAGAAGGAGTTTTCTCCTGATTAACTGAGAAAGCAATGTTAATAACTGTGATGCTGCCATTTGGTTCTGTACCACCAATTTGAAACAATTTGTTTTTCCATGGAACATGAATTTCTCAGTGTTCCACTTAGTTATTCTTAATTGGTGTTTTGTTTTGAAAGGTACCACGTGTAGCATATTGAAACTTTTCAGCTAGCAGAAAGTGAAGAATAGTGCAAACAGTGGGACAGCAAAATATTTAATTCTTTCATAACTTTGTTACTTCAGTAAAAAACACAACCACATAATTAAAGTATTTTACTTGAATCGTCTTGTTATGTTTAGAGGCTAAAGATGTTAATGAAATGTATGCCAACTTCCTGAGCACACAAGGAAGGGAGGGAACAGCTAAACTGTTGAATTACATGAGGCAACTCATACCTGTAATGTGCACAAGTAATAAGAGAATATTACCCATAGCTCTAAGTACCATGCCCCCAATTTCTATGTACAAGGGCAGTATTATGCCTTTTCGCTTGTGACGCATGAAAGTGTCAAACTTCGCATTTTTTTTCCAGTTGTGTCTTTAAATAGATATAATATATCCAGCCAGATTGCCTATATTTTCCACCACATGGCCAGCGCTGCTTGATTTGTCTTCTGGAAATGAGATGAGTCATTTTTTAAAGTTGCTCCACTGAAAGGCTTTTCCACATGTTACCCAGTATTGATAATTCTCACAGAATTATATTTGTAAGAGGTACAGTAAATAAGAAAGTATAAAATTTCTTTGACTGATTACTAAATAAAAAATATTTTCTCTAAAATAAAGTTAAACCAATTTCAGGACTTCTAAATCCCTAAAATAAAAAAAAAAAAAATCTAAATTCGTTAATACATGAAGTATATGTTTAGCCAAGGATGGATAACATTATATCATATATTGGAATCAGAAAATATCAATTAGAAAATATATTACCAATAGGATGATAGGTCTTGCAAATACAAGTCTCTTTTATAGTTTCTGCTTTATTCATTTCCACAGGACAGGTGTCATCATGGTGTGTTGGCCAATAAACCTGTAGCACAAACTCAGATGTTCCTGTTAAGCTTGTTTAGTGTATGAAGCCTTTTTAGACTATTTAATACAGCTTTACACTCTACTGAAAATCTTCAAAGCCATTGCACCTATTCTTTGTATACTTAAAATGTTGTTAGTATCAGTACATTTTTCTGTTGGTAATTGGCCTAATATGAAAGGATAATTATAATATCAATTCTTCATTACCCAGGCCAATATAGGCAAAAAAAGTAGGGAGCAGAGGCAGTATTTGGCATTATGGAGACTGCTATAACTGATCACGGGGAGTCAGGTCCTTTGGGGTTATCAGGCCCTACTTGGCACTCTTTGTGCTGGGCCACAGCTTTCTCTGGCAAAGACATCCATGTATTTCTGTGGTCTGTTCCTTATCTCTCCAAACACAGAAGGGCCCATTATCTGTAATGGAGCAGAGTATGCTTGTGATGACAACTATGGACTGGCTCAGGGCTGGCTTTTCTACAGGCTAATAAGGTCTATATATACCTACGCATATGTGTCTGAATACCTATAAAAAACCTGCTAGCCCAAACTGGCAGGCCGAGAGGAGAAAGTGCTTGCTGGCTGGCCGAGTTGTCAGTCAAGACACATTCTCTTGGCTACCTCAAACTTATTTCTTTCTATTTTCCTGCTCAAGCAATCAGGTCAGAAAACTTTGCGTTATGTAACACTATTTCAGGGTACTTGAAGGACGAGGTTACTCTCCTTTCTGGGTAAACCCATAGGGCCACCACTAGGTCTTCTCTATCTGTGTGATATAAATGTTTTAAAAAGAAGCTGTTTTCTTAACAAACCTTAAATACTGTCTCTCTTTTATTATGTTAAATAGCATAACAAATGTCTGGTAAATAAGTTGATATCTTTAGTCAAATGTTTTGTTAATTATTTAGCCAAAGTACTGCTGCTGTCTGTCTGAAAAGAGGCTCCAGGAAGCAATATTATCATAACAGACAGATAGCATCTAATCTAATATTTGGTAGGAACATTTCACGTAAGAAACCTTTGAACTCTATTTCTCCTTTTGCTAAAATATTAAAGAAAGATGATAAAAAGTTTCTTATCACCCGCTCTTCTCACTCTACAACTGAATCTAGAAATGTATCACATTCCCTCCACAGTTCAATGGCAAATGGATCCTAAAATAAACAGTACTTTACCTCAAGTGGATGTTACAGGCACATATGGATGGAACATACTGTTCCTATACGCTTTAGTTAAGCTTTATAGGAAAGTACTTAAGAAGGAAAAGTCACAGCAAAAGTGAAGTATATGTTCCAACTAGAATGCACATAAACAGTGCCTTTTAAAATTTCATCAGTATGTCTTGTCAAATTTTGACACAATATAATGCATTCAAGATTTTATAAGCCAAATAAGTCAGTGTGATACCAAAAAGGGAAGACACTTGAAAGCCACAACTGTACCTTGTTGAGCATTTTGATATTCATTGCATTTTTTTCTTCACATATACAAAAATGCGTACTTTCAGTTTGGACATATTCTAATTCAATGGTATTAGAAAACTATTGAGAGAAATGTTTATTCCATTTGCATTGACAGGAAGGGAAGAAATGGTTGTTCGGCTGTACAGTATGTGTTTCAGATATATTAGTTTTACTATCTGGTGTCCAAGGGAAGGGCTGCTGCATTCTCACTGTTGTGACAAACTTGAGCTTCAATTTTTTACTCAGAAATTTGCTCTGTTTTAATAGAGTCTGGAACATTTCCTCCTCATCCTCCTTGTCCCTTCCTCCTGAGTCTAAATATCCACAATATACAGTCTGTGGGACAATTCTGAGTCAAAATAATTTTATCTCTAAAAGGTCAAGTTTGAGAAAAAGAATCATATATTTCCAGAAAGTTGAACAGAAACTGGTGCCTGTTGCTTTTTCACAGTGAAGCTCTCTCATGCTGTAGGAAGAATTTTCCTAGTGCAGAGACGTGCTAACTACACCTACACATCTGTATTTAAAATATACAGATGGATTGATTGACCTATTTCTCTCAATACTTCAATCTGAGTTCATGAGAAGGTCTGGAGAGATCAGGCTTCATTTGGCTCAAAAATTTTGATAATATCTCTGTGGGAAAACACAATGCACCTGTTAATTAAAAAACCCCAAAACACTCTACAAGTCATTGCTGTTATAACTCTGTTCCTTGACTGTTTCACACCATTGCTGCAGCAGTCACATGCAGGCTTCATAACATTATGTGATGTTGATCAGGATGATGTCCATTGACATCTCACAAGCAGTTTGCATTTAGTAGCTATTGCATTTTTATGTGGTGATGCACTGTTCTTTTTCCCCCAAATATATTCCACAACATTCATCTTCATATACTGACTACTTCTTTCCTCCTCCTTATTTATTTTAGAAGACGACAGTATTTAAAAAAAAAGTCATTCCTCTTCTAGATACTAAATCCCTGATAGACTTCCCTGAAATTTTAAGTCTCATTTTTTCCCTGCTGTGAAACAAAATGAACCTATAACTTACATAGGTTTAAGTATGAACATTTCTTTACTGATGGAAGACCAAATCTTTTTTTTTTTGTTCACTTTGTTTGTTCCAAAACAATCTTTATCTGGCTGCCTGTTCCATAATCCTCTACTGAAAGGTCAAAGATTAAAACTAAGCACGCTTGTCCTGTGCCCTCAAACCAAGCATAGCAGACAACCTCCGTTGTCTTGGTTTCCTGCTACTCAGTGTTTGTCAGACACTGATTACGAATAACACCCTGAGCAGTTATCTCTATGTGGTATGTTTCTAACTCAAATGTCATAACCAATGAGTCAACATGAGTAAGAGAAATAAGGTTACCTTTTAAAATAAGTTCACAGTAATCCTTTTCTTAAATGTCATAGCTAGCAACTCATTATTTTGCATGACACGCAACTTTGAAGTAAAACCCACTTGTGAATGTACAATGTCTCGGTATTTCCATGATGAAGAAAGGAGTGGATTGCTTTTTCCATAGGCCTTTATTCTGTACATTATGGAGCTCAGATCTCTTTGCCATGCATGCCTAAATTCAAGAGTATCAGTATAAATACACTACTCTTTCTTTCATACTTTTATCTTTTTTTTTTGCTTTCACAACACTTGATAGACGGAGGGGAAATAAGTCAGACTATTGAAAATTTGAAAGCTTTAAAATAAAATAACGAGCAAAGAATTTTCCAATGGGTGGGGCAATAAAAATGAAAGGCAGGTCCCCCAAGAGTCACAAACATGGAAGATTATACCAGAGGAAATGGCCAAGATTGGATAAGCTGGCTGAACAGAAGGAAACAATACCGGAGACACAGGCTAAATGGTTCCACAAAGGAGAATGGAAAGGGAATTTTGAATTGGTGATAAAGTTATCTAAGTTTCATTAATTGACTGATGTTATGATGAATGTAAACTAAAAAGAACAAGGAATCCAATGGAACCACTAACATTTAAATAAGTGTTTTGACGGGAAGGCTCAGAGATATAGAAATTCACCTAGAGTGGTAGAGTTTGGGCAAGATCGGAATCTGTTTCCAGGAATGGTGGTATTTTATAGAGACTAACAACTCTCTGTGCTCATGAAAATCCCACAGACTTATTGCTCCATTTAGGCAATTTTTTATGTGCAATAATTTGTATTGTTGCTGTATCTGCCACAGTTTTGCAGACCTCAGTGACAGATGCATGCTGGCATCCAAGCCCAGGTCCAACTGCAAGCTCAGAGGTGCTGTTGGTTTCCATGTTTCATACTCAGGGTGAGCAAAGCATCCATCCAGCACGAGGGGAGCTCTGGGGCAGAGCCGTGCTCCCTGGCAGGATCCTGCTCTGCTCCAACACTGAGGGCCCCTGCATGGAAAGTCTTATGCAACTTGTGAACCTTCTGTTCCTTATCTTGGAAACATGAATATTTAAAACTTAAAAGGGATTTGAAATCCTTCTCTGCTATTTTCATCACATGAACGTGCTGGAGGGGCAAAGAGTTTTTTGCTCCCTGTAGTACGAAACTGTACACAGAGATTTGTGAAATAGATGTGGGTCTGGAACTGGGAAAGCCCCTCAGTCTAATCCCACCTACAGACAAGCTTTATCATGTTTTTTGCTTAGATAGTTGTCTGAAAAAGATTACTTCAAATGGAAAAACATTCTTTCCATTTTTTCAGACAGTCTCAGGAAGTTTTCTGTGAAAACCTAAATTTGCAAGCTGAAATATGTCCAGGAAATGCAAATCTTCTGACCAACTTTAGGCTTCCTTCGTCATCACGAAGTGATCCCAAAGTTGGCTTGGGGTTTTTTTTTTGTTTAATTTTTTTTTTGGTTTTTTTTTTGTTTTTTTTTTTAGTGTTTTTAAATCTTCAAGATGCAAAGTTCTTGAACATTTTATCCATTTTTGAAGATATGCATATCCAAATATTTTACAAAACTTTACAAGTAACAGATTTAGTGGATAATCTATGAAGGATCATCAAGTCCAACTCCTGGCCCTGTGCAGATACCCCAAGAATCACACTATGACTATGGGGCAAGCACTTCCAGAAACAGTTAACTGTCATGGTTGGGACACGCTGTTTATGAAATGAAACTATTTTTCTCTTTCAGTTCAGTTTTAAAACCCTTGTCACACCACGTGTTCCCTTTCAGTCATGTCCGAAGGCCATGGAATGTAGGAAGTACTCTACTGAGCTAGGCTAGTGGTCCACCAGGCATTGTATTCTGCCTCAAAATGTAGCAATATGGAGTATTTAAGAAGAGATTGCAAGGCTGACTACTTCATGCAATTCTTTTAACTTGTGCTTCTCCAGCATTCTCAATTGGTGCATTTGGGATATTAGAGGGAACATCCTTCCCAGTCATTTTGGAATCCATTTATGGACCTGTTCTTTTCTAATAAATTTGTTGAACATCTTTTACTACTTTCCTCCACAACATCCTCGGACAACAGACTCCAAAATTTCCTGACCTGCTGGGAAAATGATCACTTTTTTACCTATTTTAAACCAACTTCATACTAGTTTCATGGACAATGTTGATGCTTATGCAGAATGAGCAGCTGAATAAGAGTACTCTGCTTAGCTCACAATACATAAATGACTTTGTGAACCCAAATCGTACTCCCTTTCAGGCTTTATTCCTTTACACTGTAGCTTGCTAGCTATTGATAGTCTTGCCTCCAAGGGTCCCATCTTCTTAGCCCTTCTTTTGTTTCCCTTCTGCCTAACACCTTTAATTACAATGCACTTTTTCTCAAGCTATAAATATCAGAAACAAACACAGAATTGACAATAACGGACATCTTTCTTGTGACTTTGTGAAAGGCTGGGATTTGAGCTGTAGATACCAATGACTGCAGAAGACCTGCTCTTTCCCCATCTGGCACTCAGCAGCGGGACAGCAGGTTGGGGCACAGAAAATGTGAATCCTCACGCCTCATTCAAAAAAGCTTTTCCGGAACAATTGCAAAGTTTCCATGAGCAAGTTTTTCTCCTTATTTATAAGAAAGTAATTTCATTAATACTCTTTCCCTTTGTATGTTTAAAGAATATACAGTAACTCAATCAGACAATTAAATTTCTCTAAAAGTATTTTAAGGCAGTAAAACAACTCTGCAACTCGTTGTTGCGCTGGCACAATTAAGACCAGGCCCAATTATTTCAAACCTTAAACAAATGCAAAACACATTTAGAGTTGGGAAGCCTGTACTATCAATGGTCTCTGCAAAAATTATAGCTAAATGTTTCTGATTATATTAGTTTAACATTTTAGTGAAGTCATTCAATGGGCAAGTCTACGCACAGTATTTCCTTTTAGGAAGCTAACAGATTCTGTTTCCAATTCAAATGAGAAGGTTTCCAGCCTATGCAGAACTGACTCCAACCATCTCTGTAGAGACTGTGTGTGCTTTATCTTTGTGTGATTTATTGTATGACACTGAGCAACAGCGGACATTGAGACCCCAATACCACAAACCATTCCTTGGGGTCACATCTCTATATTCACGCAGAGATTCAGAGAGTATAAAACTGTCCCTTCAAAAGGAAGTTTTTGTAGATGTGAGTTCAAGTCAACCCAAAAGTCAGATGGGACCTTGTAATCCAGTATTAAGAGATGTTGGGGGAGGAAGAAATTTGAGAGAAATTACTCATATCCAGTATGTTTCACCTTTTCTCAAAATCTGGGACTTCAGTTTGTCCCCAGTGTGTACCCTCTCAAAGTAGAAAGGGTTCTATTTTTCCTCTAATATGTATTATCCCTTTTAGTCAAGCACTAATGTTCATCTATTGCCTCTCTACTGAGAGACTATTAAAGCTCTTCTGTTGCAGCAGACTTATTTGTGGTCTAACCATTTTTCAGCTTCCTTTCTCAGTCAGAAACCTGTAAACTGCATCTACAAAAGAGGAAGAAAAGATTATCTTACTGCAGATTTAGAGAACCTATGCTGATTAAGCCACAATGAAGTCTTACTGGAGATAAGATTATTGCAGGCTTGGTCATGTTAGCTAGTCAATAAAAAAGCTAAGATTTTGATTTCTAAATCTAATAATTTGAAACTGAATGCAGTTTGTTAAGGTGCCTTAAACAAGGTAGGCTTTCAGAGGAAAGCAAAATTTTAACTTGCTCATTAAAGGGATCTGTTAAAAAAGTCAGTTAAATAAATGTCAGATGATTATGTTACTTACTATTAATAATGTCTTTTGTTCATGATTATGCACTGTAGAGAAATTAATTTTGTAAGAAAAAACTTGAATTTTGCATATCCTTGTTTTACTAATATAAGAACTAGGAATGCAGTTTCCACAAGCAATGAAGACTTATTAAACTTAGGTGGCTTTTAAGTTTTTTCTTAATTTTGTTTTTTTCTTTCTATACTCTTTCATTTGGACAGTAGAAGTCTTCCTATATGATGTAATAAACAGGAAACAGAACTCAGGAAATTTGCAAATCAGTAAAGCTGATGCTAAAATGTTCTTTCAATAAGAATTTCCTTATTGATTGAAAGAGGAATATTTTGCTACAGTATACTTGGGGTGAAAGTATTCACATTAATCCCTAGTGATGTTTGAAAATTACTCGATTTCCTTGCTGCTGGTCTGCCTGAATCCTGCCCTGTTTAGTGTGGTGAGAGAAGCCTGGAAGCTCAGCTGCCTGTCACTGAGCATGGCCACAGCCTGTCTCTGAGGGCTTTCTAATGTCCTGCCCTGTGCTAGCCAGCAGACTTAAAGCTGAGGATGCCAGATTCACCTGTACTTCATACTAGAGCAGTTGTTAGGAACAGTGGAAAAAAAAGGGGCTTAATTTATATTTATAAATGCAACAAAGCCAAATGTGAGGGGATCAGAATGTTATTGAAGTAAGTTTCCCTACAGAACATGACAATGAAAAGATAGTCGTCCTGGATGAAAATCTTTATTTACTTGATGCATCCAGGCAATGTGAATCCTCTTTCCACTACCCAGCCAATTGGGTGACCTAAGTAGTGCTTAGAATAGCTCTCAGGGAACATTAGAGAGCAGGGTCTTTCTTTTATGTTATTTATTATCTATGTTGGCTGATCTTCAATATTTTCATCATCTTCATAGTGATTGTGTTTCCTTCCAGTGTCTCTCACCATCCTTGGGGACTCTTAAACATTTATGTCTGCACTCAACAGGAGAAATTGAAGATTTTGTACGTGACTTCAAGCTAAATCCTAGGGTAATGTATTATTAGGGAAATCATGACATTCTGGCAGATCTGCCAATTTTATTTGCAAGGAGAACTATGGAAAAATTTTACTTGTTGCAGTCAAGAGGCAGATGTGCACAGTAACATAATAAAGTGTAAGGCAAGTATTTAACAAATCATATAATTGTTTGCACTTCTGGCTTCTGTAGATTGCTATTGGCATATCAGCATTTGGACCCTTGAATTAAAGAGGAGACTGGTAGTCTTATCTCAAAGATACCACACTTATTTTCCCTCTACCATTCTAAAATTTCAAAAGAGAAATGATAAGGGCAAACCAGATTTATCAGAGAAACCTGATTTTTAGTACGTAGGTACTCAACACTTTTTCGAGACTATCAGACTGTTTTGAGAGCAAGGATTTGGGTTATCCATTAGTCATGTTTCTAAAAATATTTGGCATCACCTATATCTCACCCATGAGCAACTCTGAGGAAGCAGATCAGCCTTTATGGTTTTTTTTAAAGAATTGCCTTTAAGAATAGGTGGTTAACTTGGAGCTGTTACCAGCCTATTAAGAAACATAATATGGAATTTGTCACCAGTGAAATATCATTATTACTAACCTATGATATATTTTTCACCATGCTTATTCATTTATGAAACACACTTCACTCATCACAGTTGAACTCCAACTTGTAATTTCTTGTGTTACATGACTGAATTTAGTGTTCCATTAAAATACTAAGTGACAAAAAATTGTCATTGTCTTTCAATCAAACTTTTTACAACCAACTCAATAGTGTTACTGATTCCCTTAAATCATCTAATGACACTAGCTACTGCAAACAAAGAGTTTGAAAATACAGTTTATTTTTAGCTGATAACAAGCATCTTAAAGCTCCACAGTAATTATCAAATTAATTCAAAGGACTTAATTTTATTGCAAATTAATCTCAAACAGCTAAAAAAAATAAGTATTTGTGCATTGGCTACCCTTTATGGTCTAGTGAGAGTTCTACTGACAGATTGCTCTGATTTCAGACAAGTCCAGGACAGGTTGAGAACTGTGGGGTCACAGCCATCTACCTTATTTTTTCTGCCATTGTGAGTCATAAACACCTTCAGTCATTTTAGCCCTGATAGAGTGCATTCAGGGGGATCATCCCATTAACTTTAGTGGGATCACAATATGACTTGGAAGTTGAAGAAAAAAATTCCCTATTTCCTTTGACAAATCATAATATAAGTAGAAAAATCATTTAAATTTTAGTGCTGTATGAAACAGGAAATACAGGAGATTTGCCATAGTTTTATTTTTTCTATTTTTTTGCAAACACTTCTGTCACAGAAAAGGTATAATATTCCCCCATAACCTATTATCAATTTAGCAAAGATACTGTGCTCCAGACTTCTCTGGAGTCTAAACAACATTTTAAAAGGAGTTTAAGTGTTTCAGGAGTACAAGAGTGATGAGAATATAAAAAACCACTTCTAAATCTGTGCAAAAACTCATTAGTGCTTATACAATGTATTTAATGTAGCAAAAAAATACTATGCACTAAAAAAAATACTGTGCACTGATGTCATCATTGTAAAGGGGAAAAATTTAATATTTCAGGATCAGATAACTTTAAAATCTTGTAAATCTAAATATGTGGCCATTTATGAATGAAAGAAAATGGTTTCAAGTAGGCTAGATTTTCAGGTAATCAATTTGCATCTCTCACAGAAAGCACCTTCTCAGGGTCCTCACAGTATCTTCTACTTTTGACCTTTAGCACCTTTGCATTACGAAGTTTATTTAAAGGTAGTCATGAAGAAGTAGAATGACCATTCAATGAATATTTTTATTACCTTGTCCTTACCAGAAATTCTTTAAAATTTATTTTCTCAGCTTTCGTACAATTTTCCTCTCCACCACTTCTTAATTTCCACTTTCAGAAGGCTCCATCACTTGAATATTTTCCAAAAACTTTCTGTTCATATTTTTGAATGGCCTGGGAAAGACAGTGCTTTGAAGACTTCGTAGTGGTTTTATTATTTTGTTAATTTAATTTCAAATATGGCCTCTGATTCATGGTTGTAGGTTTAGGTTGTAGGTTGTAGGTTTTCGTTTACCTGTCAACAAAACTTAGTTAATTTGTTGTGAGGTGACTGTCCTCCACTACTAGCTCTTGAGAATATTTCTGAGGAGTGCATTGGTAGTTTTGCAGTCTTAATTATTCTACTTACATAGCTCATCTTCGTCATTAAGTACTGTGTAAATATTTAATTATAATTTTATGCCATGTACAGAAAATAATTTAAAAATGATTGTCTCAAAATAATATTTAGAGAAGAAAAAAATCTGAAATAACCTGCTATATGTCTTGTCTATTTCAGCCTGACACTGGATTCACATTGTAGAAGCAAGGTTCTAGTTTTCCACAGACTTGTCTTGCTACAGATACAACACAAATTAGAACAATAAACTGTTTGTGCTTTATGATAAGATAAAGACTTTTTCCTGAGGTTTTGTTTTGGGGTAAAAATATTTTTCAGTACTGATAACTCAGGGTGAGCCATTTTGTTATTTTCCTTCATCTGAACCCAGCTGTAGCAAACTATTTAGATTTGAGAACCTAGTTAACTCTCAGCTTCCTCAAAATAAGCAACTTGTGCTCACACTTGTATCAGTTTCACCAGCCAAATGTAGGAAACTAGGAATTTTCCTGCTTTTAGCCTAGGAGCCACCTTTTTACAGGCCAATCAACATTTGACATGGAGAATAGAGAGAAAGTTGGTAAGATGATTTTCAGACCTATTAATCCTGTGTGCATGATGTGATCTATACTGGTGCTGTGCTCAGCACAGAAGATCAAGAGCACAATGTTAATGTGCTATTTTCCTTCTGCATAAAATACATCTCTTCTACTCTAATGTCCATTAACCTAGACTGTAAAGAGCAAACATTTTTCTGTATAGTGGAAGTGCTTCTCTGGGAGGGCATGCTTTCTAAAATGATTTGGGTGCTGTTATCGAATACCAATGCGCAAAGTCTGGAAACTCTAACTTTGTGATGGTTAGAAGTAATTTCCATAAAGAAGTACTGCTGTAGATGCTTAACTTTCAAAACAAAAACAAAACCAAAACCTCAGGGAAAGTTTTGTGGTTTTTTTAAAACTGAAGAATCTAAATGTCTATAATCCACATTTTTCTCTTTTTTTGTCATTCAGCTGTAATATTGTATGAGCTTAAATTTGTTTTTGTAGTATGACATATTAAAAAAAATTTCTAACTTGTTACTTTCTATGCAGACTGAGAAGCTGCTCAAACAGGATTTGCTCTGATTTCTCTCCAATTAAAATAGAATGCAAATAGCTGAAAGTTTTTAAACAATGTAAACAACAACAGTAAGGGTACTATTAAAAAATATCTGGCTCTAATTTCAGCTTTTAAAATTCTGTTTTTAATTTTTCCCTTCATGCCACTGGCAAAAATGAAAGTTTTTGTCTTTATAGGGACAAATGAACAAGAATGTAATGAAAATATGAAAAGGTATCTCCTCACATATTTTGGCTTTTATTTTTAGCTTAATTTCCTACTTCAAGACAACTGCTGCCTAATAATTCTCCATCTCAGTCCTTGCTTTACTTATTTCATGTAATTACTTTAAGATCTAACAAAGAATGAAGCTTTTTAATGCTGCATAACAGTGAAAATATCCTCACGATGCTCTCCAGATCTCCCTTGGACAAAGAGGCAAACCCATTCTGCCCCTGCTGACAGCACCCAGGACAGTGAAATCTGTGTCCCGTCTTTAGGAAGGCGGTGACACATAATGAAGTCAACTATGATTATTTGCCATCTTTTTAGTTCCCACCACCATACTCATTATTGTCTGAAAAAGTTGATCAAAAATTTCACTTTATAAACCTTCAGTTTCTCAACTGAGCTAGGTAAGAAAGAGATTTTGTGGAGTAGTAGAAGGTGAGCACGCATGACTTACCATAAATAAGTTTGTTCTTTCCATTCTCAAGTTTATGTGCTCAAGGGGTTGTCCTGGTGTTTAGAACTTACTGTAGAGCGGAAAGATTCTTCCTGAATTTTAAGCTTTCACATGCCTTTATTCTTCTGTAAAAAAAACCAAACCAAACCAACTAAAAAAAAACCACCTCAAAAAAAAAAACCCCAATAAACCAAAAACAAAACCAAAAAACCCACAAACAAACAAACAAAACCTTAATTCCCCAGTCCTAAATGATTGAAGTTTTGTTAGAAGTACTACTAACTCTCTGCAGTCTCAAACCTGCAAAAATCAGCTGTTCAGGTCAGTTTTGAGGAAGAAGGAAAGCTAAGATTGCTAGAAGGACAAAACAATCAATAGCAAGCAGTTTTACTCTGACCTTCTATAGAGATCTGCAAAAATATTACAAATTATGCGACAGCAATAGATTCTTTTACTTTGAAAGTCTCACAGTAATTTCTGTAACTAAAGGAACAAGGAGCTTCAAAAATTTTAAAATTTATTTTTCAATTAGAAATTTATACCATAGAGAAATGCAGAAATAGCATAGTTTATCTGTTAACCAACAACAATACTGTTATTAAGAAATTTTTATTGTGGTACTTTTATATTTTCTTCTGTCTAGAGAAATAGTACTAGTGGTGATTTAAAATTTGTGTAGCAGCAAAGCATAAACTCCCCTATCATGGCTGAAAATACTGCTTTCAGCATCAACCTGTGTGCCTGAGTTTTTCTGGGAAAAGATATTAATATTTATTGCGGGACCAATTTGTTAAATATAATAGGTAAAAATTTTCTCTTCGTGTTTTTTGGAGATCTGATTGGTAGGAGAGAGACCCAGGTTCTGCAAAAGAGGGAATTCATATGTTAACTGCTAAATATTTCAAGGCTGTTTCTTTTCAGTCACCTGCTGTCTACCAACATAGCAAAAGGGGAGATAAAACAGCTTGTGGAAAAAGTATTTTCAGCCCTTCTATAGTACATTTAAGTTGTGTGTGTTGTGTACCACAAAGGAAATCTTCAGAATTCAAATATATATGGATATGGTTGATACCATTATTTTTCATTTATAGTTTTTAAAATGTTACTCTGGTTACTGACATTTTGAGCAATTATATACAGTTATTTTTAAGTCTTTTTCCATAAGAATCAATGAAAAGGAAGATGTTTTCAAGTTCAGTAAGACAAGAGTAATAAAAGTTAAAAAATAAAGTGTCATTTCTGGTATTTTGTACTGTCTCTTTTAGATGCACATGGTATAGTTGAACATTTCACTATTATGCTGACAATATTCAAAGAAAGTTTAGACATTTTTTCTATATATAAATTTGGATAGATAGTATTCCATTTTAGGCAATCTGTGGCAAAAGAATAGGAAATGAATTCTTAAAAACTTTCAAAAAAGTTAGTTTCACATCATGCAGACTGATGAGCTCACCAGTCAGTTCAGTAATGCATGCCACTTGAGTGGCACAGGATAGTAAATAAAAGCATTCAGTGTTTGAAGAGCTTTTAACTGATGATTGATAAGGTTAAAATCAAGGTTTCTTTTAGTGGTCATTCCAATGTGATTCCTGTCTTTCAGTCTTCCAGGTTATCTTGTCTTGAAAATAAGTTCCTTGCAGGGGAGCTGCAAACTTTTCATTTTGCTCCACAAGACATCTAGGATGTGGGTCAAACTACTAATGCCATGTTACATCCTTCTTTCCATGTTCTGGACTGTAATCCCACTCATTGGCCATGTGCACCAATTTTGTAAATTCAGTATTATGTTTAAATCCCAGCGAGATTGCTCAAGTTATTCAAACATAAATCTTTCTAAGACTGGGGCCTAGGCCTGTGTAGTCCCAGGGCAGAAAAATTTTTAGCTTTTCTTCTAAAGGGCCAGGCTGACTGTCAGACATAACAAATAAATAATACAGTGGAAATATCATTATCTGAATTGCAAGCCTATTTTTACAAAAGTATCATGTTCCCTAGTGGTTGAAACATTATTCCAGGCTAGACCAATCTTGAGCTCGTGTTTCAACATTACATATCATAGCATAGCCAAATATAATGTAATTCACCCAGGAATCAGGAATCCATGAATTCCTATTTACCATTAAAACCAGCATAGCTTTTCTTTTTTGAGTAAAGAATTAAGATTATATCATTTCCTTCCCATGAACGTAGTGAATATAGCATTAAAACAGAAAAGCTCTACTTAATGTCAATTACTGCTCTTCATTTTTATAAGGGCTGTGATATGCTCTGACCTAATTTTGCATTGAAAATTCCTACTGCACTGTATTCAGTTGCTCATAGTACCTGAAGTTAATTGCCATGCATGTTCTTATGCCTACGTGCACAGGTTGCTTCTACAGTGACACTTGAGATCAGCCGAGCAGTGACACTTTCCAAGGAAGTGAGAACTGAAAAACCCTGTAGATTTCAGAGGATCTTTTAAGTCTTTCTCTTCCTGGACAGTAAGAAATTCTGTCAGGGGATTGAAAGAGTATCATGTGTTGTTGAAGAAGACTATTCCTCTCCTGTAAGACAGAATCTGCTACACCACTGTCACCAATAGGTTTTTGTTGAACTTATTCTGAGAAAACTGAAATAGTGGAGACTGCTCCAACCCTGTGGAATATGCTTCACAGACTTCATCACTAGAGAGTCTTCTTTCATATCTAACCAAACTCTTTTCTTTGTTTTTAAATGTTAGTAATTATATCCTATTTTCACACTTTATTTTTTTGTTCTCTTTTCCAGTCATGCCAAACCTTTGAAATTTTTTACCCAAGAACAAGGCTTCAGCAGCTAAAAATAAAGCAGTTAAATGCTAGGTGATTCAACTCTCTGGAATCTTAAAACTGCATATCAAAAATATTTTATCTCTCATCCTTTGATATACTTTGTTGGACAGAACTTAAGGTTATGAGGGTTCAACCTGCTCAATTTCCTCATCACAATAACCACTGATAATCCTTTTTTGTACTTAATTTCCAAACATCTTATTTCCTAATCAAAATATTACCTCAAGTTATTCCTATACAAAATGATTCTGCATTACATTAACGTTTTTGTTCTACTTTGTCTACAGGTACCAGCTGTACATTCCTCTCAAGTACCCTGTTGGTGTTCCTGCTCCCCAGCTACCTGACAATGAACTCTTTCTTACCAGTCATTTAGTCAAAGAGAAAGGGAACATGGAAAGGAAATGGGTTTTGTGCTGTGACTCTGGAACCACAACACAAACCCAAGTCTTCAGTGATGTGATGTAAAAACCAGAACTAAAAAAACCCCTCCAACATTATTAATTTTGTCAACCCATTCTGCTTTCTGGGAAGTGTTACCCAGAGAAGCCCCACGTGTTGTTTCTTTTCCTGTCCTGAGAGCAATTCTGCAGGTACACCCACAGATCACCCTTCTCTGCTCTCCATCACAAGAACTGAGAGCTGGCAGCCCAGCATCTCTTTGTCACACTCAATTTTTCATCTGAAAGTCACCATCCCTGTCCAGTTGAGGTGGAGGCCTGAGCTGTCATGAAAGAAAGGACTAGTTCGACATTTGGATGTTTCTCAGGTACATACTGTGAATCACTCCCTCTTTCACGACTGGTCTGCTCCTGCTTATATTTCTGTCCTGGTTACATTTCTGATGCAACTGTTCCTGTCAGTCCTTACCCATTTCCTTCCATCACAGGCTTTTCTCTCTTCACCGTCCATGATGTTTATTCTAGACAGGGACTACTGTTTAACTGCTCCTTCTGAGACCCGGTTGCTGTTGATTTTTACTGTGCTTCCTCATGGTTCAAACAATGAAATTGATGGTCAGATGTAAATGGTAGCACAGAATGCGTTTTATTCACCACTTGGACGCAAGCAACTGCTCAGTGAGCAGAACGTGGGTGAACTGAGTCCACCAGACCTTTCTGCTTTCAGGTATGTCCTGCTTCTTTCTTGCAGAAGTTACCTCCCATTCCTTGTGAACTGGTGAAATTCATGAATTCTGCTTTTAAATATGCTTGTTAATGGAAACATGATTATTTTCAAAACAGTAAAACAAATACAAAATTCAGCTCTGTGAAACATGCAACAAAATACAAAGAAGGGTGTTGTGGTGAATGAACCAACCAGGGGGCCACAGAGCCCAGAAACAGAGGCTTGGTGGGCTGGTACCAAAGAGTAAAAACCCTATTCTGTGAACATGGCTTCTGCCTTTGAATTCCTAGGATTCCTGAGGGGCGGTTCAGTCTAGAGTTGACAGACACCCCTCCCCTAAGGAAAGACATCCTGACCTGTCCCGCCTTTCTCCTCTTCCTATAGGTAGGGACCTATGCCATCCCGCCCCCTTCCCTGTATCCCTTTAAAAAGCCGCTCAGTCTCTTGTCTTGTCCTCTTTGCTTCTGGTCCCCTTCGAGGGAGCTTCTACAATAAATCCTTGGAACATCGGTTGAAGGGCCTCCTCTGCTCATTTGTTTCTGGCCACGCCTGGGCTATCCCCACGCCCCAGGCACGCCAGGCTCCGTGCCCTCCACCGCACGGGCTGGGAGGCTGGCAAGCGAGGCACCGAGGTGCCCCGGGGTGTTCTCCTTTTGTGTTGGACATCCCAGACCAAGCTGCGGCCCCCCCAGCCCGGCCAGCGTGCCGGCGTATTAATATAGAAGGGGACAGCACAAAACATACTGAAGTCTTCAGAACAGTGACTTGCTTAGTTAATGGGCAGAGGAAGCATTACCTAAGACAGCTCTGCTATTAGGAGTTTGAAAGTCTCTGCACCCTTTGAACCAATTTGGAAGGAAAAGTTATACCAACTCTCGTTTCATGATAGTGTTTGCTGTGAATATGCAATCAAGTGCAAAAAAATCTAGTTTAAGGATCTAGTGAGACTTAGCAAGCAGAAGGTCTCTTAGCAACAAAACCCCATAACTAATATGAAGCAGCTGTGGTAATTTTAGAAAATGGCTCAAACTGTTGAAAAGCCATTAGGAAGCTGATATATCGAGAATAAAAGGAACCACTCAACTTTAAAAAGATTTCCCAATATGGAGTGTTATGTTATTTTATAACCAAATCTTAGTCATCCGAAGTTTACACGCCACAAAATTCTATTTATGACCATGTGGCCGGACTTTCTACAAGTAGCTGGAATTCCGTCACATACCTGAAATTCCTCCTGAAAAAAAAATGGCCAATGGCTAAGCTCATATCCTTCAGTGGTAAAGGTGTGATCGCTATATTTTAGTGAGATCGATGCCACTTACGGTTTGATTTATTATATGCCCTTGGAATGGGATCCTAAATAATTGGAATCAATTTCTTTAATCCTATAACTTTCAGTCTCTACTGGAAATAATGAAAGCCACTTGCTTTTGGTAAGGCTTTGCGTATGGCTTATTGTCAGACATTAGCTAACAAGCTTATTAGCTTATTTGACTGCCACTCTAATTGGAAATATCCAGTAGCTTGACAAATGACATATTTCAAAAATGGTAACTGGAGCAAAAAATTAGAGGTGTCAGGAAAAACATTTTTTATTGGTTTACTCTTCAGGCTACTACTGATTGATGAAATAAAAATGATATTTTATTACTTATATTTATTATTATACTGCAGTCTCAAAGTAGCCTAAAACTTCAGAAAAACTGTTCTCAGTCAGTATGTCAGCTGGCTCCTACTAGATTCAAGTAGGCTTAAATACTATTTTGGATAAAGGCCAAAGGTTGTAAATGCAAAGAATATTAATTTGGCAATCTTCATTAGACAGAAAAAGCTATACAAGCTGAGTTGGATGGGCTTGCAGATCGTCAACAGCCCTAGGTAAAAGTGGAGGAAGCTGCATAATTCATGTGTGTGTGCAATGTGAAAAACTGCTGTGTGCAACCTGGGCACATCGGGCTTAGGGTTTTTGAGTCAACCCTTGCCATCAGGTCTGACTGCACGACAGGAGACCAGTATTCAGTCTCACTCACTTGTGTTGGACAGTTCAGCTCACACCTGCTTACATCGAAAATAATCGTATTTGGAGATTTGATCACAGATAAACCAACTCAAAGGATTGTGGGCAACCTCTATCTGTGAAGCCTTATCTTCTTCCTAGCAGAGGGATGATTTTTGGAAAAGCTGCCTTGATGGACACCAGAGGTAAGCTATACACTAGATATGCTATGGTATTAAATGATAGTTATTAGGAAATCACATACCTAATCAACTTTATTACAGTTAAGTTTTGAGGGAAGTCATTGAATAAACAGCAACAAAATTTAATATGATCAGATGATAAAACGGTCATAAACAGAGTTTCCAGCTCTGATATCTACCAGGTAAGGAGCCCAAAGATTAGCATTACTTATAAAAAAATGTAAAAGTAAACAGGTTTCACAAATACTTGAATTCTTGAAAACTCAGTAAGTTGTTTTTAGTATTCTCCAGTAAGCAACAGGGAAAGCTCTATTTTTCAGTATCAAATTCATGTCTGCCTTTTTAGATTTTCTGTTTTATGCCCACTGATGTTAAATTGAGGATGGACTGTCGCAAAACAAGTGATAAAGCACAGAAGAGACCATACAAAGATTTCAAAATCTCGTGGTTTAAGCCATTTCTCGTTGGACTGACTCATATGGTCTCTTTTATCTGTTATATGATAATAAGTTTAGTAAAGTTAAAAAAAAAATTAAGATTACGGGAAAAATAAACTAAATCTAGCAAAAGTTATGGGATTATAGGGAAACTGTGTGTTTAGTGGCTTTGATTCATAGTTGGAAGGAAATTGATAACACTGGCAAAGCTTCACTTTTGGGACTAAGCCAGTTTAGAAACCAAAAGAAGTCAAGTAAACTAAAAAGAAAATATTTTTCCAGGAGTGTCCATAAAACCCGAGCTACCAGGATTCACATACCTAATATGAGACATCTTCAACTCTATTTATTCATTAAGTTAATAACTTTAAAAAAAAAATGCAATAAACCACTTTATAATGTGCATCTTGTAAAATATGCAGTAAACAATTATCATGCCTAAATCACTCTTATAAAAAATTAATTTATTATACAGTGGAAAAATTTTGGATGAAATTTTCTGCAAATGTTAATGACATAATTACATAAATGGAATACAGGGTTCATCACCTGTGGTAATGTGATGACCGCAGGGAAGAGGTATAATTTATGTTCAGCTACTCTTTGTTTAAATGTTAATTCCAATTTCTAAATTTACTGGCAAGAAAAACTTGATGATTGTTCTTAAACTCAATCAAAACTCAATGTTTCTATTTGATGTAGCTGATAAGGCTTTGTTCAAAGTAAAATCAGTTGGCTTATTTTTAGTGATCTGCTATATCTGGCAGTGATTCATATAAAAATATGTTTGTTTACATTGTTACAAATACATATGGATTTGTTTACGTTGTTAGCAGTGTGCAAAACCTACTGCTCACTATCAAATGACAGTGCAGTCATCTTTACAACAAAGCCAGGTTGGCAAAAGTAATCTGTACTATCATTTAGAAGCTTCCTGAAATATTTACCTTCTCTTACCACTGTCTTTCCTAGGCTGTATCTCTTGCCACCTAATTTCCATTACTCTCATACAACTACTACTTTCTTTAAAATAATCTGGTTTTTCTGTATGTTTCTTTAAAATCTTCATTCTACCATCCTTTGCTCTTTCTCCTTCAAGACCATACAGATGGAATTCCCAGCCTAAAAAGCAGTCTACCTTGGATTTTGCTTGTGTCTTGTGCTTGTGTCAGTTTTATTTTATATCGAGTTTAGTAATCCATCTTTTCTCTTACCAATATAAATAATTATCATGAAGCTACAAAAACTACTGCATGTGCTAAGGCCAAGTGTGTTAAGTATTCACATTTTTTGAAAAGTCAGGCTCTTTGGAACATATTCAGCAAAACACTTAAGAGTTCTCAAGAAGACAATCTGCAAGTGCCTTGAAGGCCACTTCTGTGATTTACAATACTAAATCTTAGCAACCGTACTTAAACTGATATCCTTTCACAGGCAGGAAACCATCACAGGATGAAACTGTCATACTTGGCTGCTAATTAACTAACTTTTGGAGTAGAGTAATTTGAGAGTAATAATAGAATAAGAGGTCTCTTTCAGTACTCCTGAGTGATGTATTGACTTGAAATTGTGCCACTGGCCTAACCGCATGCTTTGGAAATGTGTTCAGGACTGTCTTGTTGAGAACCAATACTGTGTTTACAACATACTAATGAATTATTTATTAATAGCAAAGCTACAAGAAGCTCAACTGAGAAACCAGAGTCCACATTCATCCATGAATTCAAACTTCATAGGAGTTTTACGTGATAATATCCCTACCATTTATCAGTGATCTTATTATGAATATATATATTTATATATATAGGATATGATCCTTCTCTATGTAGTATTTCACATAACAGATATTCTGTCTTCAGATGTCTGATTTAAGAGTCCCGCCTCCCTTATACTCAGTGGACAAAGTTATCTTCTTTCCAAATTTAACTGTGGATCAATAAATTAGGGCTCTGCTTTGAATGACTATCTGGAAAAGTACTATGCCCATCTGTAAATAAAACGGAGGGTCATTAGCCATTTTTAGTTACTAGTATGAATATCAACCTCAGTCTTTACTCTGGTCTTGTTATTTGTTATGTGTGTTATATAAGATACTCAGAAGATTTAAATGATATTTACTTTCCATTAATGGGCCTGCAAGACCATATTACAAGAAGCCTGTAGGGACAGGGAGGTTGGATGTTTTTTCCTAACACCAGCAAGGGAATACCTGGATGAAGGATGGACAGAACCTCCTTAATGCCATCTTAATATTTAAACTGATTTCTCAATTTTGACTGCTCAGAGTGAGACTTTCAAGATGGCTTTTCTTTAACTAAAATTGCAAAATACATCATGACTGAGAGTACTTTAAAGAATTTATCCAGCTGACTTTTAACTCTGTTTTAATATGCTACTGATATGTCTTAATTTGTGAATGAAGAAAATTATGAGATCTATAAATCAAATGGGAGAGAGGATAAGCAGTCCAAACTGACAATTTGATTAATATGAATTAGTACAAGTCTAGTTTAGTACTTCATTAGTTCATGTCAGCAATGATAAAAAACATTATTGATGACACTGGAACACTGAACTGTTAAAGTTCTAACTCAAGTATTGTGCATGATACAAAATAGCCTTGTTGACCCTCAAACCCTAGCTGTAGTGGATGTCTAGTTGGAATGGAGGTCTATAAGTCGAGTAATGTTTTCAGAAATCTTCATGATATTATGATTCTTAGTTTTTCATGAAAAAAATAACCAGTTTTGTTAAGCTAGTACCAGGTAGATGTGTTATAATCCTGCCTCTGGGTTTTAGAAGGAGAATGAACTGCCTCAGTGACTGCTGGGGGAATTACTCAAAGGACAGACAGAAAAAGTTCAGCATGTGAAGGTCTTGGTCTCAAGTTCATAGTTCTTATCGAGAGAAAATTCTTATCACCAGATCCTGATAGAATCACATTTAGGGAGAAACATAAAGAGCAATCAATCAAATAATTTCATTTTAGATTATGAAGTGGTCTATGTGTCAAGTCTAATACTCTAAAATGGATCTGTTGGCACAATAGCAACAATTACAGAATAGTGTGTAGGAGGTAAGAAGCTTCTTTATTGCTTTCACATAATAAAATACATGGGGCGACAGTTTGAGGATCCAAGATCATTTATAAAGAAATTCAACTCTATGCTGCTAGTCCAGTAGGATGATAAGAGTGTAGAAGACAATGGCAATCTTTGTACATGAGAGAAATACGTGTGAGGTTACTGTGGCAGGAGTTGGATTTCCATGCTGACAGTGTCAGTATCCATCTTTTCACCATGATTGTGCCGGAGAGATTTGAACGTTGGAGAGAGTTTCAAATGTAGTCATCGGTCAAAAAGACAGCTCAAGGATTAAATGAGATGAAAAAGAAATGTGCTTCATAAAAATTGCATTGGAAAGAAGCCACGTTCTTTGGGGGAAGAGAGCTCGCCATATCGTGGAATTGTTATAATTTCTTAATTTCCATCTATTAGAGCCCTTGTGAGGACATCTTGTCAATATCTGCACAGTCCCACCACTGCCACTGGTGGTCACTGATAAGAATAACCAAAGCGAGACTTCATTTCCCGAGGAGATATAATAATGATGATTTCTCCTTTCTTTCCCAGGACCCAGTGCCTGTAATTGGTGCTACACAGAGGGACTGCTTGCATCTCTGCAGGGTTCTGCTTGAGCCTCAAGCTCTCTGCAGGGTCACAGTGCTGTCACCTGTATGGCTGTCTAGTAAGGGCTGAAGCAGTACTCTACAAAATGTATGAGTGTGTATACATATGCTTATGTACCTTTAAATTTGTCTGATATGGAAGCTGAAATCAACACATTTGCAGGTTTATCTCCAAGTTCTTGTGTCATTGCTCTTCAGTAAACATTAAAATGCTGAGAATAAAGTGAATATGAACAGCAGTATAAAAAAATCTAATCTTGTTGGCATCAAAGACAGAATCCCCTGATTTCAGAGGCCTAATCCATACTTCTGACCTGATTATAAGATAATAATTCCATGTTCATGGAGAGGACTTCAGATCAAAATCTGAAGAGCTAAACCTTAGAGTTTATTGCTTACTTTTCTGCTTGCAGGTTTATTTTATGAGTTATTCTCATTTTTTGAAAAATACTTTCTCTTATGTTCTTCTGTACTATTTAAAGTAAATCCATCTTATATATGGAGTCACTTCAGAGTGGTTTTTTGTTGGTGGTGTTGTGGTTTATTTTTTTAATCAGTGTGGTAGTACATTATTTGATATAACAAAAATAAACCAAAGATTTTTCTTCCAGAAACCAACATGAGTATGGTTAGAGATATATAAAGGGTTAGCCTTAGGCTTTTATGATGTAGAAGTAAAAATTAATAGCTAAGTGGTATGTTATACTTTGTCTAAAAAGCTCATTTAATTTTATGGCATGGGGTTTGCATCTGTTTTCTTTTTTCCAATGATATTTTACAAAGTTTTGTGCCACAGCTTTCAAAGTCACTTATATAACACAAAAAGCACTTTAAAAACACGTAAAGAGCTATTGTGGCAAAAGAATAAAGAATTTCCTCATGTTCTCTAGTAAGTATCCTGTTAAGTATCCTGTATGTTATTGAGAGCTCCTTCATCATAGAGGGTGGTCCACTGGTAATGTACAAAAAAAGGATAGTGTACAAAAATTAAATTATTATTTGACCCCACATCATTATATGCCACATAACTAATTAAAGCACACTTTAACAATGTACTCTTAATGTGCTGTCTGTTACTTGCATGACTCACTCATCTTTCACAAAGAATAAGTGATTTGTATTAGATGAGAGTTGCTAAGGATGTTTTTGGGGCTAGCAATTGCTGTCATTGCTATGTTAAATCACAGGCCCTAGCCTGGGATAGAAAGAGACAGGCTTATCTTGAGCCAGGAAAACAGCACCACAGGACTGATAGCTCTGACTTAGGGCCTTGTTCAAAAAGTTATGACTCAGTGCAAGCAGCCAAGGATCCTTAGCCTTCCTCAGTTCACTCCAAAGCAGCCATTAAGAGCCCTAATGTTCAGGTTGCGTGCCTCACTCTGATTATTTTTGGGAAGCTGATCACAGCAAGCCCTTTTTTTCCTAATAAGCATTCATCTTCATTTACTGGATGAAGGGAGCTCTTAGTGAAAGCTTTATACATGGCGCGGGATAATGGTAATTTCTGCCAAGCTCTGTAACTGTATGTGTGCATGGACTGTGAGCTCCTCTTTTCTTTCTTTCAGTTGTGAAGTAAAAAGCACATATCATAAGAGCTCTCCCAGATACAAGTACAAGCAAATTATAGATATGGATAATAATTTGTGAGGAGATGAAGCTCTTTGGTCTAAATCGGCAATTAGTGATGCTAAAACTATATCATACAAGTGCATAGAATATAGAAGAGAATCTTGTGCATCAACACCAAAATTTTAGAAACTGCAGAAGATAAATTCCTTTTTTTTAATAGGAACTATCTATTTTCCATGCTGCCTCATTCTTACAGTCAGACTTGTACACCAGCATGTGTGAGGATAAGTCAGGGAGAACTTTTGACACATTGCAAAAGTGACCTTATATAACTTGTTTATGCTTAAGGGCATAATTATTTAAAACTCTAGGAGAGCTAGTGATCCTTGGGAGTTGTGAGAATGAGGTTTATTTTCCTCATGAAGTCTTGATTTCCAATTCAATAGTATTGCGAGATATCTGAATTTAATAGCTTTCTAGCCTGGAACTGAATGTTGGCTACCTGAGCATTAAGACAGCATAATTTTGAGAGTAGAAAATCACAGATAAGGAGATACAATTCAAATTTTCAAGGTGGTAAAAAACTTTTTCTGAAGTTATCCAATCCCTTCAGCCCCAAAGTGATATTTTAACAGAGAGATGGCAAATACAGGAGAGATAGAAGATAAACAAGGTGAGTACCCCATTTTGCACGTATAATACAAAGTGATATTTATTTACGTGTGAGAATATGTTGCTAATCTAAAGCAAAAGCAAATGGATTGTCAGGGTGATTATAGTGTTAAACACGTAAGAGTTTATGAATTCAACACTGAAGTTGTTTAACTCTGCCCTTGAAATTATGAGCCACCAAATGGTTCCTACACTTTTAAATAATGGGATATGATATGTGAGAGAGGGTGGTACTGTTTAAAGGGCAAAAATCTGAGGCATTAGGCATAGTAATACATGCAAGCCTGACTGTGAAAATATTTAAAAATGTAAAATACTTACACAAAACATGAAAATACCCAATGCTACTGAAGCACTGCTGAAGCTATAATTGAGATTAATTAATGTTTCCAGCATGTATTTTAGTAATACAAAATAGCTTCTGTTTAATAGAACATAAGCTCTCTGAGTACTGTCTTATGGGCATTAAAAAATGTATTACCATGCAAAAGAATGACAATAAAATATAATCTCCGCCTCTCTCATCACCCACCTGCAAGCAAACACACTCAGTCTAAAAACTTGAGGAGTCCCAACTGGTAAAAATATGAAAACAATTTTTTCAACATAGGGACAGTAGCTAACATTTTTAAAGGAAAAATCTTTGTTTCATTATAAAGAAATTTGTTTTGCTCACATTTTTCCCCAACCCAAAATAAATCAGTGTCTTTACTTTTCTGCCTTTTATTTTCTTCTCCCCGTTTCCCATTTTCTCTAAAATAAGGGGCTTACAAGAGGAAATATAGAAATGTTCTAATGAAAGGGGAAATTGCCACTGTTAAAAATGATTTTTCACTTCCATATCTGCTGCACAGTTTATGTATTCTCTTATAAAAATAGAAAGAGGAGATAAGAAGCTTTCACAAGACATCTAATTATTTGAAGGATATAACTTCCCCTAAAAAAAGAACAACCAATGAACCAAAGACCCTTGTGAATTTGGACTATCTGAAACACATAAATTCCTAGCCCCATGGCCAATCTTGTTCTCCTTTTGCCCATCTTTAAAGCCTTTATATTTTGCTCTTCTCTTTTGATTTCTAGCATGGGTCTTTAGCTTTCACTTTTCCCTGGAGGTGTCCATACTGATGTAATAAAGTGGGTTAAGGGGGTATTTCAGCATAGCTTTCCAGAGACTCTGCAAGGGGTCTTGGACCAGCATGAGCTCGGTTCCTTTCAGGTACAACAAATTCTGGAAGGTGCGCTCGCTTCGAGTGGGTAGGCAGAGATGGACATCAGCTCTGAGCCTCATAAAGTAATAAAAAATCCTGAAATGCATATATTACTTGCATTAAACCCTCAGTAGCAACTCTTGTACTCTACAGATTTGCTCCAACAAACTTAGCTGTGTTACTTGCTAAGTTATCCAAGTGCGATCTCTTCCAAGGGGACAATAACTCCTATCTAGGTGGTATGTCCCAAATTCAACTCTTGTCTCTCTGCTCAGCACTATAATCTAAAGTTGTCCTCTGAAGCAGAGAACAGAACTGGTGTTTAAGTCTTGTAGTTTTCACAGACTTCCCTCCAGCCAGCACATTTTCCTTGATATGAAAAATTGTGGGATGGTTGGCAGCTGTGCAGTTTGAAGACATGACATACTTTGATGACTGTCTTAGTATCTTTTACTGTCTATCACATAAGTCTGTGTTGGCTCACTGCAAAACCAGAGGAAAAACCTCCACCCAGTCCTAGTGCTAAGAGAAGTTTGGGCCTGTACCTTGTGCTGTGGTGTGCCCAACTGCTGTTGGTATTTTATCTTTTAGCCAAGTAGATAGATTCTGCTCTACTGCACTTCCATTTATGAAAATGCAGGTGATGGCAGAGGTTATGTTAATAGGAAGTAACCATAAGCAAGGAATTCCAAAATAAATTTGTAGCATTTTTACTTGCATATCTATACATGTGTTTTGTCTCATTCAGTGTTTTTTCCGCTACATCTTTCAGAAAGCTACAAGATCAAAAGACCAAACTGGTATGAGCTTGTTAGAAAAGAACATATAATTTCTGGCCACAAGCCAGAATGTCAACTTCAGCAAAAACTGAGGGGAGGGGGAGAGAGAAAAGAAAGAAAATAGGACTAGGAGACATTTTCATTAATTTTAGAAAGACTCCTTTAGGAGGAGCCCATTATGGGTAACAGGAAAAAACATAGAGCAATAACAGGGAACAATAACAGGGAACAATAACAGGGAACAAAACCAGGGAACAATAACATCTATAGAAGTTATGTGTACTGTATGCCAAATAGTGACAGAAATTAAACAAAAGCTTCAGGTCAGTGTTTAGTATGAAATAAGAAGGCAATCATGGTCAGTTTTCAACATGTTCTTGAACTGGATACTAAGAAGTTTAGATGAATTGGAATACATGACTTTGGATGATCGAGAGCTAAACTCCTTACCCCACTGATAACAACGTACAAGTGTCAGACATGCTTGACCCGTGCTTGGTACTTTTATTACATTGGACATCGGTCAATTCAGACTCATAAATGCCAAGATGACAAAGCAGATGAAATTCAGTAAAGTAATAAATCATTACAGTGTTGAAATGCAGCTCTGGTGAGGCTGTAAGCAGTCTTACATACATTTAGCAACATCAAGTGCCAACTACTCCTCATGAACTATGAGCAGCTGAATTGGAGACAGTCGAAAGAAGAAGGAAGGCAGTTTTCTGAAAAATGAAAGATGAAAAATGGAATGATGTGGGATTGTACAATGGAAACTGGATTTAAAAGCCAATGTTTAGTACTGGTTACACCTGAAAAGAATGGTATGGGCAGTATCTTCTGCTGAAAACAGGGAGGATAAAACACAAAAGAAGAGCACATATAAGTACAGCCAAGGTCAGTTTGAAGCAAGAGTCAAGCACTAGTTAGATCAGGGTTTGTCATACAGTATCAAAGTTGGGCTTAAGGGAAGAAATTTTCTCAATGAGAATGACCAGCAAAACTACACCCCAAAGACCTGACAGAAGATTAAAAGATATAACTATTTTAATAGGTGAGTAGATGTATATTTGAAACGCTGTAAGAAGATAACTTTTTATTTTTGCTATTTTGAGGAAACTACAGGTACAGAGCATTACAATAAGCAGATTATAGCATGTGTGAGCTGCAAGCAGTTGTTAGACTACATAGAGACTTATTTTTTGCAACATTGTTCAGTAAGACACTGACCAGCAGATTCTTCCAGGCCCTTTGGTTCTTAGTTATTATGGAAAAGCATTCTAATGTGGGTGTTTTAGACTTCAGCTTGCTACTCTTCCCTCTTCTGTTCCTGAATTCTCTTCATGCCTGGTTTCTTCGTCTGCTTTCCTGGCAGAAGTGCCATTGTTTACATCAACCACATTATGAACTGCTTGAATAATCTTCAAAATGTGGCAGAACTGGTGTCTTCTGGAGCACAGATCACAGAATAAACAGGTTCTAGCACAAGAAGTTGAAAGATCTTGCTGCTGAAGTTCTCAAATATAAGGTTTTCAGGGAAATGAGGCTGTCTTTCATCCATCAAAAGAGACATGGATGGATATATGCAAGTTTTAGGGAACTCCCTGTGGGGTTCTGTTTTAATCTGTTCTGATAGCAATGCAGGAAAGAAATGAGCTACATGGTGTATATAACAGATGTTTAATTGCATCTGGGGAAACATTCATTATGAATATCATTCACACTGTACTTTACCTGTTCCTCTGGTGAACACCTGTGTGTTAGTAGTGCATGTGGTGGTAATGTGAGAAACTCTCACTACCAGCCTTTTAAATTTTACTATTCCCTCTTTTAAAAAATGTGCTAAATTAGATACAGAAACAAAGAAACACACCTAAATAAACAAAGGAACATAAGGAACGTGAGCAATACCACACTGCCAGAAAGAGCAGGTGGAAATGTAAGTTTAAGGGCCATTAAAGCACTGTGAAATTTTTCAGTGTGTCACAATTACAGGAACACCTGGGTCAAATAAATTAGGACTAATCCATTGGGGGTGTTCTTTACAGTCTACTCTGGTCTCAGAATGGCTTGACCCTAACCTGTAATTCTGAACCAAAAAAGAACAAATTACAAGGAAAAGCTTGCCAGTTCAGGTGGCTGTTGTCAAGATAATCCATTCATTTCTAATAGACTACAAAGATGGCAGGGAAAGAGTACAGATAAGAAAAAGTCTCCATGGGCCTTAAAGACGAAATTCAATATGTATGTATGCTTGGCTAGAGCGTGAAGCTTGATAAAAGCCCTGTCTTTGATTTCTATTTAATTTCAATCATAATGAATGCAGCACTGATGTAAATCTAAAGAAAAGTTTGTCTAGGAGAGCTACTTAATGAAAATTATTTAAAAACTGGATTAAACTTCTTGATTTCCGGAGGCTGAGAAAACATTTTGGTTAAAGTATGTATTTGGATCTTATGTTCCGTAGGAACATCCACTTGCCTTCGCTCCTTAGAAAGGAAAAGGAATCAGTAGATATAAACTATCCCAGAGGACAGGGAAAGTTGAAGACTTTCTATACAGTGTGTATATGTTCTACATGTACCTCATACACTGGTCCCACCATCAGGAACATTGCAACCTCCAATTTTTTTGCAGAGAACTATTGGACTATTTTGAGTTCCTTTACCTTCATTTTATCCACTGTGACAGAGGAACAGACTTTTTTGGACCTAAAAGAGAGTCAGAGAAAGTTCAGAAACTGTTTTCCACTCCTCAAAATTCTTCTGAAGATACTGTTTTCCTCTTTAGAAAGGTAGTGATTAGTTAAGAGAACAGACAACCACCTTTGTACATGTTTTTTCTGTGTCAAGATTTTTTGCCAAGAAATCTGTTGCAGGGTAGTTTCTCAAGGGCACAAAGCTTGATTTAATTAAACCCATCTCTCATGGTGGCTATATGTGTGTTAAGTGTACTCTAATATCCTACTGTATTAGGTAATAAGAGTTTCAACAACTATAGAATTAATACAATAACTATCACTCTAGCATGCACACCCATTAATCTCACCTAAAATGATAATAAAAAAAGTAAAAGAAAACCAGTTTCAAATCTGTGAATTCTGAAAGCAGAAGAGTATATTAACAGCTAAGCAAGAAATGATCGTTTCTTTGCTGAATGGTATACAACAGTCTCGACAAACAAATAGAAGAATGCCTGGAAACATGTTGAACTTAATTTATAAAGTTTTACTATATCTAAGGAAATTCAAAGAACATAAATTCAACCTTTTTAATAACTATGCCTGCACTTAAAACAAAGGACCTTTTAAAACAAGAGTTTCTCCATTTTTACAAGGGTTCTCCTCCCTATTAGATTTAGGCAGCAATATGTCTGCTTCTGAAAACAGATCATCTAAAATTTATTATCCTAATCTACATGGAAGGAGTCCTAATAACACAAATAAACTGAATTGTAATACTTTGAGACATTGATAAATGGCAGTTGAAATGAAAGAAAGAGAAGACTGTATCAAGTGAAACAGTATTATCATGTTCTTTACTTCAAGCTAAAAAATTGACCTGTTCCTAGCAGGATGTGATTATTATCTCTTTAGAAAGACCAGAACGTTAGTTTCACTAAAATGTGGGCGAGGTCAAAGGATGACCCCTCACTTGAACAGAAGCAGAACCCAAATTCAAATAATCCACATTTCAAAACAGAGTCCTTTGAAGACTGGTGTTTATGAAGGGATGGACAGTTGAAGATGAGCTTAGGGATCACAAGCTGAATCCATAAAGGATCTAAATGGTATATGAGGACTCCAAACTCTGCATTTATCTAATGCGAAGTCTTTCAGAAGTTCATATAATTACAGGCAGAAGTCCACCAGATTTTACTGGAAATCTAAAGAAACATCAAAGTCTTAATCTAAAAAACTACTCATCTCATATCTCCTTTAGCTGTCTTAAATGTGACATTGCTACATTTTCTTGCCAGTAGAAGAGAAATCTGTTTTGATTTCTCAAGGATATTTGTCTAGATCATGTTTGACATGGTTTTGCATCAGTTTAAATTTTTATGCAGTGTTACAATGACAAAAATTTAGACGAATAATATATTTACATGTGTTGAGCATCTACATCACATTAATCTGAACGAGAATACAGACGCTTGTAGAATGCACAAGAGTATACATTAGCTATATTAGCTTTACTCCAAGGTTGAAAGTAAATATTTTCATGGCACAGAATTTTCATGTGACCTCTACATAGAAGTCTTGCAACATTAGAAATTGAAACAATGTTAGAATAAGGAACTACACATAAAAGGACAGCTTTACTTAAAATGGGATTTTAGCATATTGGATCTGCTGCAATTTTGCAATTTTCACTAGAAATATTATATTCCCAGGGAAGTGGCCACAGCACTAGGAAGCATTTGGGCTCACTGTCAGGCATATGGTGTGCTTCTTGAGGCAGTCCTGTGCAGGGCCAGGAGCTGGACTTCGATGATCCTAACATGTCCTTGCTAACTCAGGATATGCTTGGATTCCATGACTGTAAATTAGGCAGAATTTCCATTTTAACTTTGATGCATGAATCAATTCATGGGTGCTTTTACACATCCCTAACAAAATAGGGTATTTTTAGATAGAAACCAAAATTAAGTCAGCCGAGACTCCTTATGAAGTGGGTACATTTAATCTGAAGGAGTTTCCTCATAAAAATTTGACTTGAAATATTTGGCATAGCATTCCAGAAATAAATCCATAAAGATAAATGAATTTGCATAAAATTTATGACAGTTAAGAGATATAGGCATCTTTTGCATAGTTTCCCTGCTACTGTTGTTTCTAGCAGCTTTCCTTGTAGGGGTTGAATCTAGAAAGAAAAGAAAATTCTGACTAACCTCACTCAGCAACAGCGACATTTTCTACAAGTCCCAGTGTTAGCAAACAGCAATCAAGGCCCTCTTGTTCAAACTGGCCTTTTTATTTTAGCTATGAACAGACACACTAAGCTACCTGTGACAGCTCAGGTACATGTCAATTGCTTCCACTAATGCAAGTAGAAACATAGAGTTCTTGGAAAGACTCAAAAGTTTCAGCCACCTAGAGCTGGAATTGTAGAACAAAACATGTTGATGTTCTGTTAACAGACAGGTTTTGGCAACCGCAGATCCTTTGATCTGAGTGTTTCCAGGAGAGAGGTTTCCACATTGACTGTGGGGGAATGGTCAGATGGCAGGAAAATGATTAAGGCAAGAACAGAAAACACACTGCAGATTTTTATATCCAGTGGATTTAGTCTGAAAACTATCTTGTAAATAAAGGGACCAACTCTTTGGCTGCTACTGATATCACCTTATTGAGTCTCTAATACTTCTGAGCAAACAATGCTGATTTACATCAGCTGACAGAACCCGCCATCACTTTTATTTCTGCAAATTGTGCAGATGAAGAAAGTTCATGCTTTTCTTTATCTTCAATGAGTGCTTAATTCTAGTGGGGGGAGAGAGGAAATTTGGAGAGGTCTTGACAAGGGCCAAATTAAATTTCTTTTCCTGAGCAGAGTTCTACCTCTATTTGTGCTGGCCAGACCACATGAGATACCAAGTGAAGCAGACCTCTGCTGGATTGCTTGGCTACATGAGGTACAAAGTGTGAAAACACAAGCAAATGAAGAAGTTCCATATGAAATTTTGGTGCAAGTCCCACCAAATTGAAAATCTCAAGAAATATGGACTGAAAGTTTAATATCTGAGTCTAAACAATTTGATCTTTTAATATATTTTCAGTTATTTCAGCAAAAGCTTGTTATATGATCGTAGGACATAAATGTCAGGAACTGTGTGGCGCCCATGCACAACTGGAACACTTCTAATGAATAGGATAAAGAATGAAAATGCAGAAGATGGGAGTTCAGTTTAAAGCCAAAGGGCCAAAATTATCATGGAAATAAGAGACTGAGGAGAGCATGTCAGGTGAGGTGCTGTTTAGTGAGAGGGACAGTGAGAGGAATCAGGGATAGAAAAACAGTTTCTAAAAGAAGTGAGGAAAGGAAGAGCAAGAGAAATTTGAAGCCAAGACACATTAATAAAGGAAATTCACATAGAACCTGAAAAAAACCCAGTAGTAGGAAGGAAGCTACATTAATTTAATATGGAAAGCCACAATGAGAACATTGTTACGTTTTGTCACAATCACCAAAAACTGGAGCAAACCAACACGACAGCACTGGACAGTGCTATAAGAGTTGGTATAGATTTTGGCTGCCTTGAAAAACAATTTTTCTTGCCTAACCTACTGTGTTTTTTAGGAAATCCTTTCTAGGACTGTTCTATAGCAAAGCATAGAATATTTTCTTTTACTATAATGGCAATGATAGTGCTTGAGAATGGGCCACAGTTTAGTGATTGTGAGTTTAAATCATTTACGTTGAAACGCAGACTTACATATTTCCTAGTTGTCAAATCACATGGCTGCTGGTAAATATTGTGAAGAGAGCTATGAAGTCTGTCAAGTTATAACTGTTATATGATAAATGCACTGATGGAATATGATTGTTTACCCATTGTTTAATGGATAATAAAACTGCTGGTACTCCCAGAAACTATTAAAATAATGAAGATTAATAGACGTTGGCAGATATTTAAGCAGTGTCTAGGAAAAACAAATTGCTAACTAAACCAGCTTCATGCTATGTATGCATACACCTGTGAATTTATTTATTATTTTGGCTGTTTAGTTTAATATTTGTGAAGGCTGCAGTTTTAGTTTAAATGAGAGTTAAATGTTCCTGCAGCTCTTTTAGCCAGATCTTTAGGTATGAAGTTATCTACCAGAATAAGTCATTGAAGTGATTGTAACCTTTAACTTCAAAGGGATAGAATGAGTAGGATGAAGAGAACTAAAGGACTGTGTTCAGTAATAAAGGAGATTTTATCTCCTTTCCTGCTCCTCTTCCATTCCCCCATGGCTAACCCTAATCTATGCTTCCTAAACTGTGCAGTAGTGCCTTGCAGGAAGCTGCAGGCACAGAGAAGCAGGAGTGGAACCATGTTTCCCCAAAGGAGTTACACTGTCACTGCTTCTGAAGGAAGAGCTGCAAAAAAGAGAGTAATAATCTGTGTCCATGCTGGCTGTGGCAAGAGCGAGCAGACCTAACATTCAGGCAGAAAGATTCATCCTCAACCATTAGGTAGTGAGTTTGGAGACGTTAATCACAAAAAGAGATTATATAGGGAAATTTGGGGCATCCCAGCTCTGGAGGGTCTTTAGGTACAAGCCAAACAAATATTTTCAAGAATAACACAGCTAGAGCTGATCATATCCTGGGGCAAGAGATAGACCAGATGACTTTTCAAGTCCCCTTCCCAGTCTATTTTTCTGTGGCTGTAGCTGCTCTGACTCACCTCTTGTACAGACAGTATCTGTTCTAGTATTGGCTGTATACCAAATTTTCCATCACTGAAGAGGCTGATCATTCCTTATTCTAATCAATAGAACAAGAACAGAAACTATTTTTCTGTTTCATCCCTATACAAAAATGTCACTAACAGCAGTAACTTCAGCAGAATGTCATGTGTCTGCCAGGGCGTGAGGGTGTGAGTCTCTACCTATTTCTTACATTGATGTATTTCCTCAGAGTCTTTTCCCTCCAAATTGAGACACTAAAAACCCCAATAGCTACAAATAATAATGTTTGTTCTGAAAGGCAGGCAATAAACCTTTAACAATCAATGTCACTGTAACCCTTAAATAGTAATTGTACTGCCTAAGGCATCTGATAAAGGGTTCTAGTGTTCTTGCTATATTGTGTCAGGCAGATACATCAATCAAGCTCCATAATGGACTAAATTGGAAAATAGGGTAGTGGGAATAAACAGTTCTAAAAAGAGGTGAAACTTTGTGACAAGCAGCCTTAACAGACCAATCTTGATTCTAAACATAGAAGCAATTTTAGGGCTTCTCTGGAGGCAGAGGACAATTATTGCCTAAACAAATAAACTAGTGTCTCAGTACCTCAGGCATACTCTAAAGTTAGTTTGAAAGAGTTTTGAGTTCTGAATCGTAAAGTTTCAGGGACATTGTAGCTTGACCCATTAACATTCATTGAACTGTGTATGGACATCCTTTCGGATAATCCATATACTAAAGTGGAATAGAATGAGAAAACTGGAATGCCTTATGATTTTAGCACCAATTCTTCTGCCAACAAAAATAACTAGATCTACATTAAGATTAAATATGTATGTCAGGCACTGAATTTGACTCCAGATGAAGACTGCACACTTAAGGATCTTAGGTTCAATAAAAACCTGAACTTCAGATTCTATTGGGAATGTTTATTTTAATCTGTAATCAAAAATGGACTTATCTGCCCATTTATATTCTCCTGTGCTGAGAGCCTCTTTGCCCAGTAGGTGAATGTGGAATCCAGAGCCTACAGGCTTGGGCTTGCATTCATACTTGCACCATGTACTGAGTGGAATCATACGATGACAGAGGAAAAAAGAGTTTCCCAAGAGTTTATCCTTGATGGGAAGTGGTTATTCAGACTCTGAGAACAATTTAAAATGTCACGAGGATTTAGGTTTCTCTGAAATAGCTTAGTCTCTGTTATAACTTGAAGTTGAATTTTACTCACACTCTTTTCCAAGACTAACCAAAGAGATTTTCCGTAAGGATTAACCAAGATAAAATATCAAATAAACTGCTCATGTCAATATAATCTGCATGGTCCTCATGGCAGCATGATTTAATAAAGTCTTTAAGCTAATGCATGATCTCATGTATGTTGCTTCATCATTCTGTAACATTCCATCTAACAGGATTTTACTTCAAATGCAAAGCAACATCAGCATGTACTTGTGGAGGAATTGCCATATTTTTTTTATGCAGCATCACATTATTGCAGTGGTATGATTTGGTAATTTGCATCTGAGAACAACCTGGCTGATAAGCAGCTGCTCAGTTCTGATGTTGTTCTTTACCAGGAGAATTTAAAGAAGCTCCCCAACTCACAGTGTAACACCCTGCTTAAACATTTACATCTGCCTGAAGAGGTGCTGCCCAGTCACATTGTAATACCATTTTCCATTCATATAGCATTAGGCTTTTTGTGCAGAAATATATAATACAGCCTGAAAAAAAGGATTATTATACTCCCTCTCTATCAAATTAAGTTTGGGTAGGTTGAATTTTGTTAATATTTAAGTTTTTTCTGATTTGCGATTTGCTAATCCAAATGCATTTGAATTGTGTTTTCCTGGAAATATTGTTCTTCCTTTTTTATGTTCCTTCTGATATTGGTACCATGAACTCTATTTAGTTTTTGAAGCAATTTCCATTGTATCTTCTGCTGTTCAGTAGAGATGCTTTCATGTCTTACTGTCATGGTGTTATTGTAGTATTTTGTGTAATTCAAGCAATACAAGCTTCCTTTTAATTTATTGTGGTTTTTTTTTTCTTTCTGGTTTAATTAGTTTTATTTTCTTACTAGTGTTGTTCTAACATTTCAGCTCTACCTTTCTACTTTCTCTGTCATTATTTTAACAGCATAAAACACATTAACAAGACTAGACTGAGGGGCATGATTTATAGGAATGAATACCCTTTCCATGCACATTCTTGTTGGATTTCTATTGAGTGAGCACATCTGTTAAAAAAAAAAAAATTCTATTGTTTCTATTTTTTCAATGCTAGGAAATATCCATCTACATTTAAACTGAAAAAGACCACACTGTATTAGAATTACCAAGCAGAACAATATCTAACACTGCAAAATCTGGTCGCACTAGATCAAAACAAGAGCCATGTAAAGCTGTATTCTGCCTCCAGCTGTGGCCAAACTAGACTCTGGAAAGAGTATGAAAATGGCAGGTCTAGATGGTATTTGTAGCTCACCAAGCAGCTCAATTCAAAAGATTTAAAATTTGTAATAAGTGGAGAATCCAAAATTTTTCACTCAAAAATTATCCAGCATTCCAAGCAAATTTTTCCACATTTTTATAAAAAGTGACTTTTAGGGCACTTTTTGTGTAATCACCTACATTTAATTTTGCTATAAACATGAAAAGATAATAGTCAGGAATGCAAGGTTAATTTATCTTAAGACTAAAATGCTGTTTACTTTTATAATCTATATGTAGGGTGTTTTCTAAACTCCATTACTTATGGTTGAGAAAAGTTTTTGTTAGATGAAGTTTAGTTAGATTAAAAAGTGGATTTGAACAGTTTGGAGATAGCTCAAAATTTAGTTTTCAAATGTTTTGACATTTCTTTTCACAGAGTTTGAAAGTAAAAAGGCACATACCAGCGATAAAAGGAAGTTTGTCTTATGTAACCTCATGAGTTTTTAAAGTATTTTTAAAGGAAGTTTGTCTAGGTTTAATTTTATTCCTATAGGTTTGGTTATCCCTAACATTGGTTGCAATATAGAGAACTGCTAAAAATCTACATGAATAATAGCAGTATCAAATTCCTCTCCTCCACATAGACTATCTTTCCTTCTATGTGAACAGTACCTAATACAGTACTACCATCGTGTGAAGCACTACTGCAGCAGGGCAAAAAGCTTCCTGTTTCTTGAAAATGGTAGAGCTAAGGAATGCATCATGGATTTAAAAGTTCATTTTTGTGTGGATTTTGCTAAAACCGTTCATATGTGTGATGTATGCTGATTGTTCTGCTCAGTCACGTAACTGATCTGGCATGAAGGAGGTTAACATTTCCACCACTCGTGATCACTTAAACCTTTTAAGCAGCTATGCAGAGCAAGCAGTCCGGGAAGCCCTGTGGCAAAACCGTCCTCAGCTCCAGAGTGATAAAGCATTTAGCACTTGTCAGTTACTGGAGAGAAACTGGGTAATAGTATATAAGTCAAGCACAGTATTTTGGCCTAAAGATACTCAATGGGATTAAGTTTCATTATCTTTTATTCTTTTTCAAAAATAACACTATTAAATGAGATTTTGACAAAGATTAAAAAGAAAAACAGGAACTTTATCTCCAGCATTGCAATGTATATTTATGTTTTATTATAGATATATTAGGACAGTGTAATGTACATGTTTTTTCTACAGTTGAATCCTGTCATTTCTCTCATACTCTCCTGTTCTTGAAAATTTTGCAGTGTCTACAAAATGAAGTGACAAATTACATATATGCATTCATTGTATTTCTCTGAATTTTCTTCACCTCTTGTTTTTCTTTAAATCTCTACTGTAATTTTTGAAACATGCCCAAACAACTCCTGATGAGTCCTGAATATAATCATATTGATCATTCTGGTTTTACTTATTTTTTATACTATTTTTCTCATCATTGGTCTCACACATTTGGTATAGATCTGTCCATCGCAAGCAATTAATTGTGGATTATTCACTTAACTGAGCAGACGATCCCCATTTCACAAAGAAATTGGCTCATGGTAAACTGTGCGTTTACATATTATACAGAAAGCTCTTTTTCTAGGAGATTTGTCTATACACCCCACCAGCTGATGTACTTGCAGATGTACAAAGACGTGCCTCTCACAGATTTCACGTGCAGTGACTTTAGGGAGATTTCCTTCTTTTGCAAGCATTGCTATTTTAATCTGCCCACCAAAGGCAAGGCCGTTCAGGGAACCCCTGTATCTACAGGCACCAAGCTATCTGTGGGATGGAAGAGACCTCCCTATTCCCTTGATAGCCTCATTCTTACCATGGTTACCTAACGGGCAGCCAGGGAACACACCTCAAAGGATACAAAAAGAAAGAACTGACAAAAGGTAAAGATTTTCTCCATCTTGCCTACAAAATGTTTTTCCCCCTTGGCATCTACACAGTCTCTCCCACCCCCACTTTCTGCAGCAAATGAAGCTGCAGTCATCACATCCCTTTCTTTCATTTTCTTCTACCTCAGCTCCCCATAGGTGATGCCAGGGAAACAAACCCTGCTCTCCCAGATTTGAGAAGCCTTTGGTAATCTTGCTTTTGGTGATCTTCAGTGGTTTTTGATCCCCCTAAAGATTTTCCATCAGTTGTGTAGACAGACTGGGCTAACAATTTTAATTTCCTTGTCAAACAGATGTTTTTTCTCAAATCACTCATGTCTTACAAATTACTCAAGACTCAGTCACTCGTCTATGAAATTTTGTGGGGATGCTTGGTCCTCTCAGGCTATGTTCATGTTAGCAAGTAGTAGGATCAAACAGGAGCAGAGCTGAGGACCGGGTATTTAACACATACACTGTTGGTACAAGTTCACTTCAGTCTAGGTCTAATTTAGGAAGCGAGGAGAGCCCTGGAAGAGTTGGGAACATCTCCTTTGAGGAAGAACGGACACTTATCTTCATCTGCTATAATGGCTCGTGCCATGTTCAAACCCTCTGCCTTCATTGTAAGCAAAAAAACCTTGAAATATTTAACAGTACTTCAACTGAAGAGAGCACCCCATTCCTGTGCCCTCTCATTCATCTGTGCGCTAAGAAGCCTGAAATTTATCTTGAACCTTGAGTCAAAAAGGGAGCAGAAATTGCTCTTTTCACTCCTTAAGAGACAGAAGATTGGGAATGGAGGTGTTAACTGAAGACAGGCAGCGTGGGAAGCAGTGCAATCATTGAAGAAAGCTCTGAAGGACTGTGCTCTGTGGTGAGAAAATGGCTCCTTACTCTGCCTCATCCCAGCTTTCACCATATGCTCTTATTTTCAAGACACCTGACTTGAGTCTCTGAGGTTGTCTTTGCTGAAATGGGAGCTTCTCTTGAAGCTGATGGGAGTTTGTCATTGAAGGTAAAAGCTTCAGGGAATGTTACTTTTCCTACTTTTGGAAAAGGGGAAAATGTCAGCTGAACTGGTCTTACGCGTCCGAGCTGTTCATATATTTCCTAAAATTAAATACCTGAGAACCAAAATATTTCAATTTAGATAGGCATCCACAATATCTTTAAGGAACATTTTATTATTTTTCAATTTCCCTCTCCCTGTTCCTCTTTGAATTCTTTCTCCCTTTTCTTTCCACTTCTATGGGGTGAAGTCTCCCACAAGGCTATGTGTTCTTCCACACTACAACCAAGGGCTGTACAATAAAGTAACCTTTTCTTCTCTTGTCTTGCTCAAAAAGCCTGTGCTGCAGAGGAAGATGGGAATAGTAAGATTATGGACTACAGCTGCCTGAGGTATTATGGTAGTATTTCATTACTGAAGTATTTTAATTGTGAGCCAAAATATTTCAGATTTTGTTTACTTTTGAAGTTGAAATTTTCCACTGTTTAATTTCTCTAAATAGCTGTAGTGCTATGAAAATGGTCCTAGATATCTCACACTGGACATCCAAAATTAATTTAGGCATTTTTCCTACTTTTGACATTTTACTGGTCTTAACAATAGACATAATAATAGAACATCACCATTAGGAAGACTTGCAAAAGTTATGTAATGTTAAAGCATATGATACTAGAGTAAAAATTGTTTGAAAAATTGTTGTAAAAGTAGAAATGTGTTCAAATAAGATTGCTGAAGAATTATAATTCTGGAACTAAAGAGGATTTTGGTTGGAATTTATGTTGGTATTCAATTAATGAAAATTTTAATTTCTTGCTACAGACATCAGGATTTTATAATGCTGCAGTAAGAGCATCACAAATAGAACACAAGTACTACTTCTGAAAATATTATCCAGCATCTTTATTTGGGAGTTGTCTTTTCAGTAATCATAAACAAAGTTTTCTACATGCTGCTTATTCAGAATACAATTGTTCTTCACATATACGATGCTACAGTATTTACTAACAACTAGTGACCTTAAGCAAATTTACACCTGGATTTCGCTGTTTCAGAGGTAGTGGTGGGGAGGAATAAGTAATCGGCTAACCTTTTCAGCCTTTTTTAGTGCTGTTAGGTCCAATGTATTAACACACTGCTCTTCCTTAGGATACTGATCTGCCCATGCTGACGCACTCTCAGGTTTGGGTTGCAGTGACAATGAAGTTCTGGACGATGTCATACCTGCTCATGTACACAACTGACATATCCCAATCAGGAGACCCCTGGTGAATCAGGAACTTTAAAGTCTGATGATGAAATAACGCTCAGTTTTGCAAACACCACTGTTTTCCACAGTGGCACATACTTGTCTGTTACCGCGGCATATTAACGGTATGTGTTCTTTTGTCAGAATTGCCTTAAATCTGTCTGTAAGGGAACTTTACTGTATGTGTTTACAGTGCTTGCTTGCTCCTTGTCAATTAGAGGAGACACTGCAGCTTACTAGGCTCATGCACAGATTTTTATAGGATGTCAGGACAAAATGATTTTTTATTGACAAAGGGTCAAACAAGTTGTGCTTTTTGTTATGTCACACTAAACAATATGAGGAGCATGTTAAAAAAGCTCAGTAGAAGGCAAAGACTAGGAGAAATGATTTAAAGCTACATTATCCTGTTTCTAATTCCTTTTCTTTCTTCCTGCGGAAATGTAATTGCAAGAGGCTGGGAGAAAGGACTGGAGCATTGGCTTCTATGTCAGCCTTGAAGAGAGTCATAAAGTCTCTTTTATGGGTTTCTCTCTAGCCTACTTCTACTTTTCCAAATTAGAGGAGACAATATGACAATCTTAGCGAGCTCTGATCTTACATCTTAATTCAAAAACTCAGCAGCAATATCAGTGTCCAACTTTAGGGGATATGAGGAAATATTTTTGAATTTAAACAATTTCCCATTGACCTGCAGTAAAGGCCCTTTTTACAATTGTCTGCACATTGCTTTAAAGACTTCCTCTCCCCCAGTTTTATAGGTTCTGATAATAAATATTCTGGATATCTAATGTCTGTCTCAGTTAAGCTGTCTGGTAGATCCTAGATATAGAAATCAAATATGCATCTGGAAGATTCAAACTGTAAGTTGTGCTGAAATATTTCTGAATTAAGCACAGCAAATATAAAGCACTAGAAATTATAAATCTGTGAAGCAGTTGAAGATTTTTGTTTCATCATTATTTACGGAGGACTAGCTCAGACTGTTTTGCATATTTTGAATAATTTTTAACTAATCTCTCTATAATTTAAACCCCAGAAATATTACAGTACTGTGTATCCCCTATTCCTTAGTATTTCCTGGCATCACTTAGTAAGATTCCTGTAGCTGCAGCACGCTGCTGTGCTGGTGTACCTTGGTCATGACCTGCAAGGACCACCCACTCCTGTAAAAGAGAGGGTAAGTCTGTCTCTATGCTAATTCGATTTTAGACCTCCTTTGAAGAAAAAGTATGTGTCCTTCAGTCAGCTCCACTCTGGGCTGGGCTGCTTCTGTGGTGCAAGCTTAGGTCTTCAGGAGCCATTTATAGCTGTGTGCATAAGGCAGAGGGTATTTTGTGTGTGTAGGTGAGGAGAAAGGGAAACATTTATTGGCACTTTTGTTTCCTTTCCGACTTCAAGAGACCCCAGTGCTCTTGCCACTTATATTTGAAAAAATATTAAAGAAAAATAAAAGCATTAATAATAACAAAATTAATTTTTAGTTAATGGCATGTGATTGTTCACTATGAAAGGAAAAAAATAATATCCTATTACATATAAATCTAAGTGTATTTTTAAAGCTCTAAATCATTTTATTTGCCGCAAAAAAAAAGCACTTGCAATTAGGAATGAAAAATTCAGTAAGTCAACGAAGAGAAAATAAATTTATTGAAGTGAGTTTGCAAATCACAGTTAATTGAGCCACAAACAAAGCAGCAAATAAAGGAAATAATGTGGTAATTGGAACCCTTATCCCTTATTGGCATAGATTATGGCTTGCTATCTTTTAGCAGTATTAAATCATTGCATGTGAATGTTGCCAAAAAAACTCTTCATTTCCTTTTAGTGACTTCTTACTGCCCTCAGTTGAAGTTTAATAGAAAAGGAAGGACATGATGTAGTTTTAATGACAGGAAACCCATGGCTTCCAAATGAATAAATTCCATCACTGGCTGCCACAAAGTGTGCTAATTATTTCCTTTGATAAATTAAAAGCCGTAAAAGTCCAAAGTATATAGCATGTGGTTTACAGTTATAGTCTGCCTGTTTGCATTATTGAAAGTTCATATAAACCTCATTATTTTAATTTAATAAACATTATAATTATTTTTTACACCAGTAGGCTATATAGAAAGCACATGTTGAAAACAAACTTCTCTGACAGAAGGGTAAATAGCCCACAAACAGAATAAGCAAGGAACATGATGTGTCATGTGTCATGATAGCTTGGGTTTCTTACGATACTTTCAAATGAGCAGATGCTTATTTTTTTAGCTTTATAAACAAGACACCAGTGACTAGCTTTATCCTGTGAAGTAGTACCTCATTCTGCAAAGTGTGCTTTGATGAATGATACAGTCCCTTGCATTCTAAAACAGAGTCTGAGAAAACTTGCAAAATTCTAGGGAAATGTGGAGAAGGAAATGGAGGTTTTAGAATAAACATCGCAGGGCAAAAAAGAAAAATCCTATTATATCTAAAAGAATTAAAGATGTCCAACAGTGACATAAAATAACCAGGGATGATTTGGTGCTGTTTGGTGTTTTTTTGCTTTTTTTTTTGTTTGTCTGTTTGTTTGCTTTGTTTTGTTTTGTTTCATGTTGTTTTGTTTTGTTTTGTTTTTCCGGTCCAAGAAAGACCATATCCAATGACAGAATGAGAGCCTGAATATTTTTAATGACTGTTATACTAATGACATTCAAGCCTGCTCAGTACCTCATGGGATTAGACCTTTACCTTAATGCAAAAAAACCCCAAACCAAAACAAAGACTGACAAAACTGAAGAATGAGAAACAAAGCCAGTTTTTATAGGTTATGAAAGTTCATTTTGGCTTATTGTTCTAAAACATTTTAAATGGCAAGTACTTTACTTTCAGGCTAGTCAGACAACACAGTAAAAGAAATATGCTTCAGTGCCAAATCTTTTGCTGTGTCCTGATCTAATACACCTGACTACAGCTGTAAAAGGACTCAAATGCACTTTTAAAATTAAAAAATATTCAGCCAGGCTACATGACTAATTTTGCAAAGTGTATTCATTTGGTAATGAGACTAGGAGTTTCTGGAGACACAAGACAGAGATGGCATGCCAGAACAGAGGGCATGGGTTCACCCTGCAGATATCTGGAACCAGCAGGAGGATGAACAGAACTAGGTCTGACAGGACCAGGAAAAAGCAAAAGACAGGCAAACAATTCTGCCCTCTCAAATTTAAAATGCACAGTAAACAAAGCAACCATAGATACTGATTAAAATTACAGGAACTGGAGCATGTGTTGTTTTTCCACTGCATCTGATAAAACGCATTGCAGAGGAGGGTGTGCACAGGTACCCGTGCCTTGCTGTGGGACAGCCGCAGTGCCCAAATGACTGAGCCCTGAGTGTCATCAAATGAGTGATGGTACAGCTCATATTGGAGAGCTTATTTGTGCTCCTTACTGAACTATGCTGTCCCTAGCTCAAACCAAACCCTATTGACCAGTATAAATGTACAACTGGTCTGGCTTGGGTGTGCTGGAAGCAGCTTTTCTGCAAACAGGTAGAGACATCTGGCTATGTATATCTATGACCAATTCAGTAGCTCAGTGCAAAACTGAGAATGTATCTCCCTGGTTTGTAGAAGCGTATGCCTAAATTTTCTGAAGCAAATTCAGACTTGCTTGTGCTACAGGGATGAAGTCAGTGGAATTGCGTCAAATTGCAATGATGCTGACTTGGTGCTGTAATGATTCGATATTTCAGCTAGAACTTACCCATTTTAGAATGACTGACACTTCCTCATGTTATGGGGAAACCTGTAAATCTCTGTGAGAAAGAATAAAAAAAAGTACCCAACTTTATGAGAAAGTGCTTGAGTCAATTTCTGAGAAATGTTATTTTGCCTTTTGGTGAACTGTCATGGAAACATGTTTAATTTTTTGTTCGATGTGCTGGCACTTTTCTGTCATTTCATTGTTACATGGTAATATGAAAAATGATTTTGAGGAAATACAGTAAGAAGTGTTCTGAATCTTTTCTTTTTAGCTGAAAGAGAGGTTGAGAAAGAACTGCGGGAGGTGTTCTAATATTCTTGCAGAAATAATTGGTGCTGCTAGGAAATGTAGGAGGATGAGTTCTTCCACATTGCAATAAAATGCAGCCTCAGGAGTACTTAAATGTACCATGCATTATTCTTGAGGCATGCTTAATTGCAAAGATACTTAAATAAAGTATATGGAAAATACCAAATTTATAGCAACACTTGCAAGAATATCACCTTGAAGAAGGGCACACTCCCTTTACCTCTGGATGTCACTACTTCTCTGTAATAATAAAGCTATTAAAAACACAATAAAGGGCTATCAACAGCATAGTAAGGTCAAATCAAACGCAAAATAAAAATATCATAGTAATCTGTGACAAGATTCTAGTGTACAAATTACTGCTGGCTAACAATTAAAGTCATAAAGTTGTTATGTCTGTGGAACGAGATTTGGGAGATACATAGTAGTGCTTTTTTGGTTTTGATTATAAAGACATATTAGTGCCTACTTGGAAAATGCAAACACACATTGACCAGGCAAAGGAATTCTGTTCCTTTCCTCTTTTTCTTTTTTTTCCCTGTAATTACTGGAAAGAAGATAAGATTACTGCTTTTTAGAGATTATTTGCTTCATTGATTTCTCCTTCTGTAGTCATAATAAGTCTACTTATAATTGAAAATGACTCTCATAACAGAACTATGCATATTTTCATGGTATCTTCCTGGAAGAATAATTAACTTTTGTAGAAATGCCGTTGTGAAACTATCTGTAGAGACCAAAATACATTGTAAAAGTTTTCTTTAAAATACTAATGGTACTTAAACATCTGATTAATATTAGCAGTATGGAGTAGAAATACTTTGTTTTAAAGACTTTCATTGTCTCTTTAATATTTCTTTTCATAGTTGTTCTTCAGTTAATGATGCATATTTTGTGTCCTATATTTTATAGTATTTTTCTCTTTGATAATACATTTTTTACATGTAGAACTACGTGAACTGTATTTGTACCATGTGCAGAAATACCTCTTGTCTGTAAGTTGTGTTGAAATATAAGAAAGATGTAGGCTTCTGTATTGTCTTGGAATTCAAAGGCAACGGTGATGAACATAATACTGAAGGAGTGGCTAGATGTGGAAAGGCAAGGTTGCTGTGAAAATCCTCCTGTTTCGCAATTTATCAGAGGTTAAAGAGCTTAAGAGAGCTGGACAGGACTATGATCAAATGAATATATATCCTGTCACTTCCTGGCTTCCCAGCCAAGAGCATACAGGAGTTACCTCTCAGTGAAAACTTACTGCATTTGACTATGAGAAACAGGAGGAGGAGGGGCTGTGGTTTCTTTATATACCTGCAGGAGGTCAATGTAAGAGACAGTGATGAAATTCTCTCCTTGGATTTTCAGGGCTGTTTACAGCTCATGTGGTACAACACCACAGCATGTGTGACGGAGAACACGGCACAAGACCTTTCTGAGGTTCTGGGGTAATATAAATGTGTGTTCAAATGTTTTATTTTGCTTAAAACTTAGAAGAGTTCTTGATTTAAAGACTATAAATCAAATGCTCTTCCATATTCTAGGCATGTCATTGGCATTTCCTGGAGAGTCAGTTGTGGCTTCTTGGTTTCAGGTTAGGAAGAAGCAGCAATTTTCTGGGGAGCAGTGTGATTACTTCTGGTCTATCCAAAGGGCACAGAGCAGGGAGGTGGCCTGACTCTGGTGTGTTTCATGACACAAGTCCCCTGACAAAAGCAGACATGATTATTTTAAAGTTGGTCTTGATGCGCTGTTGCTGCTTATCAGAATAGGATAGCACACTATTTTCTCATTGCTAGGTGTCATGGCCAGCGCAGGACAGTGTAAAGCTGTGGGTGTAATTACTACCAAAAAATGTTAAATGGCTGAATTTGTTGAAATATGGTGTTTCTTACTGTCACAAATATTTTATCTGCTTTTATCAGATTTCTATTTCTATTGAGCGAGTGAGGGAGCTAAATAATGTTGTTGTGATATATAATGTTTCCATTGCCATGAGGTGAGAAAGCACGAGGGTTAAAAATCAAATGGGTCGCTTGAAGCTCTAATTTGAAATCCCATCAGGGTCACTTGTTTACTAGCACTAATAGTTAACTAGTGCACAGCCTTTAAATTACTACTTATTACGGAGGTGCTGTTCACACCACTGTGCTTAAGGACCTGTCAGCATTTCCAGTGGAAAACTCTGTTAACAAAGGCTTATGGCTTTGTCATGAATATTTGCTCTGAAACTTGCCAAATGTCATCTCAGGTTGGAAAGAGATTATTTCCTTTATTGGAGACTGCTTGACTGGAGTGGGGAATAAATTAGTTTTCAAATTATTTTGAATATTAGAAAAGCTGCCTGAAATGTTTTCCAACTACCATACTCTACTGTATTTAAAATCATGTAAGTGAGGAGGATTCTGGGACTTTGGGGTAATGGAGGGGTAATACAGTGAAAAAAAATGAACATAAAAGTTTATTTTTTGGTAGCTTTGCAGTGGATTCTGTAGTGGTAACAGTGCATATGGACAAATTTCTCTAGCTTTTGCAAAATATCGTTGAAGCTTTGGCTGTTAAAATTTCGGTGTTTTGATACTTCAATTTACTTCTTTATATTAATCTTTTTGATCTCATTTATTTAACCTAGTGACTGAGGTGACTTGGGTTTGATTCTTAGCTGTCCATAGATATTTTTGTAGCCTCAGACCTGTAATATAGACAAACTTGGGTCTCACTGTCCCATCAGAAATGGTTTTCCTTGGCTGCCTACCAATCCCTACGGTCTGGTCAGATGTTGAGGCTGTGAGAACTGTTCCAAGATCTCAGCTTCAGTGCTGTAAATGATACCCAGAATTCTCAGATTGAAGCACCATTATTTTTGTGGAATTTCCTCTTGCTTTTCAGAAAATACTTGCTTTCTTATGCTTTTCATTGCTACTGATCTATATTCAAGGAATACTTTATTTCTCCAGAACACAACTCAGAGCTTTTGATGGTGGACTGTTTTATGAAGGAATGATTTTACTGTTGATACACTGGAGGATATTTCTTTCCTCTAGTTTTGCTTATCTTTTAAAATTTTCATTGAACAATAAATGTACCTGGACTACAATGTTTTAAAGTTTGTAAAGTTTGAGTTACCTGAATACTTCAGTTTGAGTTACCTGAATACTTCATGAATCAAATTAGTGTCTTCCTTGATGTCATTTGTTATATTGTACTAAAACTGGGCAGATAACAGGTTCAAACTTTCAAAGGTCTTTAATTTGTTTTTTCTTCCTTTTTCTTTTTTCTTTCTCTTTCTTTCTTTTTTCTTTCTTTCTTTCTTTCTTTCTTTCTTTCTTTCTTTCTTTCTTTCTTTCTTTCTTTCCAGAAATCACATTATGCACAAGCAACATTAAAAGACTACTTTTTTAAAGATTTCAATGCACACTTTTGATAAATCTGTAAATCTGCATTTTGAGAAATACTTGAGTATGCAGCATTTCCATATGGTTATCTTCAGCTCCATAGTTTGTGATGCATTTTTTTTGCTGGAAAGTATTCGGGTTTTGAGGTACAATATTTCCACAGCACTATTATTCATGCTTTCTTATACACAGCTACACTGTGTCTTATGCAGCATGCTTATGTCTCTTGCTGTCTGCTTGTAGGTGTTAGCCAGGAAAAAAGATGCACATGCTAACAGAATTTTTTTTTCCCGGAGGAAAATATGCAAGCATAAATTTCACCAAATTGTCTTTTATTTATGGAGGGAGAGCATCTATTACAAGTAAATATAATTTTATCTCTGTATTTTGCAAAGGACTGAAAGAAGTTAATGGAATAAATATGTATGCAAATTAACCAAATAATCATTCAGAAATCTGAGTGAAATATCAGTGTGAAAACAAGGTCTAAAGGAAATCAAATATGACAGCTTTAAAATTAGTTTTGACATCTGATAGGAATTGATATGTAAGTGGGGGAAAGGCAAGGTCAGATTCAAAACTAGGGAATAAAAAAAGACTGAACTAACAGGCCTATAGCCCTGCATATGTTGGGGTTTGTTGGCATTAGAATCATTGCAGGGGCAGGAAGATAAGAAAGAAGACTTCAAGAGTTACCTAATATTTTTTATGTAATAAGGTATGCAAGAAAAAGAAAGTAAGTTGGAAAAACACAATTCTTTCTCAACGTTATGCATTTTTTAAACTGGACAAGAATACTCCATGCTTATAGTAAACCAAGCTGATTGTGGATCAAATGTAGATTATTAAAGCTGAAATGCAGAACAAAAATGAACTGTAGGATGTTGCAATGGAGGCGTAAAAGGAGGTGAAAGACCATTCTAAGTTAAAGATGCTCTGAAGCATCAGGGCTATTGGTGACCTCATTGTTCATCAATATTATAATCTACGATTAGGGGAATATTATTTTAACCCCTTGCCTTCGCCGTGAACATCTGTGTAGAATTCCTTCTCTGGGCTTCTGAACACATCATGCACACTCATGTTTGCCCTGCTCTGAGTGCAAAGCTAACAATGTTGATTCATTGTTGTGCTGATAATGCTCAATTCAGAGAAAAAAAAATAACCTTGAAAAACAATAAATTTATTTTCCTTCGAAATCTTTGTACCACGTGCAGATGTTAATTGTTTCCTATACGATTTCTGTCATTTAAGTGAAGAATCCATGTGTGCCTTCCATGACCCCAAGTAGGTTGTTAGCCGCAACAGAGAAACAGGACTTCAGAGGGAGTTGCTAACCTTCACTGACTGGCCTGTCAGCCAGAGAATGATACAGAGCACCTTCAAAAGGTCCCCTAAGTAATGAGCACTAAGGAGGGTTATAATGGGCCCATCATTAGCTCCAGCTAATATTTTGACCTAATGCCCACATATACTACAGGTGTCATGCAGGGCCACCATAGGATTAATCTGCAGGATATTTTGTGGCTGTATGATGACAACACATTTCTTCAGCATGTTTCCTGGCTTGTAAACTTTTATATATGTATGTTAAAAAATGTAAGTAAATTATGACCTCTTGCATATATTTTTAAATTCTTTCCTCAACCTCAGTCACCTACAGTGACCAATGAAACAAAGTACATAGCCATATTAAAAAAAAAAAAAATGGCAAGGCATTAAAAGCTTACCCTCTAACAAGGATGCAGCAAAATATAATTACAGCTACTAGAAAAACTCACCCTTTCTCCTATTTTGTGTTCTTTCTTTAAATTGTTTTTTGATTGGTTTTTTTACTTTTTTTGTGTGTGTGTTTTGGTTTTTCCCCCCAAATCCTGTTACTACTTGCAATTTTGAAGAGGATGAAGACTTCTGTACATATTTTTGTGGGTCTCCTGTAATCTTATTCCCTGCCTTCCATGTAGAGTTTACTTTCATCATATATAACTTCTTTTACACCTTTCTCTAATGTGTTTGTGTTTTGTTTTACTAAACTTATTCACTTGGTCCTTCAAAATGTTGGACATTCTTGCCTTCTTACTTGATAGTAAGGATCTTAGTCATTGTGTCTGTTAAGGACCGACCTACCTTCTCAGAAGTTACACCTCTGCTTCCTTTTGTTTTGGTAGTTTCTTTACATAATTTCGTAAGGAATAGCAGTCACTTTGTAAAATGAACTAAGTGAACATTTATATAATTTATATTCTCAACCAGATTTAGGCACAAATTCATCTGATTCCGTTTGCCTGCCCTCCTCTCAGCATGGCATAGACAGTTAAATTTTATTAATCTGTGCAAACTGCTGAGTGAATTTCATGTGGCTGTAATTTGAAAGTCATATTGTAGAGTACATCAAATATAAAAGGATAATTCATGCAGTTTTTGCCCAATACAAAGAGACATTGAAACTTTATGATCAGCTCATTTTGTAATTGGATATTTAATATAAGAAAGGACAATATTTGACTGATAAGTACTTGCTTTTAAATTCTTTGCACAAACACCTGCCCCCCTATCCACAGCTCCATGGTTTTGTATTCTTGTATCACTTATATCACTAGCACTTGCATCCAAAATGCTGGGTGTTATTTAATTTTATAAAGATGAAGGAACAAAGATTTTGTATTCATGCTGAAGCATCAGTTATTTAAAGCAAAAATGTCTAATAAAATGCTAAAAACAGAAGTTCTTTAAAAATGACACGAATTGAGCTAAAATTTCAACTTAGCATAACAAGTGGAAAGCCTATTCTCAGATTCACTGAAATACAGAGTGCAGGCTATATATTTGTGTGTGTGCTCATACAGATTGTTTTTTCTTTAAATTATGTAACTGTAGAAGAACACAAGTTCCTTTTTTCTCTGGGCAGGAACTTGTTAGGAGACAACACAGACTTCATAAAGAAGTGTTAGATGGCGGTTTAAAATCAAAGAACTAAAGCTTATTGTATTTATGACTACCTTTATAATAATTTATCGATGCACATTTGATGCTGAAATGTTGCTAGAAATGGATTTTACATCACTATGCCAATTTAGATAACTTATTAAAGGCGCGATTGTATTTTGGAGTTGGATAATGTTAAACTCTAAAAGGCCATAGCAAATAATTTCATTCATTGAGAAACAGCACTTAACAGAAAAGAGAAGAGAAAAGAAAGTATTTTGGATGACATTTAACTTGACTTCATTTGGGCACGAGACCTTGAAATTCTCATATGGGCTTACTGAATACAAATCAATGTTTTGTTAGGGTTTTATTTATTTTTTTCTTCCTTTCTCAATGGGTTATTTTCAGGGACATTCAAGTAACCTCAGTGCAGTCTTTTTTTTCTTAAAAGAAAAAGAATGAAAACTTTTCTTGAGACAAAGATATTCAGTCCTTAAAATGATAAAGTCTGGTCAATCCATGTTTGTTGTTTCTTTCTCTATTGCCACTAAAAATAAATCCTTCAGGAGAACATTTCTTTAGCTCACTTTTTCATTATTTCCAGAGGCAAAAGCTGGCAAGGCAATTTATAATTCAATTTTTGCTAAATCCACAACACCTAATATATATGTCAGGCATTTCAACAGCAGGGTACTTTGGGGATAGGTGATAAATTGTACTGATTATAAGTGCAAGCTGTTCTTCTAAAATATCATATCCAAAAGAAGGCAAGTATTATTAGGAGAATGTAATGTATCTTTAGAATGTCCAGAAACATAAGAGATAATCACTTCATGTGAATATATTTTCCCTTGAGTTATACAGCTCAATATTAAGGTTTTACCATGGTTTTGATAGCACTCATCTGAATGGAGGGACCATCATAGATTGGTAGTCTTTCAGCAGCCACATAGCTCTTAGGCCTGCAATAATTCATTTCTCCCGAAAAATAACTTTACTATGAAACCCAAAACATAGTCATAGTGATTTTCTGATTATATTGGGGAATGTGAAAATTCTAAATATTATTCTGTAGTATAATCTCTTGTGATCTTTTAAACAACTTTTCAGCTTTTCGGTGTATTTTCCTGTGGGGTACACATGGCTAATTGTTTATCAATACTACTGAGCAAAACCAAAAACATTCTTCATAATAATCTTGGTTGCTAAAATAATCTGAAAATGGGGAAAAAGATACTATGTCTTGAGAACTTTCCTGTCAATTTCTGCTTTTTTAAACCAAAATTCTGTCAGTATTATAAAGATGAGATTAACATATCAGCTGCATACACTTCGAACCAAAAACAGACAAATGTAAATGGGAGATTTGGGGAGTGATGGAAACCATTTTAATTTTATGTTGTTGGTCTGAATTTAGCTTGGCTGATTTTGACTTAGTGGCTCAGCAGATGCTCCTTGTTTGTCTTGCCAACCGTAATTTGTATCCTGATAAGACTCTCTGAGGAACAGACTGATTTTTTGCCTTTTTTTAAAAATCAATTTAGTACACATCCTGTGCTATCATCCTGTTTTAGGCATATTTCCTTCTCTTTAGCTTTTCGGGAATTTTTTTTTTTTGCTTTAAAGGCAGGGACGTTTATTATTTTTTCAAAAACAGGAAAAAGTCACCTTAAAGGAAAGAAAATAAAATTACAATTTTTATGTGCATCTAATATTAAATAAAGTGTCAATAATAAAACCAATAAGGCTTAAAGTAGAAAAAGACAGTTCCAAAAACACCCGTTCTTTCTAGTTTCTATTTGTCTGATACTTTTATTTCTCAGTTTATTTCAAATTGTGTCCTAAATTTTCTCTAGAAGTTCTCCCTATTATGAATAGTATCAGCAACCTTTTTTAGACTTGAGTGCTTCAATCCTCCTTGCCCTCAAACTCTTACTTTTTGTATCATCTAAACTCATTTAATGGAGAAGATGAACAAAAGTGGAAAACAAATGATCGTTCATGAACCAGACCAGCTTAGCATGCACAATTGTCTGAAAGACTGATTAGATAATACCTGCAAAAGAATGGTCTGCTCTGACAGGAAAAGGAGAACCAATGTATCCAGAACACCCAATAGCTCATCTGGCAGTAAACGAGAGGTCAAAATGTCACTCTTCCAAGTCCTGCCCCTTGCGGTGCTAGAAATCTACGAAAGAAGTGCTATATCTGCTCAACAGTATTATAGGCATTCTTATAGCATGGATGGGAAATTAAAAGGGGGTGGAAGTATGGGTAGCAAAGATATATTCTCAAAGGAAAAATGAAACAAAATTGGAGAAAGATTGAAAAATACACTGCAAGGAAGTCAATGAGAAATAGATACTCTTTAAAAAGAGGCAGGGAGAGATGCTTCAAAGTATTTGAAGAAATAGCAAAGAATAAAGTAATGAAGAATCTTGAAAGTGTTTTCCCTCATATTTATTCTTTCCCTTTGAGATTCAAAAATAATTCCTTAAAAAAGGGGATAAGTGTAGTTGAGAATTGCTTGCTCATGATTGATGATACAAGGCAGGCACGGTTTCTGTTTGGCTACTTTTCTTGGGCAGAGAAGGACACTGTGTTATAATACCCTTCCAGATAAAGACATGCTGAAATTTGTAAGGCTGTTAGTTGAACCTTATTTCACACTGGTAAAAGCTGTTACTACAGCAAATCAGATTGAATCAGCTATTAATAATGCAAAGATGTCATTACTTCCCAAAAGAGATTCTTAGCACAGCTTGTAGTAGAGAATAATATTTTTCATGTTATTAGAAGCAGACATAGAAGGAGACATTGTCTACTGTATGAGTTGCAAGGTTTTTGTTTTTTTTCTGAAGAGAGTTTTAAAAGGCAAAGAAAAGACACAGGCTAGAGAAGTTAAATAATCAGGTTTTTTTTCTCCTCATAATTTTCCATTAGATAAATTAAAATTTGGGCTTCCATTAACACAAAATTACTATTATGGATACATTCTTGGCCTTGAAGACCATGGTAGAGAAGAAGGTAATTTTTTCAGAGGCAATGTTTAATTTTGAACATATTTGCCTATGCCCTGATGACACTTTAAAGGACTTGTTAGAGTCCTTATGACTTTTATGGGACAGAATTGAGGCTGGCATGTAAATATCCTCAAGCCAGTGTAAAAAGTATAGCTCTCAACCTTCTGGAATAAGAGCAGACCTTTGGTGTAAATGCAGACTTTTTACTGTTTTTCTCATTCTTGGGCTTTTTTGTGGTTTTGGGGGGTTTTTCATCCTTTTTTTTTGGTGGAGAAGGACTTATTAATTGGTGGATTTTGGGGACTGTATATCATATCTTCTACTCTTGTGTATGAATTTATACACAAAATTTAGAATTTGAACCACTGATGTAGTATTTCTGAAACTTCTTTTGCTGAGAGGGTTGAAGAAGACAGGAAGGTTGTATGCTCTTGGGAGTCTCAGGGACCTTGAATACAGGCAAAGCAAAAACTTAATATTGAAATATAGATAACTATTTTCAAAATAAATACAAATATAGCTCCTCCTGAATATTATTCTTGTTAAGTGGACTGCTAAAAATGTTACCAATTATATGTGAGATTAAGAAAGACAATTTCAGACTTCACACAGATGATGACCTTCAGCCAGTCCCCTATTTACATGAGTTTTTTTCTATACACTCACTAAAATAAGAGTAATTGAATAAAGATCCAGTTCTTTTCTCTCTTTTTCGTAACAATCAAGAGAGTTTAGCATTGACTTTCAAAGGATTTTGCAGAAACATCCTGTTGGGTGCTCTTAAAGAGGGGGTAATACTATGTAGGAAGCAATGGATGAGGAAGACCAGCATCTGAGCAGTGTGATGGAAATGCCAAGATGCTACTAAAGTAACCCTTTGGTCTTTGCATACTTTTCTGGTAGAAAAGAATGGACATAGAGTCTGGATCAGCCTTGTGTTCTCTAAATCTGGGCAGATGTAAATCTCATCTCAAAAAATGCGATGAGATTTTTAATGAAATAAAGCTCTTCAGGTGATGTCATGGGCCTGAAAACATATGGTAGGATCAAAAAAGCACAATTAAGGTTCTCTTAAATGACTTCCAAGTAAATATGATTTGTTTTTTAATTAGTTCAAAGGCTTCTGTAAGAGATATTCTCCTGGCTTTCCTATTACTACCGAAAGTTGAGGAATAAACAGGAATTGTATCCATTTGAACATGGAAAATCAGGAAATTTCATACAAGGTGGTGCCCCTGTTTTGTTGCAAAAACCAGATATTTAGGGTCAAGATTTTTGCAAGAAACATTTCAGAGTCTACTGTCATTGAGAGGGTGCAAAGAGGGAAAGATAACAAGACTGTAAATAATTTTATAATGCCGAGGAACTTTTAGCGAAGTTAAAATAAATAGACACCTTGGGCAAATGGAAATCTAACTTTCAATTACTCTAAAATAGATTCTGGCTCATTCAATCTAGCTGACACTTTGATGTGTTTAAATCCTTGCAGACGCTATGTAAGAACTGAATCCAGGCCAGCTACACCCCCTCTGTCCTTGCAAAGGCAGAAGCAGCGGAATCTCACTAGTAAGAGAAGCAGCTCTTTCAAGAAGGAAATTTGTAGATATAACATGAGCAGTGGCTGTCATTAAAAGTAAAATGACTACTTTTAGATGTTGGTGAAGGTTGTCAGAAGGCAAATATAGCACATTAGATTATGCAACCTACTTCTAGGATTTTTCTGTGTTTTCCTGTTTAAAACAAAATCCATGTTGTAAAAGAAGAAAAAAGGCAATAAACACAGCATTTATTTTACTGTATTTCAACAGTAATTTCATAATCAGAGGTATCTTTAAAAATATAAACATTTCCCATTCCTACAACTGGGCATCCATGACAGTACTCTTGCAACAAGCAACAAAACAAATAGTTTGTGTATCAAGGTATTTACAAGATGCCAGTAACAATAAAGCTTGTGCTCTCAACAAATTTTTCTGCTGTGAATTGGACACAAAAAAGTCAGGAAACATGAGGAAACCCGAAGACAGTATAATTCTAGCACTTGGTTTTAATTAAAACCTTTTTCTAGACCTTAAGCCACATGTTACTTGTATATATTATCAGGATACAGGAAAGAAGAGAAATTTCACTGAGGCTTGTTAACCCAATATTCAAGTTCAGTTAAGAGAAGAAGACCAAACAATAAATGGGAAAGGCTGCGAAATGCAGGTGAAATTCTTTCCATGAAATCAGAATGATGGCACTTTGCAGCATGAGATTCCAAAAAGCGACCAGAGGCTTTGTAAGGAGAAATTAATTATTTTTTAATTTTCATAACATATTCTCTTGAATGTGTAAAACATCAGAAACAGACACTTATTAGATCTAAAAAGCCATCAAAAAATTTAAAATTCAATTTTTCCTGAAGAAAAAAAGGTAACTCTTTCCCAAATGAAAGTCCTGTGTAATGTGAGGTTTTTTTAGCTTTTCATTTCTACACAGTCAGTGAAGTTCAGTATTAGTATCCTAAGCTGAATTTTCTAATTGGAAAGAAAGTAAAAAAAGATTTAAAAATTCTGTGATTCATTCAGAGTGTCATGGCACTGTAACTTATTTTATAAATATTCCAGTATACAATGCAGGACTGTAGCCAAATAAAGTACTCTCTGATGGATTTGGAAGCACATAGGAAGGTGGATCAGCTGAAAAAAATTGTTATCTGAAAAAGGATTGACTTCCAAGGCTGCTTGTGAAATAGCTTTAGCAATGAAATATGTGCTAGCACAAGAAAGGAAAACCACCAGATGACAAAATGGGATGGCTAAAGTGCATGACACAACAAAACAAAAAGCTTTCCTTAAAACTCCATTGTCATAACATATTCGTCCGCTGGGTCCATGAACAAAACACTTCCCAGGAAGTGCAGTGCAAGAGCAGGAGGCTGGTGAAAGTTACAGATGGGGAAGCAAATGCAGCTGAGAGGTTCAGAATGGGGTATATAGCACAGAGCTGTGAGTCAGAGCAGCTCTGAACACCGTGCTGAGCGCGGGACGGGAAAGTGCACAGGAACAAGCATATTCTGGGACTGAGCCGAGCTGAGTACAGCTGAAGTGCTCTTACAGACAAGCTACTTTAAGAAAAAAAATGATGTCACTCTTTTTACATTGCAAAAATGTAAGCTAGCATACCCTCCTGATGGGGAGTGCAGATACAGTGATAGGGCCAGGAGAGCTAAGCTTGAGGTTAACTGAATGCCTAACATGTGTGTCCAAGTGGGAGGAAACTGTGGTGAGACAAGAATTGAGAGAAATAATTCATTTAATGTCTGGCATGATGACTGTGAATTTCTTTAAAGACAATTTCTTTATATTGTGTAGGTTTGTGGGCTTTTGTGTCTTTATTGCTGCTGGAAAGACGTACATCTCCTTGCTAGGACTAAATTATGATCACTTCAGTTTTGTGACTATTAATCAAGAGAAGGCATTTGCGAGCCTTTCCCAGCCACATATCCTTTGAGGGTTTTGAAAGCTATAGAATGCAGTTTGTTATCTGTCACTGCGAGGCCGTGCCAAGTTCCATGATGCAGTGAAAGCAAAGTCATACACTGCAGCTGACACTTTCCCACTGACCTCAGCTCATTGCACTGCATAAACAGAAGCTATTACAAGTCAATATGGTTCTTGGAGTGGGGCTATGCTGAAAGGAGTGCAAGAAAGCTTTCCACGTTTCTGCAAGGTTCAAAGCGAACAATGTGCTTTTTCTGTCACATCAGCAGATGAGGCTGTCATATCCTCAGTTCACCTCATAAATAATAGGCATAGAGGACAGTTGTATAAGGCTGCAGTTCAAAAGGGTTGTAATCTGACAGCAGACACTGCCTTTCTTTGACATGCTCACCTTTAGCCATGCTTAATGGTTGGTGTGTTTCAATTTAATACTGCCCGCTTGGTGAATTGATACCCAGGCTTGTAGGCAAGGCCTTGCAAGGGGACGCCACCGGGCAAAGGATGAAAAAAAATTTTTGAGCAAAGCTTGGCAGGACTACCGCAGCTTCTGAGAGAAGAGACAATTTTGGGAGCGAGTCACCAGGCTTGGGGACCTGCCACAAACCTTGTCTGGAATGGTGGCAGATGTCGGGGAAGGGGATTGAAAGGAACTGGCTGTGGCCTCCAGGGAGCCACCACCAATCTGGACCAATCTGGAGGTGGTGGTGGGCAGAGGGGTTGTTTTGTTTCCTTCCCCATCTCCGAAGGTAGATGTGAAGGAATGGAGAAATAAAGCAGGGATTTATTGGGAGGGAGCAGATTTACTAGGAACTGGTGGGCAGGGAAGCATTAACCTTCTGCTCCCTCTCCAAGCTGATGTGATGGTGGTGGGGTGCACAGCTCCTGTCCCTGCCTGTCTTTCTCTCAGGGTCCTCAAAACAGGCAGTGAGGCCATGGCACCCTGTACTGGGGGCATTTCATTTCCTCCCTTTCCCCCGTGATCTGCCAACGTAAACAACTGCCTACTTTCACCTAAACTGAAAACCAGATCTGCCTCTAATCATGTTGGGTGACTGTTGACATGTGTAGAGTTTGATATTTTGATAATATTATATGTCTGTGATAATACTTCATTACCGTTATGTCCTTGGCTATAATTCTTTCAACACAGTCACTTTTGTACTGCCCTTTGAGTTACAGGAAAGCATTGTAAGGCCACATTTTGCTCTGATGGTCACATTGCAATTCAGAAGATTTAGAATTAATCAGCATTTGATATACCTTTGAGAAAGAGCTAGCAATGCATTTATTTCTCTTGTTTTTCTTCTAAAGGAAATTGTGCATGTGTTTGAGACAAAGGGGAGAAGACTTTTTTCCCCTGCTCAGATTTGCTTGTAATTTGAAACCATTACTGGTGTGTTGTCATACAATATTATACTCCTCCATTTTACAGACTCCTTACAGTTATTTCCCTGATTGCTTGCCTGCTCAGAGGAGATCATTAAACTATGTCTTGAAAATTAGCATGCCGATCAGCAGTTTATACTATCAATCTCTCGGAGTTTATTCTTTGCATATAGAAAGAAGTGTATGTTAGATTGTGCTTCTAGTTTAATCTCTACTAAGTAATATGGCTTGTGATTTGAACAGTGGAAACTTGTTATTGTATTCTGAGTGATCAAAAACCTTAGCTTACCACTTCTTCCACAGATGGTAAATTCTCTAAATTTATCAATAGTTTGAAATCCCATAAATGCTCTAGTGGAGATAATATAACATTTCATCATCTGCCAAAATGAAAGTTTAGGCATTGTTTGAAAATGAATTTCATGACTTGTAAAATCTTTAAGAATATTTCCGATACTTCCTTGAAGTAAAATTTTCCTTTGGAACGATAAATTACAACATTTCGTTTAGACAAACATGAAATGTGTTGCTATTAACTAGTTTTTATTAATCATATAAAGTAAGTTTAAATTGGCTTTAGAAGTAGAGCAATCTGTCACTTGAAAATAGTTACACTATTTTTGAGACTAAATAATTGTATTTGCAAAGTTGCTCAATGTTTACCAGAAATTTGTTCTGAAGATCATGGAGACAAACTGCTAACTGCCTTTGTTTTGTTTCCTAAAACCAGAAAATTAGACCAATAAAAACATATTTCTGCAAGGAAGGTAGGAATCGAATGCTTTTAAAGTAGATTCTATGCCCAGACTAAAATGGCTTTTTCTGTAGTTGGATATAATTTCTACAAAATTTTCAGGAAGAATTGCATGACATATCTCTAGCATCCAGAATGTTGAAGAGATTAATATTTTGAGTCTGCTAAAGCCCACACCTGCTGCATCTTCCTGCCTGTAATCCTGAGCCCACAGGATTCTGGGCAATATGAATGTGCCTCTTTTCCTGTTGCTGATAATGGAAGATGGAGGTGAACAAATCTATGCAGGAGCAACTGGGAATATGCTGACTTAATCCTTAATGAGAATTGTAAGAATGTTTTTCTTGTGCTATCTTATCATTAGACTGTCATCAGTAGTCAAGACAACAATATAATCCTGTTAGGGGTAGTCAAGATTACAGCCTTTCTTGGTTCATTTAGATTCACTTCACTACTGGTGTTTGGCCTGAAGGCAGGGTTATTTCTACGTCTCCAGATGGCACAGTGTCTGCCAACCTGCAAAACATGCAAGCTCAAGCATCTCCTTGTGCATGGAGCTCGGCTTGACTCTTCATGATGCAAAGAGGATGCCTCTATATTATAGTTTCATGATTCCCTTTTCCAGCAGAAAGGCGGGAGCTGTTCCCTGAACATGTGTAAACATGTCGCTAGTGAAGGTCTGCATCTGGATTCCCACTGTGGTTGATATGAAGGTATTCATCTCACATGTAAAGTAGGTCTGAAATGCATGTCCAAATATCACCCACAACTCCACAATCTCTCTACAAGATCTCCCTAAACCCCTAAACTCAGATGAGATGAGTGACTCCTCTCTTACAGCATTTACAATTTGCACTGTGAGAAAGTACCTGCAGGTTTGAGATAAGGCTGAAGGCCTCTTATTTCTTATAATAACCTGATCTGTTTCATATTTTATTTTAATTTCTAGTTGTTCTGTGTAGAGTAGGAAAGAGTTATAAAGAGAGGAATTGACTCTGCAGATGTAGGAGCAAGAATGAATGTTTTGGAAGTGGAAGACATGAAGGCAGAAAACAAAACCTGAGAAAAACTTAGGTTGTTTTTCTTGCTGGCCTAGTTCTGTTTAACCAAAGGGGAAAAGAATTGATACAAGAAACAGGCAGCAACTAGCCCCAGCTGCTGTCTCTCTTTCCCATGAGTACCCAAAACTCCTGAGCTTTTTCTGAAAGTCTCCCTCACATTTTTATTTTGTCCAGCCTGATTTTTTTTCCCAACAGATGTTAAAACCAACCTCATACTTGCAAGAAGTTTTGCTTTGATGATTCATTACAGTCTGAAAAAAAGTTCCAAATCAGCTGTTAGATAAGCAAAGAGTAAAGCAGTGTTCGGAGTTAAGCAATGTTGGGAGAATATAACTGACAGAATAGTAACCTGGCTGATTACAAGGTTAGGTGCTGGTGTTTCACCTACTAAGCTAAATATTCACAATCTCTTTTTCACTTAGGTGTCCAAACTATAGATGTATCTTTTCTTTCTCAATGAACTTTTCATCCTTTTACTGACATTAGTTCTTCTTTTTATTCAATTAACCCAGAAAGAAAGCTTCTGGCAAGGCGAGTCAGCTGTTGTCTGCCGAAAAGAGACATACAAATCTTGTCACATAGCTTTTATTTCTATGGTCAGGAACCCTCAGGCCTATTATTAAGGCAACTTAGGCTTGTGTGGAACTTTGCTGTCTCCTGCACACTCTGAAATAAGATTACATGATGGAGAAGATCAATTTACTGAGAACATTTAAGCTCAGAATATTAAGCTTTTTGTGCAATCACATGTCCTCTCTAGCTGTGTGGCAGAAAAGCTAGCCACAAGATCCTTGACAAATTAGATATTACCACATCTAACTGTGTATATTTAAGCTTATCAAACTGAATCGTTGCATTGTGACTGTGCTCTTACACAGACAAGGACTCCATTTAATAAATGCAGTGCCATTTAATAGTAATTAATCACCCAACTAAAATGTCACATTAAGGTCAAAGAGACCAGAAGACAAAAAGAAGAGAACATTAAATTCAGCTGACAAACATAGGAAAAGAGAATATAGAGCCAAAGAAAGTTCTGGGACATTGGCACTGGTAAAACGTTTAATCCAAACTTCTTTACTTTCCGTTCAGTTCAGAAATAATCACATTCACTTGGTTCAAAGCAAGGTCATTTTTGTAACTTTTAAATGAAATTTCCGTATTGCATGTGCAGTGACAGCTCATTGCAAGCTTGGAATTGTTGGTGCATTTTACAGATGTTATGTTCTCAGTATTTGCTCTTTCCTTCCTCCCTGTTTCTCTCCTTTTTTCTTTGCTATTAGGACATTCTTCGTTTGTGTGGAATTTTCCTCAACATATCCTGAACACAAGCACCCTAGAAAGTCTCAAGCCTTCGGAGTTTACAATGCAGAATTTGATTTCACATTGTGTAGTGCTTTATCTTTTGTCATGCTTTAATCATTCAACAACAATAACAAAACCTAAAGGACGTTATTCAGTTAAATAAGAGGAGTATTTGTGTTCAATGTTTCTATAAACAGAAACTCTACATGGGAAGCTCTGTTTCAGAGGAAGTATATTTACCATCTGCAGAAGCAAATATCTGTGGAGTTCCTTATACTAAAAGTGGGATATTACAGAAAAGGAAAAACTACATTGTTACTTCTACATCTTCAAATTGTGTCAATCAATTTCAATATAAGTGTATGAACAGCTTTATACATGGGGCCCTATGTGTATATGTTTGCACTATTTCTCAGAGTGTCCTTTTTCCTTTCCTTTCTTTTATAAAATACAGAAGCAAGCAATCATTATCCACTTTTAAAATATGTATTTTGAGAAGCTAAATATACTGGTTTCTGTGCATGAAGAAATGAGCTTGTAAAATACAGTCAAGGATGAAAATATGTTATTGTCAGCGGATGTTACAAAATTCAGACAAATGGTTTCTAAATAGACTTGTTTTTTAAAGCATCTATCATTTCTTCTTCCTGTTCCAGAGTTCTCAGTTTTATGTCCAAGGATTTTTGTATTAGCATTGTGAAAAAGAGTAATTCTTCAAAAATTACTCTACATTTGGCAAGATCTGTCTTTATAACTTCTGCGTCAGTCCAAAGAATTTTGGCCTTTCCAAAGGTTAAATATTATCTTTCAAAATTGTGTAATTCTGGCTTTGCCAGGAAATGTCTCCATTTTCTATAATAACCTTTTCTTTCCTTACCTTTAATGTCAAAAAGTTCACATATGCATGCTCAAACTCATGATATGGAAATATTAGGCACTAATTTCTCATACTTGGATGCATAATAAATATTAACTTGGTACTGGTCATGGTTGTGGCACATCCAGAGAGACATTTTCATGTGTGAAGTGAAATTGTAGTTTGCAGTGTGGGTTATCATACGTTGATGTACATTTTATTTTTTAATGAAGGTTTTGATGATGCAAAGTTCCAGAGTTCTGATGGTAACATCTGAATTACCTTTGCAGACTTTGTAGATGAAAAATTACCATTATCTTTCTGTTTATGTTTGTGCTGATTTCTGGAAGAACACAATTCACTGTATTACCACTGAGCTTCCAGGACAATCCTACAGGCATGACCCTATTTCTTACACAGCCCTGACAGTCCTCCAAGAAAAGCATGTTTGACAGTATAGGTTAAAATATTATATTGTTTATTTCACAACCCAGTGGTTTCCAAACTGTCGTCTGCATTCCAACCTAGTGGGCTGTCTTCAGTAGTGCTTGGCTGGTCTGTGGTCCACAGCAGATCCTGTGGTTAGCTGGGCCTCCATTAGGAAGAACATTTTCTGACCAGTGCCACAGCCTCTTCCAAACCATGTGATCTGTAGCCCCTGGAACACAACAGGGTCCTATGTTAGACTTTTTGCATATATGAATAAGCTGCAGAGGAAAAAATGACAGGGACATGTTCTCATGAAACATGTGAATAACTGAGAGGAATTCAAGTCACCTGGACAACCTGGACACTAGAGATTTATGACTTTGGGTGGTCACATCTAAAATGTATTTTTACTTCTTTTGCTTTTTTTTTTTTAAATTAAAAACAATTTAAAAGACCCGTCTTAGAGTCAGTTCTGTGGAATGGTGTAAGACACTGACAGATATCGTAGGCAGATTTTTTTTCCAAACCAAATTTGTGCTGTGTTTGAACAAACAAACTGTTGGCCGCATAGCGATTGGTAGCTGTAGTAGTAGGTGATTTTACTTTTTTGGGCTATTTTCAGCTAGAGGAAAGCCAGTCATTTTTACAAGTACAATTCATAGCTTATAGCAGAGGTAGTTTGGAAACTTTTAACTAAATTAGAACATTCACCAGCATCTCCAGCTTTCTATTCTGGTTCTGTTCTGTTTTCTTTTCTTTCTTCGGCATCCCTACAATGGCACTCTCCCTCTACCTCTGCTTGTGTCTCACATTCATCCTTTCATACACTCTGGCTTTGGCCCTTCTCTTTTCCTTTGAGTTCAACTTTGTTTTCTGCCTTTGGTTCCCTTCTCACCCTCTTTCCTGCCCTCTCTCATCTTTACAACTCCTATAAATTTGCTGCATTTCCAAATATGCCTTCTACTTGTCCTGGCTGTGCAGGCCACTTCTTTTATTCCATTGCCTCTTTGACTAGAGTGCACTGAGAGTGGAAGGGCTTTGCTCACATCTCTGTCCTTTCCAGAGACCACTCTCATGCTATCTGTTCCTTCAAAAAACTCCTTGTTCAGCTCCTTGTAGCTCTAGATTGAAGCATGCTCTTCTGACAGACTTCTTGGGGACTAACTAATTTTTGTATGTACACTCTGAGCATGTACAACATGAGCTTTTGTAGAGACTTTTGGTTAAATATAGGTGCAAGTATGTTGCTATTGTCTTGGCAACCTTGTCAAAGTACACTGCTAAACAAACAAGTACACAAAGAAGAGAATATCTTTATATCCCAGGTATTGGAAACCTATTTAGAAAATGTTTCTTTGTGAAAAAAGAGTTAGTAAGCAAAACTTTCATTATAAAATGTACATTTCTTTGCCAGAAGGTTTGACTCTAATATATACAACATGGTTTAGTGTGTATATTTGCATTTTTTTGCACAACAGTGTGGGTGCAACTTTGTGTCTTCACTTTCCACCTGTGATTTGCTTGTGTTCAGCACATCATTTTCCAGAAGATGGGACTTTCAAAACCCAAAGAAATATGGAATAATTTGCTGTCTAAATGAAGTGCTGTAGCTTGACTCACTATAGCTAAAGGACAGGAAAAAAATGAACACTTTTAAAATAAATTCAAGTTTAGTTACAAAAAAACCCGCAAGTGTTGCGCTAATGTCTGTCAAACCTACCTGCATTTGACACTTCTTTTGATAGTGATATAAATCCACCATTACATTTGCCTCACTTTAAACTCCTAAGAAATTATTCGCTGAAGTACATCTCAAGGGAGAAATAAATCACTGATCTAAATGTTAATTTCATCCTCACCGAGTGTTTGCGTGAGGCTGATTATGTCAGTGTAGTCCCATAACTAGCAAAAACTGAGAGCTTCCCTGTCCAGACTCATATCCTCCATGTAAGCAAGGCCCAGTTTAAATGAGTATTGTTTTATGAGATGAACTTAATGCAAATATAATTGTGACACAGTGAATTGGGACAAATACTTTTCAAATCCCTACACTTATAGCAACCTATGTGTAAGACAGAGAAAGAAGTCTGCTGGCATGCAAGCGGGGATGATGCCCCCAATACAATCCTCTCCTGAGCCTTGGGGGATACTGGCGCCTTTGAAAGACTTGCTCCCCTGATGAGGCTCACAGGGAGTCAAAGCAAACACTGTGCATTGTGTATACATACATATATAGGTGAAGGCTGTACATTCTGGTCACAAACCAGAGGAAGCAGGCAGTGCTGATGAAGTCCCTTTTTTTCCAGAATACTTGCCTGCCTCCTGAGCAATGCCATAAGGTGCTTACCTTGTTGAGGATTCCTCACCCCCTCAAGGGGACAGCATTCCCCAGCCTGTGCCTGCGCTGTGACATACTGGGTGTCTTTTATTTGTTTTCTTTCCTGGTGATACCACCCCTCTTGGGGCAGACGCTTTAGTGAGATGGATCGCACTCAGGTAACTGGCAGTTCAAGGAAGTCCTTTCCTGGGTTGTTTACACCAAGGCGTTTTAGAGCAGCCATTTAGCTTCCACCCTGTCCCGCCCCGCTGACCAGCTGTAAGTGTAAAGGCCGCCAGTGGGCCTGCAGGTCGCTGATAAACTAAACCCCCATTTGGCAGGCAAGGAAGCCAGAATGATAAGGATGTTGATTTATGTTTTATCTGTCACTACATTTTCAGTAAAGTTGGGCAGCGAGCCTTAACGGAGCGAGGGCTGTTATCACCTCTCCTTAGCCCTTTAAGTGCAGCAGGCTCTTTGGTGTGTCTCGCTGAATGCCGCTTTGTTAATTGCGACGGTAAACAGGACACAGCGCTGACCATCACCGTGCTTTGCTTAGGCGGCACTTACTACAAAACCGCTGGATTTAGGAAAGGAGCCTGAGTCCAGGGCGAGTCATACACGAAAGAGGGTTCGTAGAAGTACTCAGCATTTCCTGGACTTGTTTCTATCATTTAAAATGTATTGCATACCTTGAAGTGAATGTAATAGCTGGCTTAATTGGAGATAACTCCACTGAAGTGGCCGTAGTTACCATTTATGTCAGCAGTGAATGTGCCCTTTAATGCTGTGACCCTCAGGTATGACTGCTCAACGTAGGAAAAACCTGACAACATTCATTACCGATGAAATAAATGTTGTGAATTATATGTATGATTAGGTACCATTTTCCCCTCATTTTGGATATGTGAGCGTTATTTTTCTGAAAGCATTGTAAGATTTTACACATTATATTTAATGGCAAACACATTTTTAGTTTTGTGAAGCACCACATGCTTCTTGGGGCCAGTAGAAGTGCCCACAGAGAAGAGGGTGGAAAGAGCTGGGAGAGAAACGCAAGCAGTAAAATATTAAAGTATTCCGGCAAAACCAGAACACGGAAAATCTGAAAAAAATCCACCCTAAGCAATTCTTGTTACATCCTATGCAGAATGTTAAAAATACAGATTTTTCTTTTGCCTTGTCCCCTTTTGATTTCTTTTCCTTTTTTTTCTTCTTTCTCTCCCTCTCCCCAAATACTTCATCTTACCTTTCAAGTCTGTCATTATATTTCTTTCTAAACAAATCTAGAAAGAGAAAAAGGAGCTAGTTCCTGCTTGAGGTCAGTGGGAACTTTGCCACTGACTTTAAATAGGTCCAGAAGCAGGCCCAACAGAGCATTTTATAGCTTCCTTTATTTATCTTAGGTTTTATTTTGAGCAATGTGTCTTTTGTATGACTGCATTATTTCCACAGCGAACACAATTATGATGGCCTGGTATACATTATTATATACACACGTACTGAACAAAGCGTTATTGATAGTTATGCTCTTTTAAACAAGAGTAAAAGACAGTTATGAAAGTACAGCGCAAGGATGCTTTTATGGTGCAGATTCAGTACAGCACGAGTGTTCTCCGTAAGTCTGTGCTTGGTGCTACTCCACACCAATTGTCAAGAAATCTGTTGATTACTGAGAAACAGGTGATTAAAAAGAAGTAATTAATGCTTTAGTCTAAGAAGCCAGGCCTGCAGTTCATTACATTTTGTAAATGATGCCCACAGCTGATCTGTTCTTCCTGAGAGAAATGGTAGAATGAATCACTGTTCTCCAACTGGAATACAGCAGGAACTGTACTGAAATGCTTGAGGTTAATATCACTAGGCTAACGGGCCAAGGATAGCAATACAAGGTTTGGCAGAAATCTGGCTGATAACCAGGGATATCAGCTATGGAGTGTGGTGGCCATTAGTTACACAAGATTCAGATGAACAAATGGTGGAAGGGACTATTTCTGTTTTTTGTTGATGACAGTTATGAATCTCGGGTTCTTTGCAAAGCTGTGTCCAAGGGATCTCCAAAGGGCCATCTCATGCACAGAGATAATTTATCACAATTACAAAGGTAGTGTATTAAAACCATACCAACAATGTAAATACAAGAAAGAAATGAAGATGGTTTTGCTGTAAAAGTGGCTGCTGCCATGAATTAGAACCACCAGCCTCTCTCTGTCTTGTCAAAAAATAAGGTAGACTCCCAGCTGGATAAAAGCTTCAGCTCACAGAGGTCTGGCAGTGAGGATGGATCAAAGGCATATTTTTCTCTCACAGTCATTATGAGCGATCCTCTGGATCAGCTGTACTGAGGACGGACTAGCCTGAGAGTGCAGCATCTCTTTCACCCAAACAAAAAGGGCCAGCTGAACTGTGCGGGTGTGTTGCAGGAACCAGAAAAAGTCATTGTTGTGTCCATTCCCTTCAGCTAGCTGAAGTTAAAAATCAATTTTCCTTCCAGTTAATGTAGTTACATTACTTGTAGGGCAGCTTTGATGATGCTAGGTTTGTATTCCACAATAAGTTACAGCAGCTGTCTGGAGAACATATAACCTATTTACTTCTGGTTGTCACGGAAAGAAATCTACTGCTAGGCAAAACAGAAGCATTTATGGAAACCCATGGGTGAGGAGAGGCTGCAGAGCTTACAGCAACTGAAGTCTTGCCCTCTGAACAGAGGCACACAGGCAGTGCTCTGCACGCAGGGTGAAATACCAGCTCATGGCAACATACACAGTGGGATTGGTGCTTGCACCATTTCTGAGGATTAAAAAACCCTGTAGTAATTAGTTACCACAAAAATATACTGTTGGCAACCAATTGTCATTTTAGCAACCTCAAGAGAAGAAACAACTGCGTGCTGAATGAGCAGCTCTGGCTGCAGCGTAACAGTCTAGTATATTTGTTAGACTGAAACTGAATAAGAAATTTTATAAATATAATCTATTTTTTTAGTTGATACATTTCCCACAAGCCAACATGGCTAGTCTACAGTCTATTTGCTTTCCCAGGTATTTGCTGAAAGCTTTCTGCAAACATATCTTCAATGTTTGTAGTAAATTTGCCTGCACACATAGTTTTCTGTTGTTTTTAATATTTATTTGTGGTAGAACAAATAAATCCCTAAGGATTTGGATCTTACAAAAAATATATAATGTGGAAATGCCATATATTCTTGCACTGGGTCTGGTGTCTGTTTTTTCAAGCTTTCCTACCATTAAACTGAATATTCATGGAAAATAGATTGAGAAAGGGTGTCAATAACACTGAAATGAGTCCAGTATTTTATCCGACTGATTATCCAGGAACAGTTTTGGGCCATTTTCCCAATTCTTATTAAAAATAATAATAAAAAGAGAGAAAGAAGTCCTCTCATCCATTTATGAGTTATGCCACTTTAAATGTTGCTATATTCCATTACACAGTCCCCCACCCACTTGTGTGCCCAAATACAGTTTGCTACTAGATGGATCCAGAGCAGCTGCCTTGCCCCAGAACAGCTGCTGGTGCTCTATATTTGCAGCTTCCTCTTGCTCTCTGATACTCCATAAAACTGTTTATATTCCCTGTAAAAGTATTTTCACTCTGTTTGCTTAGTGACCATGCACCACAAATATTCTCTTTACCACTAACAATCATGAAATGAAAATGTTTACAAAACTTTATTTAATGCCAGTACCTAATAAACTATAGAACTGCTGTGAAGTGAATGTGTGTATGCAATGCGTGTATGCATGTATGAATGAAGTATTTACCTAATTTTTCTGTGCAGCAGAGAGGTGGTGATGTACTTTTACTAGCACTGCTCCAAGATTGCATGCATTTGGTGTCTACTGCCTGGTTTTATAACTCTTTGAAGCTTATTTATGGCCTGTGGAAGAACTGACATGTGAACTAGGCTAACTATTTTTGCAGCTTTTTTCGGAGCCTTGGCCATATCTATTCAAGATCATGTGTTTATGCCACATCAATGCGAACTTGTTGTTTTTCCTACCTCAGATCAGGTATTTGAGCTAGTTTGTCCTGCACTGCTTTGATGCTACCCATCATAAACCATTTGCACTTTTCTCCCTGCATTGCTGTAACCTGATGAATTCTGAAAGAGGAATTGTCCCACAGCTTTTATTAAGGTGGCACATTTGAAAACATTTGATTGAATATTAGGAGGGCAATTGTTTGCCTTTGAAGGATTCCCTTCCAAAGAGGGAATCACAGCGCATTTTAGTACATTGAGTTAATTGCTACTACCCCAAGAGTCTGAGGAAGAGTTGTTTGCTCTACTGTTTGCAGCTGACTTGTGTTTCTCAGATGATACACAGGGTGACTGAGCAACACTGGGTAGCTTTCATCCATTCCTCTGCTACTTTCATTTGGTATCTCACACACAGTATGTATCTCCAATGCCAAATCCTCTTTATCACGCTCACAAAAACAGGCTGTGATGTGTTGCCAGCAGGAACAAAGTGCAACAGGCTAAAGTCTTGGAAGGGAAAGCTTTGCTTCTGCACAGAAAGTGTTCGTACCCAGCAGCAGCAGGATTTGCTCTCTAGCTGATCTACTTTCAAGGCAGGGCAAGATTTTGGCAGAAGCACCACAGTACCCTGTCTCTCTCAACTTCAGGGACTGAGAAATGGATACTTAACCTATTGTTTTGGATATTTTTAAAGCATGTAGTTTGGCTTAGAATATTTACTGCTTTTCTTGTGATCCTGAAATCCATGTCTACTCTCAGCATAGTAGCTGTATTTTTTTAATGCCTAAACTTTGTTCCCACGGTTTGTGTGTGTTACAGGGATTCTTCGGTTCAGTGCTTTTTACTCACATATAAATGAATAATAATATATAGATAGACTCCATATTCTTATACATTATAATATTCTTGTAAAAGGGATTTTTGCTATTATGAATTTTTTCTGTTTAATAATTTGTTTACCACCGCAAACCAAGGACATAACTCAGAAACCTTCATTTGGGTGTAGTGTTTCAGTTTCTTTCCTGTCCTCATCAAGTGCAGGAACCAGCATTACAAGGAGAAAGACTGGGAAAATTTTGTTTCAAAAATACATCTCTGTTGCCTCCTGCATTACAAGAGTCTCACACTCAAAAAATTAGAGACCTTTACCTTGCACAGGAACTGTCAGTCTACAGAGAAACCAAAAATATTGCTTGCCAGCACTCACAGCACTGCCAGAAGCATTGCCAGACCTTATGCTCTCTCAACTGGATCTCAAAACCCAGTTAATATATAAACCCAGATAAACCATGTTCTGCCAGATAACTTTGGGCTAAAAGAGTTTGCAACAAGACGACACACAATATACTGGTTTATTTCCCTGGGATCTCTGTAGCTGAGCCACTCTTAAAACTGAGTGTTGTGGTGTGGAGGCTTTTGAGCCCTCAAAACAAAATCTTTCAAAATGTTCATGACACTTGCTTCTATAGGTCTTTGTCTGACCATAAATACTTTCCATTTAAAACAGCATTTGATTTCAGTATCTCTTGACAGTGAAGAGGTTCTTTTTCTTTGAAGGATGAAAGACATCACACCTGCTCCTTTTCCTCCTTTTATAGCACACCAACAGATAATATGTAATACTTTTACCCATTATTCTTCTACAACATTCATGTTACAGCAGGTACATCTCTAATTCAATTACGATACCACAGATTGGCTTCTGTGCACTGAGGAACAGGGTTTGTGTTTCTGCGAGTTCCTCTTTGTCTTTGGGAAAGTAGCCAGAGCTACCTCATGCACCTTAAATTGAGAGGGGCCTTTATTTGTTCAAAGCAGTTCAGAATATCTGATATTATAAAATGTGTGGGAGAGATGGTTTTATCTCTTAAGCATCCCCATCCATAGCTTCAGGAATAACTTAACTTTTCCTTTAAATCTGTAGACTGCATATGTTTTAGATTAGTTTCATTTGTGTTTTTGTAGGTTTTATGAGTTTTTTAAAATAATTTTCCTGTTTTCTGAGTAAATTATATGAAACATCTGCCCTAAATTTAATCTATCAAGCTCATAAAGGGAAAAGGCAGACGTTTTATGAGTGATATTATAAAATTTAGATAATTATCTTGTTTGTTTTAGCAGTTTCTATTTTGGTCTCTGTACAGTACTCTTCCATTAAAAGACAATTTTTATATGGTGTACTGGTCAAGGAGAACAGCTAGGGATCACATAAAACATACATTTAATAGTGGTCCTGTTAATCAGTAATATTCTATGTGTTTTTAACTGAACAATATTCATTGTATAAGCATAAACATAATCTCGAACCTGTTATGTGCTTCTCGGATTAAAAGAGGAAGAGACGTTTCTGTATCGACAGCATGCAATTCCTGTAGCCTTCATTAGCTATGCAGCTTATGCAAGTTCAAGTAGGTATATAAAGTATGTCTAGAGCAATGAACGCAAGATGGACCCATGGAAGCCTTTACCACTGCCATCTGCATCAGCTCACTGAAGTTTTGCCATCTTGTATCTACCATATGTACAAATCTTTTTAATGGAACGTGGAAAATTATTCTGGGGAGACATCATCATGTGCAGGCCAGTTCCTGTCTCCTGTACTAGGCATCTGCCACTGTCTGCTGTCAAAGACAGTATCCCGTGCTAGTGTAAACCTCTGGTATGCCCTGGTGTGGTTATCCTTGCTGCTCATGTGCTTATTCCTGCCTTTTTTTGGGGTTTTTTTGGTGGTTTTTGTTTTGTTTTGTTCCAAAGCAGCTACTTCCACTAACTTTGCAGGACAGAACCAAATATAGGATCAAAAGCTGATGACAAAAGCATTTAATTTAAGAGAAGATGCTGATGGTTTAGCTTAAAAAAAAAAAAAGCCACTACAGCTCTCTTCCTTGTAGTCATCTGTGAGAATACTCACCAAAAAAACCTTATTTGAGTTGTAAGTGATCTTCCTTCTCTCAGAGCTGGATCACAACCTTTCAAAGCTCATATGGATTCACAATAGTATTTTGACTATGTTGGTGAGACCTCACCTCTTCTGGGCAGTTTTTGGATGACACTTGCTCCCTCTCATCTTATGCCTTCTTTAAACTCTTTTAAGTGAGGTATAAATTGCTATTGCTCTTCTAGTTCACATACTCACTTTCCTGATTTCTACAGTACTTTCCTCAGCCAGTGCATGCTCAGCTTGCCTCCTGGCACTTCGTGCAGCTCAGGAGGTCCAACGTGTCTAGTTAAAGTAGGATATGTGCTGGCCTAGTGGGAAAGACTAATCTTTCCTGGCTTCAAAAATTTTTGCATGTTCTGTAAAAAAACATAAAGTGGTGATTGAAAACCAAATGCCTCATAGAAATGTGGAATTTTTTTGGTTTTTTTGGTTAACAAGGTGAAATCAGTGCATCTTTCTGCACTATTTATGTTGCAGAGGAGCTGAGAGGGGAAGGTGAGAGAAGCATGCATGTTATTTTTTAATGCAGAGAGTCTGCATTTTTTCCCCCCACTATGTACCAGTGGATAGAGAATTCATTCATTTGGAACTAACTTAGAGCTGCCAGAAGGCAACGGAAAATAATAGCAGTGCTAAAGGCTTAGCTGTATGAATGATATGCAGTTTGTGCCCAGAATCTATTATAGTTCATTGGAACTTCAGGGTTTAAAAGACAGATTTTTCAGACTTTTCTGTTAATCCAAACTCTATGCCAACAAGGCTCTAAGGTCACCAGTTAAAATTCAAATTTTCCTTTATGGGTAGAATATGCTATAGCATGCATTCGTAATCCCTGTTCTCATACTAGTAGGTAGGAGTAACGGAGTTATTCTCTGAAAATATCTGAATATTTTTTCTTGCTTTCTGTTTGAGGATTCTTGATTTCCACACAGTCATCCATGATAGAGTTTTAATGAAATAATTTTTCAATTTTTTCTGACCACTCAGTGTCCTAAATTCAGGGTTTTGTTAGCTACTCTTTGTTGTCTTTGCTGTTATTCTTGCTCCCCGGTTGGTTAAATACAAAAATTTTCCTTCCTGATCAGTAGTTTAAATGGAATAAGCACTACAGACCAAACAGAGAGATCTGTGACCCCATCTGGATTTCAGGCTCTCACTGCAAGCCAGTGCCACAGCTTCATGAGGAATTTAAACCGCACCATCCCAGAATGCCAGTGAGAGGCAGTGCAGCTCTCCCCCCGCCCGCAGTCCTGGCTGCGCCGCTCCGGCTGGTCCCGCAGCCCGTTCCCGCTGCCTGCGCTCCGGGGGCGCCAGGAGCCGTGCAGAGCGGCGTGCGCATTTTGCTTCCCATCTTAAGCTGGCCATGAGACTGTGGGCTGAGCAACAGCAACAGGAAAATGTAGCTGCCTGCCTTAGGATGTGGCTACTTGCAATTTTTCTCCATTGCAGTAATTTCTGGTAGCTGGCTTTGACATTTGTCTTCTCTAGGCAATCAGTCATTTAAACCTTAATTTTTAACCAAGCTGTGCTGCTGCGTTGGGTGGTCTGCTTCCAAGCATCATCAGAATCCCTGAGAAATCAGTGAGCTTTCCAGTTCTTCACAATGAAGAAGTCTTGCTTGCTTGTAATCCCATGCTGGGAGTAAGAGCACTAACTTAAGTGCATATGAGAAATAGCAAGGGGCATTTTTACCTCAAAAGCCAGGGAAGGAAAGGGAGTTTAAGTGACAGGAGACTTTGGGGCTTCTGTTTTGTTGCAGTGTGAGTGGAGCCAGAGGGCAAATGCTTCCCTCCTGTTCAGTCTCATTATTCTGCCCTCTCAATATCCCACCAGCCCACTGACGTCCGGAGCAGGGAAGGGAAAAACACACTTCTGGGACCTAGCAGGAGAGCTGACTGTGTCTCCCTATTCTCCTATATGTGTGAATCTGGTATAAGACAAATCAAAGTGCAAAACTAAAATATTTTCTCCTTTATATGTTTTCCATAATACCATTTCTTTGATGATTCAAAATGCCAGAAAGGATTGCCAATGTTTCATCTGGTTAGCTTACACGCTGATTGATGACTTTGATAATATGTGTAGTTTAATGATATTTACACTGTTTGTCCAGCTAGGTATATTAAAAGAATGTTGAGAAAATAGTAGACGTGCTAAAATCCTATGGTAACAGCTCATACATTAGTGGTGTTTTGTTGTGAACAAAGTCATTTTTCAGCCAAGTCATAAAGTAGCCTAAAAACAAGTGTGGCACTGTTTGCTTCAAATGAGACTGTTGCCATGTGACCACCATTCATCTGACATCATTACTGACATAGCTTTCGTTAGTATGATATCTGATTAAGGGTCCCAGCCGTGGTGGAGCCAGACTAAGTAGTCTGAGTGTGGTGGCTGAGGAAAGTTAATGTGTCAATGTTACTATTGGGTGAGAGCGTCTGCTCAAAGTTTCCTTTGGAGAATGAGGATACAAATGGCTGACGATCTTTCTAATGGGAATCTTCTGAAAATATTTGAAGATCTGGTAGTAATTAAAGATGTGCTGAACTCCAAAGAGAGTTGTAATCAGTTCACCAAAACATAAAGATATCCTTTCTGTGTGAGGAAATGCAAATATGAGGAAGAATTAAAAAAAGAAAAAAGAATATAAGCTAAGAAATGAAATTAATCACACATTTGCAGAAACCAATTAATTAAATCTAGGTGTAGCATGCGAATATATTTCTGGCTTGTACATGTAAATAAACGATCAGCCTTTTTTTAGGTCTAAATTTCTCTTTTATTAAAAAAAAATTATAAGACTTGTGGGATTCTTGTTACCTTAGGAAAAGATAGTTTTCAACAGGTACAGCAAAAAATAATTTGCAGTGTCTGTCTTAGATGGGATAAATTCCACTATTTCTGCTTTGGCTTTTGAAATCCACAAAGATTACCACTGTATCTAGTAATCTGGAAAATATACTGACTAGCCTGCTGTATTTTGAAAGCATACAGGCTAGCCTAAAAATATTTTAACGTAATTTTCTTTATCATTTTAAATGGAATGATGAAATAATTTTTTCGGTAATTCCATTTCTTAAGTCTGTTATTAATCTGTGCTCCAGTTTTGATTTTGAGCAAGGGACTTCTGCTATTGTTGTTCACTTTTTCCTTTTAAAATTAGAATATGGTAGGTTATTTTCCTTGCATAGATGCCTTAACGCTTGATATATCTATTATACTTTGAAGTGCTATGGGCTTAGACCCATCTTATACTGATATGGGACTCAGATCCACAACTAAGGCCTCCAGAGTGCTAGAAGCGTTACCTTCTCATACCTAGTGCTCCAGTGATTTGGGAACATTTACATTGTCAGGGGTGACAAGGAAGCATAAACCAAGCTTTAGTGGGAAGTGTGATTCCCAGTGCCTAGATCCTCTTGGAAAAAAGATTTAGGTCAATGAGAGTAATTAACGATTTGATGTTGGAAATTGGTATCACTTACCAAAGAGTAACTTACATATAGTTTTAAAAAGCACTTTTGGACCATGGAAATCTTTAATTCCAATGCTAAATGGTGGTCTGACCCTTAGTATCTGGGCACTGACTTTGTCTAGATGACCAAAAGTCAGCAGTTCAGGAGATGCACTGTATTTGCATGACACTTTTTCTTAAAAGCACAGTTGTTGGCACCATCAACTGATACAGGCCATTGCAAATTCAAAAAGGGGAAAAAAACCAAAGGATATGGCTTCAAGTGAAATTGTTCAGATGAGTCTTATTTTTTCCTTATATAAATATACCTGAAGAAGAATAGAGCCTATTTCTAAGAAATACTGAAATATTCTTGGTATGGGTTACTCACCCACATTCAAAATCTTTAATGGTCTAAATTCTGTATCATTTGGCTTGTGGCCAGCCAATGGAAAATGTTAAGATTTCGTGGGGGATTAAGGTGGTGCAATTTGAACATTAATCCTCCAATAGAACCAGCAGAATGAATGGACAGACTTATACATTGAGCTGGAGTTTATTTTTGCAAGAAAATGTAGCAGAGTCTGCCCTATCTTCATATAGTTTGCAAAAATTTACTAAAATATATTTGTTTCTGCTCAAAGGAATAATGATAAGATCACTTTGAAATTGTTAGAAAAATGCTGGCTATTAATCTACTATAGCCTTTTGAATGACTGTTCATATACATTTAATCTTCTTTTCCTTTAATTAGAAAAGGTTGTAATGTGATAGATCCATTTGACGTTAGACTCAGCAACACATTACTTAGATGAAATCACACTTAAGAGTACTGCAGACTGGATCTGAGTAGCTCAGCTGATAAGGCAGAAGTTTGTCATCTACAAGACAACAGTTCAAGACTTCTCTGATTTCTTAAGTCAAATTAATTTAGTTATGTCAGCTATGCTGCCATAAGATGATAATCCAAGCTGCATGGATGCCAGGCATACTATTACCTTCTTTGGCTAGATTGAAACTGTGTCAGAAACACTGGGGGTAGCTAGAATTCATTGCAGGTGCGGTGAGAAAAATGGAACATGTGGATTTCAAGAATTATAAAATAACTGTCAATGTATAATTGCTCATTTGGTTCAATGGGTCTATGTTTTTTTGTTTCCTGTAAGACCCAAACTGAAACACGTCAAACCCACTTGAATTCTGGTAGGACCTAGGATCTATCCATTAGGTTTACTTAAAATAACCCCTCAACAATCACACTGGAATCCCCATGTCACTGCCTTCTCTGTGCAGGGCTCTAGCCTGCATTATTATCGTGACTCAGCAGAGGAATTGGTCACTTTTTGTGTTTCTAGGCTCAACCAACACGTTGCAAACCATTCCTCTGAAGACACACAGTCTCCAGTGGAAAACTCTCTCTTCTACAGTGCCTATTTCCTCTATGAATTTCCACTGTGACAGCAAATCTTTACAGGAGAGATATGAGGATAGCAGAGCCTAAATGCTTACAGAGAAAACACAAACATTCTTGGGTAAAAGTGACTCACTCAGTGAGAGATAAAGGGGCTGGAATTTTCCTAAGGAAACATCTCATTAACTCACGTTTTATGTCTGTATCTCTGTCAGAAAAAAAACTGTCATTCCCTCTACTTCTTCAATAACTTCCATTTCAGACAAAATTTTGTAGAGGGAGAAAAGATGGAAATACCCCCCAGTTTTGTCAAAATATGTGGCTGGGTAGGGAAACAAAGTCTTTTATCAGTCTCATTGATAAGAAAATTTTCAGCATGAACCTTCAGAATATCCACTTATGAAAGTATTGTTGTGAAGATTCTGCAGCACATATAGCCACTGTACTTCTAGCACTGTGCATAGATTTCCATCCCAAAGTAAGTCTGCTGTTTTGTGAATGTCTATGAAAGCATGTTGACAGAAATCAGCATAATAGAAGAATGAAATAATTCTAATACTGGAATGAACTGCCCAAGTTTATGTAACATTGCAGAGACCTGGAAACACTGATACCATTCAGTAACCTTAAATCTGAAGCTAGTGATGCTAAAATAACATCTCTCTCTATTTTAATGCCAAGAGAAGGTATTTATCTTGTTGCAAAAGATTAGGATATCAGAGACAAGAAAGAGAGGTGCAAATAAAAGTTTGGAAATAGTGTTGACTGTAGAGATTCTATCGGTTTAGTGTACTTCAAGCAAGGCAACTGATAGCTCAGCTTGAAGATAACTGATCTCCTGAGAGTGTGCCCCTGTCATGCTGTTTCCAAGAGACCTCGTTTGCTGTGGAGGTATGTAATTGAATTTCTTATTCACTATTAATAAATATGCTTAACATTAGTCTTCTTGTGCAACTTCTACATCCATATCTCAATTATAGGATTTACTGAGCTGCTAGCATATCTTCAGTTTTTGCAATAGCCTCAGTGATGATCAAATTTCTCAGGAATGATTGTCCACAATCCTTCAGAGCTTGTAAAACTTTTACATTTATCATAGAGCAAATAATCTGGTAAGCAGCCAAGCCTTCATTTTCCATCAAAGAATACTAAAAAAGAATCCAGTTCCTGGAATCTGATGCAAATGTGTTTTCCGTGAACTGCTGTGTATCCATGCACAGTGTAGAAGACAACATCAGAGAAGTTATTTAATGAGTAAAATATTGTTGTTTCTCCCCCTCCCTCCACTAGAATTCTACATATCAAGTTTTCCAAGACACATATGCTCTGTTTAATGACTTGAAATACTTTCCTAATGATTAAATTCTGCTTAGCTCTAGTAGACTCTTCCAGAACTTTTATAAGCCAATATAATGTATGCATCTGATGATAGGCTATAAACATTCTTTTTTAGGTCATTAAAAGCAATGCTTGGAAAACTGAGCTGTCCATAACCAACTTTGTTTAACAGCTTGAGTGATAATCATTCCTAAAATTATGTCTTGTGACTCAATAAAGACATTTGGCAGTGCATAAGTGCTGTCCAGCTGTCCAAGATGTCCAGCTACTTGGAAATGAGATGTCTAAATTTTTCAGTTGCATTTCCGCAATACTTCTGAGTCATGAAGAGTATTTTTTGCCTTGAAGTTCAGTAGCTGCTTGACCTCAAGAAGGAGCTTCTTGAAGATTTGAAAAGTGAAAATCAATTATATAATGTGAAAGTAGTGTTTTCATGCTGGTAGTGATGTTTGGTTCCTATATTTTTCAATAACTTCCAGACACAAAAAATGGGGTAATTTTTTTAGTGTGGAAGAGAAGGCAACTGTCTGGCACTTTACATCTCAGAAGCTTCAGGAGATAACTGGTATCTACACATGGAAGTGACTGGATACAGACCAACTTGGCCAGAGACAAACATTGATTGTGGACAAGGTACCATCTCCAATGCAACTTCTGTGGTGAGGCAATCTCACTCATTTTCTCAATCACACAATTGTTCATTAGCATGTGAAGTTATCAGCTCCGCTGCATGTGGAACATGGAATGTGGTGCTGTCTCTGTCAGCATTTTCTGTGCTCTTTGGTGTCTCACTTCACCGTAAGTACTGAGAAGTTGGGTGCTGCTGCAAAATTTGGCATCTACACTTCATACACAGACTGGCAGAGGTTCAACCTTCCTGAGCCATCTTCCCACAGCTGCTGACAAGGAATACAAATTTATGTGTTGTGTGGGACTTTCCTTCCTGCTCACCCACAACCTTATGTAACAAGCTGAAGCATTTGCAATAAAATCACCTTATTGATTGTATAGTTTTCAGTATTTCCTAATGTCAAGAAGACATGACACAGAGTGTTGAAGGAGACCTTAGCATGGAGATCACTGGGCTCTGTGTCACCTTCCATCTCTCCCAAAACAATTTACACGTTTGTCTCTGTAGGGATTAGGAGAACCTTTCAGGACTTCATGAGACAGAGATGGCGCTGTGCACCCATTCTGCAGCCTGAGAAGCCAACCTTGCCCAGGTTCCTGGACATTCATCAGAGTTCACATTTCCATACCTAGTGCATGCCCTTCACCAGCTCTTTCTTTCGGTTACTCCTGCATGTATGTCAAGAATCCTGTAGATCAATGACACCCCAGCTTCCATCTTTTACAGAAGTAGGATGTTCATCTTAGATGTCTCCCTCATTTTTTTATTCTGGTGGCCAAGTTGCTAGTTCTTCTGGCATCTTGACTCTGGATCCCTTTATTTATAAAATTTTTCCTGTTTTCCATTGAGTCTTCCTGCTCTGTTCTCTGGGTTCTTGTATTTTTTTTATGTCTCCAAATCCACTTTTTCATTGCTTCCTCTTTACCCCACATCCGCCGTTGCTTTGTTGCCTGCTGTTTTTGTCTTCCTGTATTGAAGCTTTTTTTTCTTCACACAGGCTGCTCTGGAAAGCTCTTTTTATTTTTTCTGTAGACTCTCAGCCATTATCTGCTCACGCATAAGATTAATTTGCTGCCTTTGAGGTATGCAGGCAGTAGAAAGTAGCAATAGTAGAATTAAACAGTCTGGAGAGCATGGCTGTTCCCCAAGCAAGGTTTTTCTTGCGTTTTATATTGCATGAAAATCACAGCATCTGTGTCTATGGGTTTCTGGAACACTTTGGCACTTATCAGCTGAAGCACTCCCTGATTGTCATCTTATAAAAAGAGCAACTGGTGTTGGATTTTGCTTAACCATGACACTCAGAAGCTAATGTCGTGATCAGGGAGAGAGGAAAAAAAAATATTTAAGTGCTATGGACATTTTGTGGAAGTTTTTTGAACGTTGTATAATTTTCTTGTATGAGCAGTGGAGTTTTCTTGGCAGACTTTTACTTCTATGTACAGACTCCATCAAAATATGCCATTTCTCAAGATCCAAACCAGAATGGTTCATAGTCATTTACTGATATTTCAAAGTTCTTTGTTTAAATTTGGTACTTTGAACCTCCAAAGGAAAGAACCATGCAAATACAGGTTTAAAAAACCCAGCAACAAAGCCCAGAGTGAAAACCTGAACTTAGTGTTTTGTTTTCAACATTACTGCTTGTGGTTCTTTGGAATATCTTGGCATTGCAGTATGATTTTCCCATATTTCAGATGACACCATGAATAAAGAGTTCTGCACAGATCATCTCAATCTCTGCTTTATTATACAACTTTGTAAATCCAGCTGACACCTTGAATCTCAAAACCAAATAAAGTAGATCTGGAAAATATTCAGAGAGGGGACAGGATTGCATCAAAGCAAAGAAAGATTTGCTTTGAAAAAAAAATCATTTTGGGACAGAAATAGAATGGGGGAGGCAGAACATGAGAGAGGCCAATAAGCTTGAGACTAGCATGGAGAATTTAAAAAGACAGAAATTGTTTGTTGTTACTCTGAATACTGCAACTAAGGATCATCAAAGCAAACAGAGAAGAGGTTCTTAGTGTAGATGGACAGATCAGTGGAGAACCCTTTACCAAAGGATGTAGCAAACGCTAAAAATATCTGTGGTTTGTGGAGACGTTTGACATATTCATGAAGCAGCTATTTGGTGTGAGTATACATACAGAAATTATTTCTTAGCTAATCCCTTAATAAAACAAATGAGCAGATTCTGAATTTATCTTCATTTTCAGAAGCTTTAAAGGAGTTCCACTCTTGGAGACCAGGTGTCCTATATGGACTATAAGTGTACGTAGTACTACTTTCTTGTAATTTCTCACTTTATAGAATGGTCTGACAGGTGATTTTTACTTGTTCTATCAACCATATATCTACTTAAAAATTTTTTAAAAATTATTGTATTGCAAATATTGTAATGCGGAAGCTGAAGGCAAGAAAAAAAAGAGGGGAACAAGAGTGCTACAGTTTGTACAGATTTATTATTATGCGTGAATTGATACTTCAAAAGATCTTGTTTTCTATTGACTGTCCTTTCTTGGCTGTCATATTTTAACAGCTTGCTTAAAATTCTCCATTTTATTGGCTTTTTTGAATGACAGATATTTAACATCCATTGCCAAAATCATGTATTTGAGAACTTTTTGAATAGAAGCAAAAATGTGACCGTGCCCCAGAAATGCAGAATACTGTTTGTGAGTAAAAGCCCAAGTTGAGAAATCTACAGATACAACTGCTAGGAGGGTATTTCCTGTTCTAGTTCTCAAGACAGATTTGGCAAGACACAACAGTGAGACTCTGGTAAGGAAAATAGATTGCAGGCTTTTAATCTCTGCAAGCTCTCGAAGAACTCACTCAGGAAAAAATTGGCCCTAGAACTTAGTGTGTACTTATTATCTATTTTACTGCACTGTTCAATTTTGTTTTAATAAGCCCTGTTAGATAACATGAAGTCTGGTAGCAATGTTGGATTTCTTTTGAAACAAGTATAATTTTCATCTTGAGCTTTTACATTTTGTCTGCTCTTGGCTTTAGAGCATATAGCCAAAATCTTTTTTGTCTGTGCCCACTTTCTTACCAGTTTTTTTTAAGATATGGAGAAAATTGAGAAGAAAGCTACTGAAAAAAAATTAACAGAACATAATACAGAAAGGTATATTGGGATCAAGGGAGATACCTTTCCTAACCTAACGAATTTAATACTCTTATAGGTAACAAACCCAACTGTACTAATTTTTTCTTTACTTAAAGATACGTATCTATAAGCTTTTAACTGATTAGACATTTTTAATCAGTTATTTAATAGCAAGCATAGAACAAAAAACCAAAGGAGCTCAAGACAGCTTTATTTCTTGCAATACTTTTCCTTACACCTGAGGAAGACAACAAAAAAAAAAAGAAAAAAAAAAAGGCTGCATGTATCCTTTCCCCTCTTGCAACTTTTTTTGAATTTGGGCCAATATGGGCATGGAATTTGGGTGCCAGCTCAAAGTTTCGTTAACCGTAGACCCCGCTACTAATCTGTCCTGTGTAACTGGTCACGATCCTGAACTAGGTCTGTGTGTAGATTAGGAAAATGAAGCTGGCAGAAATTTAGGTCAAGAGATGGCAAAAAGCACTTGTAATTGTCTCCAGTGCGCACAATTAATCCTCAGAACAACACTGAGAAGAAAGTCGCAATGACAAGGCCAGCAGGCCCTCACGGGGTGAACAAAGTCTCAAAATGCCTGTAAGTTTTGGGAGGCAAAGGTCATAGGAGCAATATTGGGCCACTCCAAGCCTATGTCATAAACTGTCAATAAAGAGCTCTTGTGTAGGGCAGGCCTCATGTTTTCTCTGCCTATGTTTGTTTTTCCCCAGCACCCCATCAATTCACAGTGCAGGGTTAATAAAAATCCACACAAGTCTCAAGGTGTTTCCTTTAAACTTCTTTGGAGGTTGTGTGGATAGACAATAACACACATCTGACTTCATGCTCAGACCTCTAGTGGTCCGTGCTCTTTTTGCAGTGCTTTTTAGCACACATTGCACATATCTGGCACGATTAAACTGTAGGGCTGCGTTTTTTAATGAAGTTTATCTGGACCAAAATTTTGCCTGTAACATAAATTGTAGGAATCTGTCACAAAAAGAAGACCTGAATCTTCTTGGTCACACTGCCAGCATATCTACTCAAATCTATCATTGCATGACACAGACTAAACCCCAGGTCTGGTAAAAGAGAAGATGGAGCTCTTCTGTCTGATCTTCCTGGACCTCAATTCATTTTTATTCAACTTTTTAAAAGGTTATCTATGACCTATAATCTCATTTTGCCTTCTTAAACATCTTTGGGCTGTCTTCAGATTCCACAACATTTTACAAAATTGTATTTGGGTTGAAAATTCATATTAATAGCAAGGTTGAAAGAAGAAAAGACTAATACCTTGGAATCACGGCAGCTATTAATCAAGTTTAGTTGCCATCCTGTCTGCTTAAAAGATAGCTGATTTACCTACACTGCATTGCACAGTGAAAGAGTATTATATGGAAAATACCAGAAAGAGACAATTATTTTAGCAGGTGCACACTGATTTGTGGTTAAGCTAATTCCCAATGTAATGAGATAAGTTCTCATATTTTGTTTGGTTTTTTCTCATAACAATCTGAAAAAAGATACTCTTTTACAAGTCAGTTTTACCAAAGATTTCTGTGACCATAAAAAAATTCTGTACATAAATGACAGAAAACCAGATTGATGCTGTTCAAATGTGGCTAGATTTTGCAACCCACTACACTGAGATACAGATAGAACCACTGAAAGTTATTTGATCAGTTGTCTGTCATCTCCAAAGGCTCTGTGATGTTCTATCTCCAGTTGTAGAAATTTAAAAGGTCAAATGATTATTTTAAAGAAAAAGCAACTAAAGCAGAGTGTCAGGAAGTGAGATAAAGAAAATCCTTTTATGTTTGAAAATATAGCCTTATCTTAAAGTTTATTTTTCATGTAAAAATAAGGCCAAATCTGAAAAGAATAAACAATATTTTATTTTGTAAAGGAAGCAAATACAATTGGGGCATTTTTTCAGTGGAATACAAGCATGTTTTTTTCTACAATTGTCAGTCCTGCACCTATCATAACAACTATGGGTTTTTATTTATTTATTTTAAGTTTAGCTATTTTTCCCCATTAATAGAGATACCTTTGTGTGATGAAAATGTCGTTAAGGAAAGAGAACTAGACCTGAATTTCCAGGATAGACTTCATTACAGACAAGCCATTTCATCACTGGAGTAAGAAATTATCCTGGGGAAGAGGAAGTTTTAATAAATCAGAACTAATAAGATCATGATTGAGAAAATTATCTAGACTTCTTTATGAATAAGAATATCCACTTCACACAATTGATCACAATATATTTATTCTACAGGAAAGTATTTTCCCTTTTTAGGTTTTAACTTTATTACAACCTGACCTTAAGAAGCTAACACTATGCCACCAGCCTAAGCATCACTGTTTATTACTGATGTTTCTGAAAAAAGCAGAAAAATTATGAGATGACATTAACATTATGGGTAGTGAAATATCAGAACCAAATGCAGGCTATTGAACATAATCCCAAACCTTACATCCTGACTAATAAGTAATTACCACAGCAGCACAAAGTGTTGGCTGAAAAAGCCAATGAAACAATTTGATACTTTCATGGTTTGGACTTTATCATAAATTTGAAATACACACCTGGCCAACTGAAAAGTTAAATACAAATTTACAATTTTTTTATCATAGTTTTATTGTAATTAAGCTATCTTGAAGTAATTTAGTTTACTTTATAAAAAAATTTTTTTAAAATTTATTCAGAGTATTTATTGGCTGCAGAGCTGTTCTTAGATGTTTCTGTGTACTAATTGCTGAAACCTCATCTTCATCTCCTTATGCTCTTCATTTCACAGAACTTTTGCAAGAGAGGAATCCTGGCAGAGTAACCAGAAGTGTGACATTCAGGAGAGGAAAAGATATTTCTGTTAACCTCCTGCATGAGGCATTACTAGTAATCTCCTTCAAAAAGCTTGAAGAGATCTACCTAGGCTGCTTAACAGAAGTCTGCCCTTAGGATAAACGCTACACGAATAAATGTGAGCCAATTAACATACAATCAGAACCCCTAAAAACAGTTTGCTAGACGAAGACTGACCAATAGGACTCATCTCTGATGTATCATGCTCTCAAGACAACATGGTACCTTAGCTGCTTTTTGACATATATCCTCATCTGAAAGCAAAGTGGTTCTTGGAATTTCAGTGCCTATTTTTATAGCCCTTCAGTCTGTTCTGGTTTAGCCTCATGGTTGCAACAATTACAACAACCCCATGCAGCACTGCAGGCTAGGGAGAGAGTAGCTGGAAAGCTGCCCAGCGGAAGAGGAATTGGGGGTGCTGATTAACAGCAGCTGAACATGAGCCAGCTGTGCCCAGGTGGCCGAGAAGGCCAGTGGCATCCTGGCCTGTATCAGCAATAGCATGGCCAGTGGGACCAGGGCAGTGATTGTCCCCCTGTACTCGGCACTGGTGAGGCCACACCTTGAATCCTGTGTCCAGTTCTGGGCCCCTCACTGCAAGAAAGACATTGAGATGCTGGAGGGAGTCCAGAGAAGGGCAGTGAAGCTGGTGAAGGGTCTTATGAGGAGCAGCTGAGGGAGCTGGGTTTTTTAGCCTGGAGAAAAGGAGGCGCGAAGGAGCCTTATCACCCTCTGCAATCACTTGAAAGGAGGCTCTAGCCAGGTGGGCGTTGGATTCTTCTCCCAGGCAACAACTGACAAGACGAGAGGATATAGCCCCAAGCTGCACCAGAGGAGGTTCAGGTTGGACATCAAGTAGAATTTCTTCACGGAAAGGGTTGTTAAGCTTTGAAACAAGATTTCCAGGGAGGTGGTGGAGTCACCATCCCTGGAAGTACTCAAGAAATGACTGAAAATTACTCTTAGTGCCATGGTTTAGTTAACAGGGTGGGGATCGGTCGAAGGTAGGACACGATGATCTTGGAGATCTTTTCCAACCTAAATAATTTTGTGATTCCATCATATTTCATACTTTTTTCAACATTACTGTACTGAATAATGAAACATATCATGTAGTATATCTGTCAAATGAGAAGAGTCTACAGAGTTCTTGGTCATCTATACACAGTCTGAAAGGTGGTAGCATTAAGATCTTTGAGAACTTGTGTAGCAAAATAAAGGTTGTCCTACAATGTCTGTTTATGCCCTACTGTAGAGCTATGAATGTAGTCAAAAGTACAGAGAACTGTGCAATTCCTATTTGCACATTTATATTGCTTTCTTCTAATGACTTTTTATATCAGTAGAAATCATTGTACTTTTACATATCCCAATCAAGCCAATTGATTCTTTGGCAATGGTTCCGGTTTAATTGCTTCCATTCTACAAAAATATTCTGGAAGTATTTGGTAACATATCACAATAAGTAATTCTGTGAATTAGAATATTTTTCTGTGAAATTTTCACATACTTTTAACAAATGTATCTTCCATCAGACAAACTTTTTTTTACTTAGAATCAAAATAAGTCACAGAAAAAATGCTAGACTTTTAAAATAAGTTACTGAATAACTAATGGTGAAGCAGTGTCATCAGCTGTTACCACCACAGAATTATAAATGACCAATAAGTGGAGAGAATTACTGAGTCATTTCATTGACTTGAAAAGAATTTTCTGTTAGCCTTGATAGAAAGTTCCATAACCAATTTTTACTTCCTCTGGAAGAATATTTTTAGATGAAGAAATAAGCCATACCTATTTAATGAATTATCCATTACTAATTATTCCCTCAAATCCAGTCATCCGGTCAAACTTTTATTATTGCCTGTCAAGAGATTTAAAATATTTAACATATGAAGGGGAAGAATTATGTTTATTTTGTTGGGGAATAAACCAATCCCGAAACATTTCTGAAGAAAACAGCATCCAACTTTCCAAATTCTCAAGTCTACCAAATACTTAGCTGCTCCTCATTTTAGGTTAGTTAGTTTTCTACAGCAGAAAAGTGAGGCATTTTACTGAACTCCTCCAAATTAAAAATATAATGCTCTCTCACAAAGAAATGAAAAAGTGACTTTTGAACCACTGGTATTGGTAGCAATGTCCTATTTCTCCCATCGAAACATATGGGCAAGTTAAAGCTTTATTTCTATACAGAGTTTCTGCTTTTTGCATTACATGTAATTTGTAAGATACATAGCTCAAAGCTTCCTGTTTTATTCAAAATAATAGGAAATTTTCCACCTAGGTTAAATGGAATGCAATATGGTTCATGAGGTTTTAAACTAGGAAGTAGGAAAACGATTTGGCTAAAATAAAACTATCCTGAAGCCTTATGCAAGAATTAAACAAAACTCTATAATTTGGAAAAATCTGACATAAATAATCTGCAAATTTAATAAGTCATCATGGCAGGGAAATAATATAATTTTAGTCTATTCTATAAGGCCTATACCTTTATTTTGAGGATCTTGATTTTGTTCACATAATCATCCAGATTTCTAGATGCTTATTTAATTGAATCTCTAAACCTTTTGACTTTGCCTATCTCCAATTTAAAAATCCTCTCTGGGAAAGTCATCCAGATGTAAATTCTACAAAAGCACACCTGGCAAAACAACATCTGCCTGACAATGACTTAGTGAGCCTCAGTAAAGGCTGACATATGTGCACATGCAATTGGACCTTATACCAACAAAGTGTTTTACATATTAGTGTACACTAGGGAGTCCTGAATCCTGACAGAAAAATATGATGGGTTTTACACTTTAAATTACAGTGAAGCTGTATCCACAGATGGTGCAGGTACAACACATGCTCTTATACAGCTGGCAGGTAAGGGGAGGTCATTTCCCTAACAGCCTCTTCCTGATTTCTAGTGTTTGCTTCGATTCAGTTGCAATTTGAGATCAGCATTCTGAGTGGAGTTTGTTCCAGCTGCTGATATAATGCTGACTGGAAGATCCAGTACCAATGAAGAGGCTTCTGTTGACGCTTACCAATGACAAAATACCATCCCCTCTCCTTTTTTACAGCATCTCTTTCATAAGGTATGTGGGGCACAGTTTGTTGTGGTTTGGTCAGACACAGGCATTGAGCAAGTTAACAGAGTTTATTTGAGATTAGTCAGCTGGAGAACTCACAGAGCCATTCCTGTGTGCCAAATGGCCATGCTTTGAAGATAGGGAAAGTAAATCTAACGCGGTCAGGTTCTTGCAAACAAAGGAGCTTTAATTCTGAAGGAAAAAGGACTGATACATAGTCTGTTCTCTTATGCTGACCTTTGTCTCAAAACCATAACAAAAATTCCAGGAAATATTTATACTTGGCCAAATTCGGAGAACAGGACATGGCCCAGCTGACCACCAGCATCCGAGTGTGGAACAGAAGGACACATGTTCATGAGAGAGAGCAGCAGTGCTGCACTTCTTGCTTCAGAGCTGCAGAAACCCTCTAAGGCAGGATTTGCTAATTTTTTTCCAAGGAAAAATGCAGTGTATTCCTCTGGATACTCAGCCTGACTCATAGCCCTTCTCTTTCTCAACCTGCCTGAGAAATTTATGCTTTTGTGAGAGTTGTGCATTTAGTCTTAAAGGACCAAACTAGTACTGCTTTTAGAAGGGCAGGCCTGAACTTTTATCAAGGTAGCTTCAGAGGATAAATGGCCAGGGATAAAAGTTGTCTGTGAGAGTTAGGAAAGTCCTCTGCCTACTTCTAATAGGCCTAATCTAAGCCCAGAGTGTGCTCATCCAATTTTTAAGTAACCCTTTCCTGCCTCTTGTTCTGGCATCTGCAGCTCATGGAAACGTTCTTTCGTTTCCAGATGGCAAAAGGGTGCCTGTTCCATAGCATAGGATTAACAGGAAATAGTTCCACAAGCAAAGTTGTATAGCCTAGTGACTAGAAAAAATGAGCCAGAAGCGTAAGTTTGCAGAGTTTACAGTAGAGGGACACTGAAGAACATCATGAAAATCATTCCCCTGTTTCCAAGCTGGTTGTTTTTATGTTAGCCTCTTTTACTTGGGCATTAATCTGTTCATGTCCAAAGCCTACGCTGCTCAGTATGTAAAATATGAGCCGCCTCTTCCAGACCTTGTGTCTCAGCACCTTGCTACCTCTCAGCTCACTTCCGTATTATAGATTTTTCCAAAAGCTTGGGTCAGTCAGGTGCGTGGTAACATGTGACTCAAGTTTTGGACAGTGGTGTCAGCAGAGACAAGGCTTGTCGAGGTATACAGCTGTCTCCTTAACAAAGACACTGTTCCTAATACTATGCATCACACTCACCCCCCTCTTCACTGTATTCACTGATACATTCTTTTTAGATGTTGAAAATTCTGAAATCAGATTTCTTTTCCTGGAAAGGGGTACAATTATTGAGTAGATGCAAGTTAGACTACATCTGCATCTGGAATCAAATAGCCTCTTGGGATATGACCTTAGAGACCAAGGCCAAATCTTTTAATGAGAACTTAGGCAGTGTCTTAGAGCAACACAATTGACTTGTTCGGAGGTTTGTATAACTCCCACCAAAGTAAATTTCCATCAAGTTTGGTATTTACACACTTCAGTAGCACACCTACTTTTTTTTCTCTTTGAATGGGTAATTAATTCTATTTTTATTTTACTAAAAGAACAAAAGTTCTGTAAATCATTAGATTTTTATAGATATTAGAAATAACTGAATAACTTCAGAACGATATCCCAGTATTAAAGATCAAATATAAATTTGACACAAGCCTAGAGGAAGGACTCAGCCAAAAGTAAAATTTCTCTGCTTTAGCAGAAAGCTCCAAATCTGACTGAATAGTCTAAACAGACTGAAATATTGGTCTATTTGTTCATGAGCAATGATGATTTCAATGATTGTCAACACAACTTCTGAGGAAATCTAATAGTTGTTACATCATCAGATTGAGATAATGAAAAAACAGTGCAAATTGAGGAGAAGGTAAGGCTAATGAACTGAAATTGATCATGTAATTCACAGGCTTTGTCTTGAGAACTCTGTTCAACCCAGAGAAAGGAAAAGTAGAGAATGAGAATTTCAGATATAGACTAGAAATTCTGAGTTTCTCTCCTGCGGCTGTGCTGGACAGGGTAGCTTGAGTTAGCTGAAAAGCACACTTAAGAAACACACAAAAGAAGTTGGATAGAACATTTGCTGAACATAATGTAAAAGGTTATTGCAGACCTCAGTAAAGGACATCAGGATAAACCTCATTATTTTGGGCACGTGAGTTAATTATAGTAAGGACAGCATGCTTACAAATAGAGGTGGACAGAGCTATCAGTGCTCCTTTCTCACCTATCATTGCACCAGGAGCCTCAGCTGAACAAGGCTTAAAGAAGTATCTTGTAGCACTGATAGCACCAATACTGCTGGGACTACAAAGCCTGGTCTCACTAGTCCCTGACACAGCTGTTAGCACACAGGCTGAAACACTGCTGGCTTCGCTGGTCTCAGTACTTCTTTGTCGAATGGGCTCAGAAGAATTTGTAAAAGACTGAGAAGCTGCTGGGTTTTTTCCTGGCTTGGAGGAAAACAAATGCTGCATGCTGTGATTGCCCATGAGACTGGAGAATGAGAAACCTGAATTTATTAGATGGGATGATGTCAATTAAGCATATGGGAATGTATTCGTTGTGCTCAACTATGCATTTAAATTTAAATAATTGAACATCAGTACAACATTTTAAGGAGTGGATACTAGTAAATCTAGTCTCTAGAATGTTCTAATTAAAGGTATTTTAAATAGGACTTACAAAGTTTATATTTTAAAATGTTTCCTGTGTTGGCTGAAAGATCTTTTTTCAGAGATTTGTTTATGGTAAACTTGAGGTTTAATCCTGTATTTTAATTTTTGAAATACTGTAAAACAATAGATCCCCAGGCTCTGTTTCATCAAGAAATTAAGGTGAAATATAGAAAAAAAGAGCTGCAATAATTGTGCATAATATAATCTCATGACTCCTCCACCGTTTCTGTCATAGCACAGATATTTCTGGTTATTGTCACAGCATCTGTGGAACCATATTCCAGCTGTTCTCAGACTTTCCCATTTCTGGAAGCCTGTCCCTCCTTCAGCTCCAACCACAAATGTCCACACAATAGAAATCCAGTCGTTCTCCAAGAAATCAGTCAAAGGGATTACCCCAGAATGTCTCTGTTATTTTTTCACTCCCATCTAAGGATGTTTGGAATCACAAAGTCGGACATGAATTCATTACCTCAAGGCAAGACACCAATATTTTTGTGAACTAGTCCTGATAGAATTGTGTGTAAAGGTCTTTCCCAAAGTTACTAAGGTCTTTAGCACAGGCATGTCCAAGCTGCAAATCAGGATATGAAAATATGCAAACCCCCACATTTTAATAAGTCACAAAACCCCCCAAAATAAAGGAATGAACAGGTTTTCTATACTCTTTAAAATTTAGGCAACTTGCTTAACCACGATGAGCAGTCCTGTCACTTTCAGATGTCACCAGCTATGTCTTGCTGCTGCTTTACTTCAGGTTTGAAGTTCCCTCTGCTCTTTGCTCTTTTTTTGGTTTGAAAAAACCTTCCTACCATGGTGGCTAAATACTTGGGAAAGCATTTTCAAAAGACCCAAAAATGTATGCAAGATACTTCAGATTTTGTTTAAAAAAAAATAAAAAGGAATAAATCTTCAGAGTCCAGTTGAAAATTTTATATCTGTGTATATTTGATTCCTTGTGTCTTTAAACTCAACTCTAGCATACGGAACTCCACTCAATTTTTATTACCGATAACTTTTAGTAAGTTTATATCCTAGTTCATTTATACAATATTACATGCTAAGCTTACCTTTATGTTATCACTAGAACACATGCTATGTTGTTTAAATATGTACATGTAGAATGCTTGTGTGTGTACCCACAAATTTTAAAAAAATGGCTAAAACATTAAACTGCTAAACCAAAACTCTATTCAAATAAATAACTTGCCCTACTCTTTAGTCTACCCTAGTCTAGTTTTTTTAGTTGGTCTTTTTTACGGTAAGAAATCTGATTTTGCTGCAGGACTTTTTGAAAGTTTGCTGCAAGAGCACAGGATTTAACTAATTAATATAAAATAGCAAAAAACCCTACCACAACCCAAACCAAAACCCAAAACCCCCAAACTTGTTCCTGGAAACATTAATGTGCATTAGTTACACACGAGATTTTAGGTTTGTCTGCAGCAGGGAGCATTTTAGCTTGTACATCTCACTTCTGGACTATGCCTGTCTAAATTTTCTTGTTTTCTAAATTTTTCTTATGGTTCAAGTTGTTTTGATTCTTATTCATGTAAATTGCTTTTCTGATTCTGTTCAGAAGGATGACTGTTATCCATCTAAAAAGAAAATATTTCAAAATCTGTTAAGCTCATCATTATAGGCTATTGGATAAAATATAGGGATTGTCAGAATGGTTGAAAGCAAATGATTATCACTATCATTGTTACATAAAGATAAGAGCCAGATAGCGTTCATTACAGAAGGCACAGAAAATCAATCAATTTCTCTGTTATCATGCTACTGAGAAGCATACTAAATGCAACTTATTAGGAAGTGTCATTCTCATCCCTAAGCCAAAAAGACAAGAATAGAACCAAAAGGGGACACTGATAAGGGGAATTATTTTACTATGCAATTAGCAGTGTTATTCCCTTTTGCAAGATGACTTTGTAGCCAGGAGTTCATGAAGAGGTTTTTTCCCTAAGAGATTTTTTGGCTATATAAAACATCCTGTGTATTCAGGGCTAAAATAACAAGAGATTTGCAACTCTTTGACTGCTAGTCTTTAGCTTACTTCTGAAAAATAACATAGATTTAGAAGTCCCTTTTTGTCTAGAAGTCTTATTCTATAGCAGGCTTTCTACATCAAATTTATTTACTCTTTTTTCCAGAACATCAATACTGACCTTTAGAAGGAAAGTATTTCTAAAATAGCTAATCTAGGGGAGAGAGTTTCAGCATAAGCTGCTTACAATATGATCAATAGCTTTGTGTAGAGAAAGGGAAGACTACATAAGTAGAGTCAAGGATAAGGAGTAATATTACTGGGAAAATTACCTAAGTTATCATGATATTTAGAGGTTTCATTTTGCTGCTTTTTGGGCCAAAAATTAATCTTTGTCCAAAGAGCTTGACAAATGATACTGGACGATGAACAGACAAGCAGATATGTGAGCAATTATGATTGCTTGCAGAAGGTGCTTGGATTTTTTATTTGCTGTGGCAGTGTTTTTCTTTATTTCTATGACAATAAAAAAGAAGATAGTATCTAAAAACTTGCTTTAAATTTTTTCTTTATTTTTTTCTTAACTTGTACTAAATAGTCAATGAAAAAGAGTAATGGTTATTTTCCATGCGGATAATCCAGGATTAGAAAAGGTATAGGAATACTGACCTATTGTTCATTAATTTCAAATAAATTAACTTTTCTGTATAATTCCTCATTTATTTTCATGTCTCAACTGTTTGTTACATTTAACTGCTAAAATGAGATCAGTACAAGGTGTTTGTGACAAAATGCATTTGGCAGTGTCTCAATAATACATATCTAGAGAGGGATGAACACAACTTCAGTCTGAATAGGTGTAGGGGAGTCCATATGTTCGTTACAGAGTTGCACGAAGGACAAGCTGAATCATACAGCACTAATACGGAATGAACTCTTATTACTAAGTCTGGGAAAGCAGTGCCTAACTTATACAAAAATAAATGGAAGTGGGAAATGTGACTACTAGAAGGTGATAGTGAGCTGTGTTGAAGCCTCTCCTCACATACCCTTCTCATCATGGTAGCACGTAAGCCAGCCCGTTTGTTCCAGTACAAACTGAAGGCTTTGGAGCATGACAGCTTCCTGATTTGTCTCCCAGGCTGGCCCTTAGAAAAGGCAGCTCCTGTGAGGTCATAAAATCCTTGGGATGTGGGGCTTGAAAACCATAGCCAAAGTTACGTTTGAGTCAGTCAAAATAAAGAAACTGCTCCAAACTCACTCTTGTGGTCTGGGAAAATTGCCACAGTGCTCATGGTGTTAGGTGGACTGTCTTGAAAGAAGAAGACATAGAATGCAGAATCATGTAGTGCTTTCATCAGCAAGCAACCTTTGATGCATATTTCTCCTACATCCAGCCCTTAGGTAACAGATAATTGTAGAATGTATTTAATTTTGGACACATTCCATATTTGCTTGCAATAACTGCCCTGTGAGACTCATTAATGCTTTAAAGCTTCCTATTAAATGGAAACCTCACAGTACTTTCTATCTAATAAAATAAACTGAAAGGTGAAAATATTTTCTGGTTTTTTTTTAGTAATGAATATGTGTCTCAAAAAATTACTCTTAATTTGTTGGATTATTTTAATGTCTTTTCAGAAGCATGTAGATGAATAATGAAAAAAGTGCAATAAAAGCAAACAATAATTATTCATGCTGACCTGAGGCATTTAAAGAAATAGAAGAAAGTCTAAAGAAACAGATTTCCTATAGTGCTACTTTCTTAAGTATACTAAGGTAATTAGCTTTAAGAGGAGATAATTTCAGTTCACTGAGGGTGCTCTTTTAAGTCTTTCTGGGAAATTTGGATTTTCCATTGATAGTAGTTTTAACATGTCACACTGGAGCCAGAGTGAATTAAAGTGAAGAGCTACACAGTCTAAACAAATAGTCCTTCCCATGATCAGAAGCCTGACAACATAACAGCATAAATTATGTCACATGCCCACAAGTAATGCAGGAGCAATTAAAAAAGTAATAGCAAAACCTCACTGCAATCCATAAACAATATGTCTTTTATTGAGCTAACATTTAAAGCTGTCTAATTTTCCAATTTATCATGTTGCATTCTTACAGGTCTCAAGAAAATAAACAACAAACATTCTCTGTTCTGGGATCTTTTATTTCTTCTGATTAAATGGTGACATAGCAATTCTCCATGAAAATAATTGGCTAAATCCTCAAAACCATCAATGAAATACAGAAATTCAGTTCTTATCTCATTTTGAAGGTTAGGTAGGATAGATACAATATATTTGTTTGTGGGTAGGAATATTTTAGTAACTTATTTTGCATATTGAAAATTTCTATTTTAATCTCATTTGTGCTTCCTCTGTATCTCTCTTCTAACACCTTATTTTAATTCCCTTTCATGCCACTTTCTAACTAAATAAGAAATTAGTCTCTTATTACTACTTACTGTAAGGATCTCTCCCTCTTTGGCATGGTTATTTTCATGATTGAGTGTCCTCGATTTGGGCAGTGGCAGACAGAGAATTCAAGCACAAACTGGTTGAGAGCTCTGACTCAGCAAACAAGTAATCGGACAGTGTTTTGGGCATTGCCACCTCCCTCACTCTGCACAGGTGTATGCTATCTTCTGTGAGGCCCTTGTGCTCCACTAGAAAGGTTACATTTGACCTCTCTTAGTTCACAGTCTTCAGTAGCACGTTCAGATAAGGTCTGGAAGGTGAAGCTTAGGTGCAGGCAATATGTGGCAGCACACCCCAGCTGATATCCCTGCAAGCAGATGCCATTCCTCCCACGATGCTTTTGTCAGCCCTCCAGCAGCAACTTCTACTCAACACCAGCTACAACAGGAATGGGAAAAAGACTTTTCAACTTTTTCAAGTGTATGTTGCTACAGATTTTTCTTGTTTAAGATGTGTTCTTTTGTTGCACTTTTGACCAAGTGCAAGTTAAATGGTAAAGTTGATGGTAACGCCTCTCATCTTCTGTCCCATTCTTTGTACCTACAGACAAGAGGCACTTGATAATGACAGTACCTTGATGACTGCCCTAACTGGATGGTAAGAAGAAGGATAGGTTTTCCCCTACCTGAGTAGAATTTCAAGATTACTGTGTAGCACACATGCTTCTCAACATGAAATCCTCCAGCTGGACGTTGCCGATCAGAAAGGGTATTAGATCTTTCCACGTATCACTTTGTCCTTTCCCAGCCTCAGTTTTAAGATACTGTTTTCATAGATATTGTTTATTGATCACTTATGCATGGTCAACTACAGCTCTGGAAAGTGCTTTGAGAATTTTGACCAAAGGCTGCAGAAGCATCATTAGAAACCATATAAAGAGAGAGAAATTGCGGTATATGAATTTCTAGTTGAGGATATAGATACTATTCTCAAAATTGCCTGGCCTGGTACACAGCTGAAAAGCATTGGTACTCAGGTTTTCCAAAGCACCAGCACTACAGAGGCAAAGTTTAGAGTCTTCTATTAATCTGTTTTTTATCATTATTTTTAATTTATAAATGTTAAGGATGTATTTCACTGTTTTTCTGACTCAGATTTCATTTATTTTTCTTATTATACTGCAAGAAATTATTATTAATCTCTTCTAATAAAAATTGCATTTTGAAAGGATAAATGAGAGTTGAAGATTCTTACAATACCTAAAGAAACAATAAGCTCTTCTGTAGGTCCATGTTGTTTTCCCTCTCTATAAAAATCATTGTAAGCAACATCAGGCAATAAGTTAGTTGTGTGTTGGTATGGCTCCACACCAATCATGTCAGGCATTTTTCAAAGAGGGAACTAAAATATTAAAAGTCTAAGTGAATTAGGTGCCCATCCCATTTCAGAATGACCTGAGCATTAGGAGCAAACATTTTACCCGGACTCCTAAAATCAAGACCAGATGCCTTTCTAAATACTGTACTGTAATTCAACCATATTTTTATTGGACACGGTACAGGAATTACAGGGTGAAATTCCATGGTTTCTGTTATGTAAGAAGTCAGACTACATGATGGCACGATCCCTTATGTCACTAAAATCTCCCAATAGCGGAAGATGAAATCACATGTGATTTGCTCATATTTCACTTCCTGGGGTCTTGCGGTGTCATAATTTCACTCAATCTCCAGCCACTGAAGTAGGTTCTGGGGAAAACTTTATAGGCAAGATTTGTATTTTTAATGTGACAAACAGGGAAAACCCTCAAAACTTTGGGAAATGCTTCCTATGAAATTTCCACCATGTTTTATGTGCTTATTCCACTTCAGGATTGAGCTGAAGCGAATGCATATCTGTGTTTTTGCATTCACTCTAATGCTGTTATCACCAGACAATAAATCAGGAAATTTATGCTGGGTTGGTATCTTAAGCATCAGCTTTATCAGCAAAATCAAAATACTGGTAAAAAGAAATAGAATCTATTTCTGGAATAGGACTTCTATGAATCTGCAAATGATAATGCCTACTGAAAAACTGAGGCCTTTCTCTTCTTCTCAGGTTCAGTTATGATGGAATTCACAAATTTTCTTTTGAGTGAGGAAAATATCTTCTCATTTTCAGCACTCTAGAAGCCAAGTGTTTAAAAGAGTCCAAGTGTGCTGAAACTTTTGAAGAACTCTAATGTCAATAAAACTCTGCATGTTAAACTGCACTCAACTATGAAATGAGTTTTAAATGTCTTTTCTGTTAGGCAGGATCACTTGAACAAAAGAAAACTGGAGATCAATCCTGTTTAATGTAAGACTCAAGAACTAAAAAACCCCCGCCACCTTACCAAAAACATCCCAGAGCAATCAGCTTCGGTGGGAAATGGAAGGAAACAATAGGTATGCTTTGACCTCAGGATGGTTTTTTCCTTCGGGTCTGTGAAGTCATTAGAAAACTCTGGTACCCTCTGCTGGCCAAGCAATAAATCTGTAGCCCCGGAGCCAGGATGACATTCCCATGGATGCTGACACGCAAGCACGTGATCAGCTTGGAAGCAAGAGCCACGTTGACTTGAATCCTCTTAAAGAGCAAAACAAAAAACCAGTGAAACAACATATGAGAAAGTGCAAGTCAGGAAAAAGTTTCAGGCTACCAAGAGAGTGCTATGAAAAAAGACCTAAGATATTTAACACTGGCTTTTTATTAAAGCATTTTTAAAATATCAAGCCTCTACCTAACGATGTTTGTTAGATTTTCGGAGCATATTGTAGCAGTGCTGTATAATGACTGCAAGCATGCTTGTGTTGTGTTCCTCTTATCTTTCAGACCAGGACTCACTGCTGCTAAAGAGAGGGAGCATGGCACATCTAGTACACTGCTCTAACATCTAAAAAGAGCATATGCATATTTCTTTGAAATGGAGTGACACCCTCTGTTACATGAGCTCACCTCTAAGCAGATATCAGTGAAATTAGAACTTTGTTTTATCCGTTTAAAATAATGTGTATTTGGTGCTGTACAGTTCAGGAGGTTAAAGAGGTAAATGGTTTCGTGTATACCATAGGCCTCTGCTAAAAAGAGGACAATAATGATGAGCCAGACACTTTTTCAGAGGTGGAAAGGAACTAGTTAGAATAGTTAATCTTTTGAGACGCATCCCTGGCATTAAGAGGATTCTTCTCATTCAGCTGGAGGCGCAACAGCTGGATTCTGTCATCCCTGACTGGGGCGGTCTTGTTAGTGTAGGATGACCTCTGGAGCACTAACACAGATAATACTGGCACCTCTCCCCACTCTAATCAACTACCAGTCTGAGCAATTCTACAGGAGATGGGGGCATTAAGGCCATATTATTCTAAACAAAATTCATTGATGGTAGCAGAGTATTGTGACAGCAAAAGACAGATTTTACCTTTCTCACCAAAGGTTTTTAGGGCTAAATTTGTGGAATGGTCTGTAAAAACAACATAGCTCCATATTTTCTCCCTTTTCTTAAAGTCGTATTTTGCAAAACTAGACTGTTTGTGTCAAGTATGTCTAAGCTAAGACTCTCACAGTTTTACTGCCATATATAAAACTGTTCATTGCAAGCACACATAGTTAATGTGCTCTCTCTTCGTCTCTTTCCACATAGATTAGAGCTGGCAGGAAATTTTTGGGCATTTAGCTGGAATGTGAAAGGCTCAGGTTCAAATTACTGTTCTGTCCTGCCCTTTTTCAGAGCAAGGCATTGAAAAAGGATCTCCTAGATCTGAACTGACTACTCTTGTGGCTGGACCAGTGCTGTTTTGGTGACAGAGCTCTTGTATTTTGACCATTTTTAAAGAAGCTTCATTAAAAACTGGCCTCTTCTCAAGATGTGCATCAACTTTCACTGAAAATATTTCCTTTTATAAAGTTTTCTGTCATAGCTAATATAGCTAGCTATACATGAAAAAAACAAAGAAAGGCAACAAGGCTATCAGTAGTTATGAAAAGCCAAATGAAGGTAGCTGACTGTATTGAAAGGGATTCATATGCTACACAGGCATTTGTGTCCTGCATCTCGCTACTTTCAGAGCACAGGCATGCTGTTGATAAAAATGCACCGGTGCACCACATGCAAAGTACAATATGTTGATTTTATAGACAGCAAAAATTCTGTTTATCTTTAGCATTTATATATGATTTATTAGAAAATTACCAATACCCACACTGTCATCTAAGTTGAGCCCTCTGCTGCCCTTGTCCTTTTATAGTAATAACAAATGCCCTCTGAATCCTTGGGGTAATGGAATGCTGCTGCCTTGGGCCTGGGCAATATAGAGGCGTTGGGTTTGGTTGTGTTTGAGAGTGGCTTCAGTTGTGTTTGGGAGTGTTCACCTCTGAAGTTGGGATCCTACTGCGAAAAGCTTGACAAAAATGAATGTCTGCATCTGAATTAAGAGTGTTTACATTTACTTTACTGTCAGTGGAGAGAAAAAGGTTGTCACTTACCACCCAAAAGAAACATTAATTACTTGACAAATCCTGCCTTTGATTTTTCCTATCAAATAAGAAAAGAACAGTGATCAGCTGTAAACAATTTGGGGTGCTTACTTGCCCACAGTCCTTCACGTCAAAGATGGGAATAAGACCCAAATCTCCAGGGTAGATTTGCTTAATTGGAGTAAACATTGTGTTGCACTCTCTGTTGACAATTTTAATACAACAACACCAGGCTTTATCTGTCACATAGATGCAGTTCTCTGTTGGGAGGCAAATGAATTACTCAGTGTTTGAGACAGGAGTACAAAGCGTCCATGCAACTGAGGACTATGCCATGAGAAATACAGCCATGGAGGTCAAATGCACTGTTTCTTTGGTGTGGGTGGAATGTCGTAGGAGAAGTGGCAATGTTGTATAATTTCTCAAGCTTTTAATAGGTCATGGAAATGAAAGCCTAATCCTTTAGAAATTCATCAATACAACTGAAAATCTTTAGCAATATACCATAGTCCATCTTTTGAACTAATGATAGCAGATGAAGGGGAGGTGTCATCCTGTTTGTGAATCACTAGAAGGGGAGGTGTCATCCTGTTTGTGAATCACTAAAGAAGGCTTCTTAAAGTGCTAATTTTCATAGGTTTTGGTAGAAATTAAAATAACTTTAAGGTTCAAGAACTAATCTAGTCTTAGAGTGGAACTTTGTTGCGAGGTGGGAGGGGAGTGAAGCGAGGAAGAGAGTGTGATTTTGACACAGCTTTCAGCAGAGAACACAAATGATGACAGAATCTGTGCGGTTTTTATTTCAATTTAAAAATGAAAAAAAAATTTAAAAGGAAGCAAATATCATCATGGAAATTGGTCTTTAGGAGACTCATCCGGCCCTTGGTTTCAGTCCTTTATCTGCCTGGTGCATACCTGGCCTGTAATCCTGATGTCCCATATCCCGTATGAGTTTGTCAGCTGCAAAGAAATTCTTGTTCTTCTTGTAAATTCTTTCAAACCCATCACAGCAACCTTCCCACTCTGCTGCTTGGAAAGATCATGTTTTCATTGCAGATTGCTTAGGGCAGGTAGGTGATTTGGTTGTTTTTGATCTTTTGCCCAAAGAAGATTTTGCCCCTCTCCTTTGTCTTTGATTTTGCCCAACTCCTTCTCTCTGTGATTTTCCCTGCTGTTTCTATTTCTTGTGTTAACCTCATACAAGTAGTTTGTTCTTCCCATTGTTCCCTGAAAGCCTTGCAAATGCATTTTCCTGATTGAATGCTGTCAGCAGGGGGAGCATCAACAGCACAGGAGAGTCCCACCAGGGCTACTGGGTCTTCATGAAGGAATGGAGTCAGACTTGCAGAATCTTAAAGACAGAAGTTTGGCCATCAACATGTGCATCACAGACAGTTCCATGACCGGAAGTGTTGACTCATATGTAAAAGATAGTGAGCTCTTTATATTTAAATGGAAAGAAAAGAATGCCAGCCTACATACCTGTCAGAGTTGCCATTAAAAAAAAAAAAGAAAAAAAAAAAGGACAACATGGGAAAAATAAGATTGTGCTTGAGGTCTTTCTCCAATTATTTAAAATTATTTATTTTAGATATTCACTTTTGTTGTTGCGTTCCTTGTCTAGTCTCTAGAGTGTGAATTAGTTTTTTGCTGGTGAATTTCAAGGCTAATAAATTATGTTGATATTGACCAAATGAAAAATAAACCAATTTTGATTATGCTGGCATTGAAAGAAAACAGCTTGGATAATCTTTACTGTCTGGACATGCTGTACACTTGGCTGATTCTTTCCTTTAGTGAGTCATTGTTTTCTGGTAAATGCTGATTACTCCTCCATGTGCATTTGTGAAAATCTCATTGGGCTAGGCTGTTGTAAATAGTGCAAACATCAATATGCTGTCAACATATGTCAAAATAAAAATGGTGCATCCTGCCTTCTATGTTAAGAATCCAGAGTTGACATATATAACACAATATATGAATACTTCTATAAAATTATAATAAAATATTTCAACACAAAATGTTATGGTAGCTAGAGACTTAGATAATTCACTGTAAGAATGTTAAAAGGATATATATGTTTGAACAACTTGTGTACACCAAGAGTGGAATGAAAATGTAAGTTTTAAGATTAAATTAACTCTGACTATTCACTAAACAGAAGATGAAAATAAACTTTTAGGACTCTCCAACCACAGTGGAGTATAGAAAACTCAAGTTTTCTGAAGTGATGCTACTTAGGTTTATAAGATTGTGGTAGGACTTGCCGCTCTGATGTCTGAAGTGTTCAATTTGTCTTTCACTTCATGCTTATAGCTATTTGTGAGCTATTTATAGGCAACCCAAATGTCCCTATGATTGAATTCTCTGGGGATCCTGATGAGGTAGATGTCTTTTGATTGTATTTAATTCACACCAGTTATACTGCATTCAGCCATAGCAAATTTTTTTCTAAGTAAATATAGTGCTGGCATATATGGTTATGGTGTTGGTGTACGTTTTTATTATTACCTAGTGGGTAGAGTGTTCTTCTACATTTAATTTCTCCCTAAACTTGTGGAACTTTTGGTTTACCACTCCCCAGAAAAGGGCCTGTCCTGGCTAAAGAAACTCAGTGATACTCTTGTGTCGGACCAGCAGTGAATGTTCAGGACCAAGACCAGGGACAGATGAGAAGAGAACTGGCGTTAGGTCTTACAGCTGGTGCCAGCCTCATTGCTTCTCAGAAGAGATGGGAAGGTCCCTTTTTCCTCACCAGAATTGTTTTCTGATCCCCGAAGCTAGGACCACACAAGGCTTCCAGAGCTTTGGCATTGGCAAAGCAGACTGTGGGACTTTGACTGTTTTGGTACCAGAAGATGATGTAGGTAGGAACCAGCTGACTGATGTAGGTAGATACCTTTTTTTGCCTACATTTACATCCCACCCTAAGTGCTTCTTGTAGCACAACATTAGAGCATACCACAGTTTTTAAAAATACTTATCCATTTGATTTTATAGATATAGAAATACTGTTCTTTCCTACAGAAAAACAGAAGAAGATAAAGTAGTATATGATCACATAAGCTGGCTTCAGTAATGCAAAGTCTTGAATTTTTCTCTTCTAAGTCCTAAGGCAGACCTTAACAAACAGATCCTCTTTCTTCTCTGCATGTGCTCAATGTTTTGCTAGCAAATATTGTAAAGTTGTGATTTTCTTTTCTCCTGGGCTGTTCTCCTGCAACATATGTATGTCTTCAGTTCTGCAAGATAAGTAGGTACAGTTCTTCATGCAGTTAACCAATTGGTATATATAGTATTCCTATGTTTAAAATGCCTTTGAAGACTCGTCCAAAGCTCACTGAAGCCAATGACATCTTTGTTTAATTTCAATGGAATATGAATCAGGATGTGGATTGAAAGAGAAAATGTGGTCTTGCTTCTGCACTGAGAATTAATGCAGGCATCCTTGAAAGTATAGGACGTTATTTGGTTGTAGAAATAATGAGAGCATATGGGATCACGGGCTTAACAGAAATGGCTGTTTCACACTTTCTAAAGTGTGCACTATAGTCTGAAGCAGTACCTGTCTGAGCAAAACTTCAGCATGCAGATATCTTTTCTGAGAAAAGAGATTTTTTCACCAAATTTCCTTCTATTTTGAATTCAGCGATACTGGAGAGAAAATATATCTCTCTATTTAAAATAGATTTAAAAGAATATAGTAATCTACAAAAACATTGTAAATCAAATTAAACTAACAGCCTGAGTTTTGCTTAACATAGCAAGGTTTTCCTTTGTCCAAGCGCTGTTATTGATGGAATCATAGGATAATTTGGGTTGAAAGATACCTTTCAAGGTCTTCTAATCCAGTCCCCCTGCAATGAGCAGAGACATCTTCAACCAGATCAGGCTGCTTACAGCTCCATCCAACCTGGCCTTGAATGTTTGCAGGGATGGAGCATCCCCCATCTCTTTGGACAATGTCACAGTGTTTAATCATTCTCACTGTCAAAAATTAGTTCACTTTTTCTTGTCTGAATCTACCCTCTTTTAGTTTAAAACCATTATCCCCTGTCCTACTTCAACAGACCTTGCTAAAAGGATTTTTAATTACTGAAAAGACGTAATAAGTTCTCTTGGAGCCTTCTCTACTTCAGGCTAGGAAGTCCCTATTCTCTCACTCTGCCCTCAGAGGAGAGGTGCTCCTTTGATCATTTTTGTGACCCTCTGGATTTGCTCCAATAGGTCCACATTCTTCTAATATTGAGGTCCCAGAGAGCTGGATGCTGTACTTCAGGTGCGGTCTCATAAGACCGAAGTAGAAGGGCAGACGCCCCTCCCTGGCCCTGCTGGCCATGCTCTTTTGGATGCAGCCCAAGACGTAGTTGTGTTTCTGGGCTATGAGTGCACATGGCCAGGTCGTGTTCAGCCTCTCATCCACCAGCAGCTCCAAGTCCTTCTCGGCAGGGCTGCCCTCAATCCCTTCATGCCCCAGCCTGTGTTGATACCGGGTTGCCCAACCCAGGTGCAGCACCTTGCTCTTGGCTTTGTTGAACCTTGTATTGAGCTTCCCCCCAAGATGAGCTCAGTTTGTTGGAGTAGGGTACTAATAATGCCGGGGTTGCGGGTCTGATTCCCATAGGGCACATACACTTAAGAGTTGGACTCAAAGATCTTTGTGAGTCCCTTCCAACTCAGAATATTTTGTGACCCTCAAGTTTGTCCGGGTCCCTTTAAATGGCATCATATTAATTTTTAAGCATTGTTTTCAAGTTTAACAAAGCTACAGCAAACTGAAAATTCTTTTGAGCACACACAGTCAAAAATATTTGGAAGTCCCCTGGACAGATTTCCTGCTAATTGTCACAACACTGTGTCCTGTTAATTAAACAGAATGATTCAGCAATTAGAAAGTTTTCATGGGTCAATATTTGGACTGTTTTTAGAATAAAAATGGAGGAAAACCCCATATACTTTAAAGTAATAGAGATGTGAAAAACCCCCACAATTTGTCAATGTGTTGTTATTATTAAAAGGACTGTTTATGGTTTTTAAATCCCTACCTTTCAGAGATGGTTCTTTTCTTTTTTTTTTTTTTAATCTGTTAAAATGTGTTGGTTTTGAAAAAGAATTTTTAAGTGAAAAGAAAAATTATGGCTTCCATTTCAACTTCATCAAAATCTCTGGGGATTTAAATTTAAAATATTTGTTTTTCAAAATTTATTTACTGTAAATTGTAATACAGGAAATCAGATTTGACACAAATCATTTTGGTTTGACCGTAAAAATTTTTCTAGAGAAGGGAAGAAAATGCTCACCACTCTGGAGAGTGAATACATGATGAGCTACGTTGAAGTGCGCTCACTAAAACCACAAACCTTTCAGCTGCTGGCAGCAGTTCACTCCTGATAAATACAAGATGAGTCCATTGCACTGTGAGTGCAATAGTGCTGTCTGACTGAAGGACCAGCTTTGAATTGAAAAACACTTGAATGTAAGCGAGACATTTGCTGATGAGGTGGGATCAGACAGAACTGTTATTTTCCTTGTAAGCCTTCGGTATCATCTGAAGCCAGTACTGTTGCAGAGCTGCCTCTGGTTGAACGGCACTCTACTTTCAATGTACATTTGCTGGTGGAGACAACAAAAATTGCTACAAAGAGAAAGAAAGTGTATTTCTGGTAAACTGTAGCTTCTCTCAAACACTTCCTGCTGTCTTCAGAACAAACCCAAAATTTCATCATTTTTCTTGACCATTAAGTCTTTTGAACATTTTTCAGCTATCTCAATTACCCATCTATCTCAGCAACCAGCCTATTGTTACTGAGGAAATACCCTTCAAGATGTATATTAGGGACATCATTTCAGTGATTATTTTCTATGGAATAATGACCATTTTGTTTCATTAGTGGTTTTCTGGTTCTAATCAGACATTTATTTTTCACATTCCTCAAACAAGGTTGCCCAGCATATGTTAAGGGAACTGTGTGTGTACCATATGGCTAAGAATAATAAATGCTGTATAAAATGGGGAGAGTGAAAGAGGAAGAGTAATGTAATATAATAGATAATGAATTCAGCTCCATTATATGATTTTATCACCGTGAGGCTGCAAAGATGAAGGAGCACACATGGACTTTAAACCCCAGTGATTTTCACTTTCAGTATTCTAAACTGAAATTTCTTCTCCCTCATCTTGATCAGATGTCTCTGTAGTCATGAAACAACAAAGAAGGAAGGTTTAATTCTTGTATAGAATTGTGCTGTTTAACTCCAGTTTCAAGAGAGGTAAAACACATTAAGTCCAAGTATGTGGAACTGGAACCACCATGGAGACAGGCCTGTGGTGTGTGGGCATTGGGGTACATTTTCTGCATTGCAAAACAGCATTCTGGTAATTTCTAAGTAGCAAGACCACATACTCTGACTTATACAAAAAAAAGTAGGCTCCAAAATAAAGCTAAACATTCCTTTTAGAACTTGACTGGACTTCAGGAAGTGAATTTTCACATTGCTCTAATCATCTGCTATTAAGGTTTGAAGTCCGTAAAAATCTTCAGCTCAAATCACTAGAATGAAGGGCTGAAATAAAAACGTTTTGATTTCCTAACCAATATCCACAATTTTCAAAATGTGTTCTGGAAAACAAAATGCTCGTTGGATGATAGCATGAGATATAAAAGGGACATTTCAAGACATAATTTAACACAAATGGTTGCCTGATATGAGACCTATTATTTGGAGTTTGGCTGATTCTGTGATCAAAATCCCACATAGTACTGTAGTTTTCAGACGTCATACTAATAGTGAAATGTGCATTTGGCTGGGCAGATCTCTGATTTGCTATCAATAGAAATCTGAACAAATTATCTGAATGCAAGATGGCTCAGAGCTAACTACCTTGATCCACAAGCAGCCTTGTCCTAATAGTGCCACATTTCATAGGTGTGTTAATGTTGAAAGTTAAACACACTGGATGCTCACACTTCTACTTCTAGCATGTGTATTATAGTCAGGGCTGTACATCATATACTGTCTGTAACCTTGCTTACAAGGATTATAACTTACTATTGTTACAGCTGCAAGTTATTTAATACCAATACCTAAAAACTGTGCTCATTAGGCTCCTAACCCGTGTCTCTCCCTGAAAAGCATATTATCATTGTTGGCAATATCAATAATTTTACCTAAAGTAAGTAATACAGCCCTGCCTCAATTTTATGATTTAAAGGTAGTTACTGAGAACCCTTGAGTTCTTAACATATAATTTAGGATCAGCTAAATGTACACAAGACCTCACTTATTGGAGAATCAGAGGTGTATAAATCCATATTAGTTTTTCTTTCCAACTTTTGTTTCAAGTGTACCTGGTAGATTTATTGCTTGGCTGTGCTTCGGTAGTCTGACTCCCTGTGGTGATTTCCAAAGGTCTGCAGGCAGGAATATACCCTTAGTGTTGCAAAAGATTATGACATCATGGATGTTAAAAAGAGAATGAATGATGTGGTTAGTCATGCATTCAATATATTACTAGAGAGGGGGTTATATGGAAACATGGCCTTTCTGTCAGGTAGAATAAATGACATATATAATTTGTTTTGTCCTTCTCTTAAAAGAACAAGGGAAAGGAGATAATCTGTCTTAATAAGGGCATGCTTAGAATATCAACCAACAAGAAAGTAATATATTCTTAAACATCCATATGTGATCTCCTTATTAAATTAGGATGTTGAGCTCAATTTAAAGTATCAATATATAAATCAGTCAGTCAGCTAAATTAGCCAGTTTTATACTGATAAATGGGAGTTAATAAACCAATTACTTCTTTCTGAACCATAAGGCTCTGGTTTCCAAATCAGTTGTATGAGTTATGGATTACTGACACAATTTACAAGTTTTCATTTACATGACTTATAGCCTTGATTTCTGAGGAATTAGTCGTTTATTGTATTAAAGGCACAACAAAACAGCATTTGCGTAGCGTTACGGTTGAAGCAAAGCAACAAAACTCTTGGACTTCTCAATTTATGGTGACAGTGTTCCTTAGTCTAGCTGCTGTTGTTCATAACATACAGAGAGTTAAGGACAGAATTGTTGCCTTAATATTGAAGGTCATGACTTTTCAATCTGTGAGTCATGACCTGTGTTCTATACTTGTTGGGTTTTGCCTTTTCTTTCTCTCAATTCTGTAAGTACACAGCGCTAGCAGGCAGTTCTTCACCTATGTTGGCCACTTGCTATGAAAGAGGTGGTATTAAAACTTGTCAGTGTATTGCCACATAACCTTCACGTTTTCTTTTTTTATGAGGCTCAACTTTGTATAGGTTGATGTCATTGAAGGATTGGAAATGATTACAATGTGAGCAAGGTCAAGCTTATATAGGGTGTGCCGTAAATAAATTTTCTTTTTAATTTTTCACACGCTTTTCTCCTTTTAATGCTTACTGCCTGGTATTTATCTTATTATTCCATTCAGATAGAAGTAACCTGTCTCTTGGGCCACACAAGTCTCAAAGAGTTGCACAAACTAGGCAAAGTCAGATAGAATTTAGTTAGAGTCCAATTAATTCTTTACGAAGCAGTTCTAAAATTCAAGAAAGGTAATGGTTTGCAGATTAAACCATTTACTGTCCTCTACCATGTTACTCATTAAGAGTACAGTAATGGCAGTGGCAATAGCTATTATGAGAGAGACCAATAAGAACATTTAAGGAAGACTTCATGATGCATGCTGATAATGTCTGTGTAGCTCAGCTCATTCAGTGTTTCAAAAAAGAACCCTCAAAAACCAAACAACCACCTGAAAAGAACCAAACCCAAAAAAACCCAAACCAAGCGTCAAATCAATAAAATCATATTCAGATTGAAAATATAATTTTCCTCATGAAAAAAATTGGTGGTGATGCAATGAGCTGAGAAATCAAATCTGGCTATGTAGTTCCTGAGACATCCCAGATAAAAGTTAGGAATGAATAAGAAGGTAGACAAAAAAGTCAGGAAGAAACAAAGGAACCAATAGCCCATTGTAGCAGAATTCTCAGAAGAAAAAATACTCCTAACAATAAAAGATTTATGTGGCCAAAAGTAGGATTGCCCTGAGATCTGACCTAAGTGACAGACTCTATTTTACAGACTAGCAGAATTAACAAGAGTCTGGTGAAAGAGTAACTCTAGTCTTCATATTTACTCTGCTATGTTTACCTTGCAGGCAATCCAGAAACTGGATTAGCACTAAGTGTGGGATGAACAATTTAAGAGACTGTCTTTCATCTCCCCAGCGTATCTCCATTCAAATATCAGCCGCTAAGAGATAGGCAAAGCTCACAGTGTGTGTCTTTCTTAATGGCATGATCAGTGCTGCTGTGTGATGTGGAGCCAGTAAACTTAGTCACTCACTATAAAGGAATTATTTTGATTAATAAAAATAATCTTCCTATGACGAGGATTTTACTTTTTCCTCACTGAAATGCATTGAAACACATAAATATTTACTCCCATAATTATTATACACCAGTATCTGCCCAGTGCATGATATATTTTAAAGCTCAGAGTCCAAGCTCCAAACAATAATGATCCAAACAATAACTCATGACAGAGGCAGTCAGGTGGTCATCTCCCTGGTATGTGTTGGAGACTAAGTATTGTTTTCAGATGTCAGGCTGTATAAAAATGCTTCTAAGGGGATATCATAATGGGTTTCTTTAATTTTACCAACTTTTACCCTCAAGCCTTATGTAATTGGCTAATACCTATTATGTTAAACAGCTTTGACCAGAGTAATTTGGCCTGCACTAGTGGCATTAATATTATTGGAAAGCATCAATAAGTCTTCCAGTTATAGGCAGATAGGTGTTACCTATCAAATGCCTGGCTAACAGAAAGATAAATGGATTTACTGTCAAATAGGATATATTAGTAATAAAATATCAAAGCATCTAAATAAAATTAATTAAAAAGGCTAATTTTCGATAGACCCAACAGGAACTGAAGTAAAATATTCCAGTGTTGACTCAGGAGCAGCCAAATTGCTTCCATTTATACACCTTTCTTTTTGGCCTCGACGAAAATGAAAGTTATTTAATTATTTAAAAGAAGTGGCATTTTGGCAGAACTTCACAATTCCCTTCAGTCATCTATAAATTTATGAGATTTTAGATAACAGAACTTCCCTTAATATACCTTCCAGGATGCTAAAGAAAAGCTATTTGTTTACAGTATACGGAGCGATGCCAGATCTGGCTAGTCTGGAGGCAAGATTTTTCAAGCTTTTGATCTGCAGGCTCTGGTTTCCAGAATGTTGAGATCCATGTTAAAAAGGAATCTGGTGTACAGAGTCTGTTCATTGCATTGCCACAATTATAAAACAGAACCAGATAAAAACACTGATAAGAGTGGCTTAGAAATATGGAACAATGACTGCAAGAATGGTGACCAAAAGGACAATGGTCTACATACAGGAGATATTACAAAATCAAGAAGTATTGGAAGAGGTGAACACAAGATCTTTATTTACTTTTTCTTCACACAAGGACTCAGCACACGAAAACAGTGTCAAGAGAAGGCCTTTTTTCCTCTCCCCACATAACTAAATGGTGGTCATGGAGTGCTGTGGTACAGAGTTGTTAGCCACAGAGTGCTATGGAAAGTAAAATACAAAAGGAATCAAACAGTACTAAAGTAATTCCTGGAAGATGGATCCATCAGTGACTTTTAAACATGTAGGAAAGTGCTCAGTGATTGCTAAAAGTGGAGAGATTGTATCAGATTGTTCTGTACGTGTTTTTAATATCCCTACATGACCATTGTTGGGGGTAGGATACTGGGCTATGCAAACTGTTGTGTCCATGACCTTTTTGAAATGCTTAATTTTCAAGGATTTAAGGAAAGGAAAATTCTTATCAGTTATTATTGGTTATTACCTCATCTCTCTAAACTGTCCTCCAGACCAGCGCTCCATCTTACTCTTCTGGGCTTCCTTACTTTGCTCCATTTTCTTCTTGTCATATACACTCCTTTTAACATTCTTATTAGAAGGACATTGAAGATGGAACGAATCTAATTCATATATTGAATATTGATATCCTGTACAGCCAGGCCTGGACTCTAGAGGCAGTAATTTTTCCTTCACCGTAACTATTAAGCATGATTATATTGCTGCCATGTCCATTTTGATGACTAGATAAGAACTAGATTTTTCATACCTGATTGTTCTGAGCTGGATTAATTGTTTTTATGTAACTTTCTGTTCTATTTAACATACAGGACAATGGCTCTAAATGACCACATGACCATGACAGTTAATGTAAGCAAAGACCAAAATGCTTTTGGTTTTGAAAAACAAAGAAAGGCAGATAAAATTCAGTCTGCATGTATTTAATAGTCTCCAAAATTTTGCAGGTTGAAGAGAAGGCTTATTTTAATAAATGGTTCCAGCTCTGAAGCCATGATGTAATACTTGTAAATTCCTTTAAGATGATTATAGTGGCAGTTTAGCATCTATCATTCAAGATAGACTAGCATAATAATGATCACAAATAACTCATCACACATCCCTGCTATAGCTCTTTGTCCAGTATGGTTCATATTGCTGATATTCAGTTCCTCCAGGTGAATTTGATGAAGTAAATCTCAGGGAATAATCTTAATTAATAAACTTAATCCTCTTATACATGTTAAAGAACACAGTCTGATGGGTTTTATTTTTGTTGGGTGTTTTTACTTTGTATTTATGCCTGTGAGGTTGTATTCTCAGACCTTGCACGCAAAACTGGAGAAGACGCAGAAAAACTTCCTAGGCTGCAAATATATAATGAAAAATAAGCTTATACACTCATCCTTTGTTTGGATTACCATGAGACATTTTGTAATGGCACGACCAATGTTAACTGTTCGGGATGATTTCAGCCAGCTGGATTAGTGCGAGTCATCCCTGCCCATGGCAGAAGGGATGGACCTAGATGATCTTTAAGGTCTGTTCCAACCCAAGACATTCTAATACTCAGTGATTCACTTCCCTCTCCCTGGAGAAGCTTGGGTGCCTCTCTTTTTGCCTGTGCCACATTTTTCCCTCCATGGAACTCGTTGGCCAGTGCAGACAGACAACCTTCCCTCTGGAGGTAACACTTTGTGGCATGGCTGTACAGACCATGCAGGTGCCCGGAAGGTGCAAGATCTCAGAGGGATTTTCCTTCTGCATGCCTATAGTGGACCCTCAGGTCCCGTTCTTGTCACCTTCGTTGAATCTCCACTCTCCAGGGAAGATTTATATTCTTTTGACGTTGAAGAGTTAAACAAGGGGAAAAAAGACTTTTACACTGCCCTGTAAAAGTCATGTTTTGCTGGCAAACAGCAGCAAACTTGCTAGGCTTTCTTCATTAGAGTCTTGCCATTTAAGCCATCAGCGTCATTTTGTGAGGACATCAAACATGTGTACACCAGATGCTGGCAATGCAGAGCAGCTCTAAGGACCTGACTCAACTTAACAATAATCTGCGGACAGCGGGTGTGAACCTGAGCTGGGCCAACACCTCATCAGACTGCATGGCTAATTGATTTCAAAATTAGAGTTGGTATTTCTGAACAATAATCTTAAAAGGCAGCAATAAAATACATCAGAATCCTTTGAGCTAGCCAAGCTTTCATCCAAATGGCTTATTACAAAGAGCTGGCACACCTGAACTTTGGCATAGACAAATAAATCCCAAAACAGTAAATGGAAACCACATTTGGCACTGGAGGTTTGTCAAGAGAAGTTTGTAGTCATCAGGAAACAAGATTTTGGATTTTTTTTCCTTAGTGGCAGGAAGTCATTCACTGGATGTATTTTATTCCAACTGCTATGATTTATGCAATGAAAATATAGGTAGTGTTGAGGAGAATGCTCTTTTTTCTTAATTTTTTTTTTTAACATTTCACAATCTTCAGGATCCCAGAAGCGCTAAAAGCACAGGAAGGGTTACAGTTATCCCAACAGTGATAACTTAATTGCATCTGTCGGCCTCCCTCTTTGAACTTTGAACTGCTGTTTTGTGGCGTCATGATCCAAAAGGATTTAGATCTGACTTTTGTGTGGCTCCAATAAATTATACCCAAGTATCTGAGCAATGCCTGGAATCTTATCTTCAAGGCAGGATGAGGCATCTCACTTAAGGAATGGTATAAATTTGGAATACAAATCTCTTTAGGTACCAGCATTTCAGATCAGGCAGAAAAGATTGCTTTTTCCTTTGCAATAGTTTGAATTAGAAGAAAATTAAGAATATGGATATAAAATCATTAATTTTCTTAAACATTTCCTGAAAAAAATGGCTTGGAATGGCTTCAAAATGAGACTAAACCAATCTTTGCAGTCAGAGGCTGAACTGTGCAGTACCTGAAATCCATTTGCATTCAACATCTCCATTGTTTATAAAAAAATTTTATACATCTGAATTTGATAACTAAAGATGTAGCAGTCTAGAGGCAATTGCAGCTTTCATCATTAATTGGTTTAGGTGAAGTGTTACTCACTGCTTGATTCCTAGCGTTGTGTTTAAATATTGGTGGTTAAGTTTTACCATTCTGACAGTCTCGGGTTGAGTTTGTTATAGCTGATATAGGTCTCTTTGTGGCTTTGAGCAATTGTGGTCTGTACCATTTATATTAATGTTAGTATGGTCTCAAACTCAGCTCAAAATGTGAGTCTTGATGGTACGCATTACATCTTCATAAACACCCTTAGGACAAGTATGACTCCAGAGTTATTATACATTACTATGCCAAGGGATATAAGCAGTCTTTTCGCTATGCATCTGACAGCTGTAGCAAGGTCAGCTTTAGTCAATTCAAAATATTGTCTTTTTTTTTGGTTTATGTCTAATTACAATTTTCAGGCATGGCCTGATTCTCATCTCACTTACAATGTGAGTTTCCAGATGTATCTCTGGATTTTCACAGGGTTATTCATAACGAAAAAATTGGTCTGTGATATGCCAACTTTCTGATTATCCAGAGCCCAATTCAGTTATACATGTTTAAAACAAGCCTAATTCTATTAGTTGCCAATCTGTAGTGCTGTGAGAGGATAATCAGACCTTGTAGATTCATCTTACCCTTATGAAAAATTTTGCTATGCACATTATTTTTAATCTTGCCAATATATAATTGTATCTCCTGTGGGCCAGGCATGTGAGAGCACCTTTTAGTCATGTACTATATTTTAGTCATGATTAATTTTAGAAATGTTTTCAGTTCCACATGTTTGGGATATGTGGGTTAATTCACATTTTTACCCATTAATTAACTGCAAAAGTTACTCTTCTCCATATTTCAGTCCAGTAAAGTGTGCTGAAATAATGGAATTTTTAAATAAAATACCTCATCTTATATTAGAAGCATCTTATATTAGAGTACAATAACTTGGGATTCTCACATCCATACACACATTGACTTAGCATCCAATTACTTAGCCATTAATGCTCATTTGATTGTTTGGTTTTAAAATAAAGTATAAATTAAACTAAATATCTTACATGCAAATAAATACTAATGGGACAGATTCAGACCTCTCCTACTTCTGCTCCAACAGCCTCACTTCAGCAACGGTTGCAGAGGCGCAAATGAGGACAGATTTACCTCTAAATTTTTGCTTTGCTCATATTGACACTTCCCTTTGCATAAAATCAAGGACTCGTTTCTGTAAAGTTAAATAAGGGATTGACATTTGTAACTTAACTCCAGCACATGGCTCTTCATGTTTTCCTCCTACTTCTACAAGTATTCATATGTAAAGCAAGAGAATACATCAAAGTGACACAAACAGCATAACAAGAGTCTGTCTACAAAGTCCTGCGCCAGCTGGTACTCTTACATGGTTTAGATTAGAGTCCAGAGAGTACTAAGGCTGGACCACCGCAGGAGAAAGAGCTAGGGGACATTGCCAGTGCTCCCATGCACAGTAATAGACAGACACCTGGGTCAAATTAATCCAGGCTTATCCACTGTGAAAATTCACAGGGTTTAATGGCTTTCCTTACCTGTGAAGGGGTGGTCTACTAACAGGACTTCTGTAAGGAGTCTGATGCAGAGGGGCAGATTGCAGATTTTTTGTGTGTTAAAGGTCAAAATCTATAGTAAGAGGCAAACAGGTGGGAGTAAACACACAAAAACCAGAAAAATGCAGCGAATACATGAATTCCTCAGTTTTCATTAATTTTTTAGTTTTGAAAAGCAACTGAGATACTATTATACCAAGTTCCAAGAGAAAACTATATTTACTGGTTATGAGGAAAAATAGTAAACTACATTCCTGCTATATGCTACAGGATTATTTTATTATAGAGAAAGATAATGGAACACGTGTGATATTTGTATTTCCGTGGAATGACTTTAAAGTCTTTTCCCCTCTTTATCTCTTAGGCTTCTCTATGCAGACACTTCATTACAAGAAATTTTTCTGTATTCTCAAAGTTTGATCACTCTCTATCTTCCTTTCATGTCAAAATATAGAGCAGGATTTTTCTGTACTTAAATCTTCAATAGGACACAATAGACCCAATGGAGAGGGGATATGGACCCACTCATTTGCAAAAAAAAAGCTTGGCTGTATCACACAGTTTTAAGAATATTCTTCAAATATATCATTAGTGCCATTAGCTGTCATGCATAACAAGAGGCAATCAGCAGGTTTCCTAGCTCTAATGCTGCAGTTAAAATAGTTTTGGATTAGGATTTGTTTGTTTGCTTTATTCATGCATTAGTCTTCGATAACAATGCTACAAACATGACTGTGCTTGTCTTCTATATGGAGATGGATGAACTGGGTTTCTCCGAAACAAGGCCAGGAATTCAACAAGATAACAGGGAAATCAGAAAGTAACTGGAATTTTTACAGGGCTTCTTCTACACTGTTAGTATCTCCTAAGGTTTTGTACTGCTGGCTGAAGCAGCTTCCTGGCTTGGTGCTTACATTGCTGAAAGACCAGGGGTTATCACTGTCTCAGCTGGCTCCCCCAACAATATAAAATATTTTAATGTGGCCCACCACAACTAACAGAAAGCTATGTAGTCGTGTAGTGTTACTGCTTTATCTGTAGTGAGAAAGCCGCTGTCTTGTTGCTGTAGAAAGGCAGTTGCCTTATCATTATAGGTAAAGCAAAAGTCTTTCCAGAAAGTTTTAATGTCTATTAAATATTATGCTTACTCTGACATTGGAATACTTATTTCTTTGTCAGTAATTAAGACATAAGATTTTCTTTTTGTTTCCAGTTTTAAATAAGCCCATCAACCTATCAATACAAAAAGTAGAAATGAGGCAAAGGGACAGAGCAGTTCTAAAAAAGAGTAATCTCCACTGTTAATTTGGAGGATAGGCAGAAATGGCTAAACAAATGTGCTATGCTTTGGAAGAATAAAGATTTGTGGATTTTAAAATACTATAACTTAATAAAACTCAAACCTTAACTTGAATGTTTAAATCTGTAATTGCATATAGAAACACATAATGTCCATAATGATTTATGAATGCATATTTGTCCAGAAACTGTCTCCTATGGAGAGCACTAAAGGACCATGATGCCATTGCTGGTGTACAGGAAATTTGTAAGGAAGGAAAATTTTATGATTCCTAGTCAGGGGAGAAGAGAAGGACTAGAAAGTCCTACAACTTGACAAGCACTGCAGACCAATATTAACCAATGTCACCATGGCAGTCAGTTGAGGTGATGTGATGGCCCTCTGGGAAAAGAATGGAAGAGCTCTGCAAATGTATAGCTAAAAACATCAGTATGTTGATTTTTGCTTGATTTCTAGGCCTTGACCCTTACAAAGTTACAAATAAAAATCCCAATGGAGTAGGATGAAGCAGACATGACAACAGTTGTTGAGAAAATAACTTGCAATACTTGAAATAACATTAAGGGACAAGATATATGGGTACACCACATGAATAAAACATTACATTGGCCTGGAGTTCTTTCCTTTTTTTTTACCAGATGTTGTTTTGCTAAATCATAGGGGTACTTTCAGAATACATAATACACAAGGCACAGACTGTTAAAGGCAATGATGATATAATATTAATCCTCCTGGTACTTCTCCAGTGCGTCTGTTTGGCTCTACTCACCTTGAGTTCATGCTGATGGGAGTCTAAGAGATGTTGAGGGAAGTGAAAGCTGCATCTCTCCCCATCAACAACTACCTGTGACAAAGTGTGGCCTGACCTCTCAAAATAATGTCAGCAAGATGCTGGTCCGAAGGAAAGCATCTCACAGAAAGGCAGTGCATTAACAAGCGTGCTAATGACTTTTTACTTGCATCAGAAAGGCAAAATTGTAATTTAGATACCTACAAATTAATTGTTTATGTTCTACCAAATATTTCTAGCTACAGTAAAATGTCTGTGCTAATTTAAGACATCTGAAGATCCTGATGGCAGTGATGAAACAGGACTAACAAAGATATTATAGTTTGAAAGTGGAGTAATGTAGAAAGACACAGTAATAAGTACATCAAGTCATCTGATGTGCAGTATGAGGAAAATAACATCAAGAATAAACATGCTGATTAATATGCCTAATTCTAAGCATATTATTTTCAGAATTGATTTAACTTTTCTCTCTTTGTCTCTCTTGCTGTGGAGATCAATCTATGCCATTTTTCTCCTTTTATAGCCTTATTTTTCCTTCTTTGTTCAGCATTATCAAACCATGACACAAATTCAATTATGATGTTGTGATGCCAAACCTGTGGTCCTGGCAAAGTGTATCATGCAGCATATCTAGGTAAGTGAATTAAAAAAGCATCTGAGCAGGTATCTGGTGTGTGTCACTGTTCATTCTTCCATAATAAACTATATTCTTCTTCTCATTCATTTGTCAATCACAGTAACTAAAGATTATTATATGCTGTATGTACGTGACACCAGCAATTTGCAAAGTCTGTTGGCAAGAAAATCAGGTTAGAATGACAGAGTGAGAAATTAAGCAGAAGTCTGATGTAATTAGCTATAACAATCAGTGCTCTAATTTCTGATTTATTGTTTCCTGTTTTCCTGCTGCTTTCAGTCCATGCATACTGTATGTGCTTCATATAGGTCAAACAATTGTCTTATCAGTCCTGGCAAACCAAGAGGTCAGAGTTAACAATATTTATTTAAACATGCAGGATGCTTCCCACTGCAATTAGGAAATAACTATTACTAATAGATCTTTGGTGCTATTTCCTCATTTATAAGACTGTGTAAAGACATAAAGGCAATAGGGAATTCAGATTCAGATTTCTTCATAAATATTTCTTGCAGATAGATTTACTTGACTAGTAGCATTTTGGTTTGTTAAACTGACCACAACAAATTGCACCAAATGACAATCTGACAACAAAATATCAATATGAAATATTTGCACATACATGTATCAGTTCAATAACAATGGGCATGTGGCATTATGTAACGCCAGATCTTAAAAAAAAAAAAAGGCTATCCAAGTCTTGGTCCCTCTGAAATCAATGACAGCTTTGCTGCTGACTGTGATGGGATTACGACTTGGCCCTATAAATTTGTTCTGGCTGCCTTTTTCACATTGTACAGAATTCAAGGTCTTCGGATGAGCAATTCCTTTTCATAATCCAGGACTGAGCATAATTTACTCTTACACAGTTCTTGCAATTCCAGCGGGAATTCACATGACTGCTTGTTTTGATTTGAAATATGCGTAGTAAATTGTGCATCTCACGTATTTACTATATGTATTGAACTCCTCAGTTAACAGACACATTTTCATAAAAAGTGAGTCTAGGAGAGATGCTTAGAGGTCATATATTCTGGTGTCCAAAGTATTTCTAAAAATAAACTAGAACTAAAACATTCCTGACAGAAGCTGGCCTAGTCTATTCTTTAAAAATTCCAGAAACAGAGATACCACAATCTCCTCATGTAATCTATTCTGCTATCTACTCCAGTACTCTTAGGGAGATATAATAGCAGAAAAGTTCTGAACTAAATACTCTTGCTGCTGCAAATTAAGCCAATTATTTTCCTTTCTATGGAAGACACAGGGAGGAATTTATTCTTTGTAGTAATCTTTTACATAATTATGTCACATTTCTTCTTAGTCTTTTTTTCCCCTAAAGTTATTAATTTTTAGCTCTTGTTCCTTGAAATTCATATTTACTTGATGTCTGATAATCTCTTTTGCTCTGTGCTGAGCCTTGTCCAATTTTGACAGAGCAAATGCAAAACTTGGTGCTGTATTTACAGCTCTTGTGTTTATACTTCCCATTGTGGTACTTTCTTTATTGAAGTGTTAAGACAGCCATGACTCATGTGATACACTATAACATCCAGATTCTTTTCTGCAGGACTGCTATCTGGGCAAGACATTTCTCAGAGAGTATTTGTGAAGCTGATTGTTCCTACTTAAATATTTTATTTGTCTTGATTGAATTGCTTTCTATTTATTATAGCTTCTTTCTCCCATTTGTCTTCCTTATTTTGAATTCTAACCTTGTCCTCAAAAATGCTTGCACTCCTCCCAGCTTGCTATCATATAAGAATTTAATAAACTTACTGCCTGTTGTACTGCCCAGAGCATTAATGAAATGACTGCACAGTACCAGACTCCAGACAGATTTCAGTAGAACTCCAGTTGATACAGCCTTTCAACATGGTGATTTTCACTCTCTTCTGCACCCTTGTTACAGAGGTGTAAGGAAAAGAAATTATTTTCCTGTTTGGTTGGGTTTTTTCCAATGAGGTTAATATTTATGCAAAGCAGCATTGACTATCTAATAAGTGAAGGTGCAGCACATTATTTTGGCTGTTACTTTTCACTAGATAATTTTTTAAGTACTTAGAAATAGATATTTTGTTTTACAACTGTCTGAAGTCAGGCTAGCTGACGTGATTCCTTGGCTCTCCTTTCCCCACTTTTAGGACTAAGCAGTATATTTCTCTTTTTCTTTTTTTGGTCCTCCAGAACTTTGACCTCTGCAGATTCTCTAATTTCTAATGATTTCTAATGATTCTAAGTTTGTTTCCCCTTTAGATATCTTTGTGACGTCCTATGTAACTCACTGCAGACTGAAGTTTAACCTTGCTGCTTTCAATGCTAATTACAAAATTTGTAATCTCAGATCACTATTTTTTTTTGTGAACCATGAATCAAAAGAATATTAAACATTTTGTCCATCTTGGCATTATCTAGCACCGTTGGCTTTTCATCCCTGTTGACTACCAGGCTAATTTATTGCTTAGAAAATGTATTTTTGAGAAGAGGAGCCACCTGTTCAGAACCTCTGGGAAACATCCATCTGTGAGAGCCAGTTCTAAAGTCATCTGTCAAGGGCCCAGGGCAGTGCTGGAAAGGAGTCATGACTGCAGCATATAACAGCAGCAAACTTAGGACACAGATAATATCAAGGAATTAGATTCCATGAGGTTCTATAAGATTCAGGGACATCTTCTGCCTATGGAGTTGTGTGACATTACCAAAGGGTGCATGAAAATGGAAGGAAAAGGAGGGATGAAGGTGAAGAAAATAAATGTGAAAAATGTCAGCTATTTAGATTGCTTATACTATTTTCAGGAAATATTGCAAAATCTCTTCCCATTTCCCATCCTCTTGAAAGTTAAGAGAAGTGTGGAGTTTTTCTCAGGAAACTTTTGCTTTCAGGATGGATACCTGTCCATGGAGCAGTTGTGTTTGGTAGATTGCAGCCCATGCTCATGAGATTTCTACAGACACCCTGAATGATGGGGTCTGGATGCCCATCCCCATTCCTGGGCTGAGATGGGAGCACTGGCAGTGGCCTGAACCTCAGAGTGGAGCATGACCTGAGTTGCACCAGGAAACCCACACCAGGAAAGAAGGAACTGTTGTGCCTTCCAGTCTGTACAGTGAAGGAGGCAAGCTCCAAAGCATGACAGACATATAACAGCAAACTAAAGAAGTGCTTTAGCTTCTCTTTTTGCTTTTTCTAACGGGCACTGTCTTCGAGTATTTCTGTCTGCTTCTGGAGTTTCTACTTGTTTCTGACTTACTACTTAGAATGCTTATGATTTTGGAAACCTTACTTATTAGTATTACTTATTTTTCTTTCATATCAAAGCACTTTATAAACAGGAAGAGCCTAATTCAGCACTATTCACATGTCAAAGTTTGGGTAGAAAGCAACAGCACAACTGGAACTTAGTTCTCAAATGTGTGTGTGTGAAGGTACTGTAGGAAAATACCTCTGTGTTACTTTGCTGGTTATCATTCAAGGATACAGGAAAATATTTTGAAAGTTCTTGGGATCACAAAATAAACCACTGTGAGAGCAAATTTACTGCTGAAGGATTTGTATTTCTTGCATTACAAATTCACATCGTAGCCAAATGTTCAGCTAGCAGCAACCATTGTAGTTTCCCACAAGCCAGTTTATACCACCTTACAGTAGACGAAGGTAGCTGTAGGATATCATAAAAACAAAAGACACACTGATTAAAAGTTTGTAGCTGATAATCATTGCCCAGATTACTAATGCTAAATATTTAATTTTTTACAATCTCAGGAAAATGTTAACCCAACAGCATTATAGTCTGCAACCACCCTAATATTTTTATCCACCAGATTTCAGTGGACTAGTTTTTCTGTATTTTTTTCCCTCAAAGTAGTTCATCTTACTTATCTGCTTCAAGATATTGATGCTAATTTTCTTTGTCAGTTAATTTGAGGGTAGAAAATATAACTTGGGCTCAGTCCTCCTTGTTTGATAATTTAATACCAATATTATTTAGGTTATTAGTTTTACTGGTAAATCAAGAAGCAAGTTGCTGGAATACAGCTGTGACCCCAGGGCAAGAACTTTCTGCCGGCTGTCACCTTCTGACAGTTTGGGCTGTTAATTACCTCCAACAGTTGGAGCACAAGCACCTCTGTGTCTGCCAGCTGGCAGCCTCTGCCTCACACTGGCAGCCTGAGATTTAAAACCTGTAACAAAAGGCTGTTATGTAAACAGTTTATTGTATAATACACAATGGCAGCAGTAGACCCACACTGGGAATCAAAGGGTACTCTCTGCGTTCACAAGTAGTTAGGGCTGGAAAGGATGCAAGATCCTGCTTGCCTCTTTCCATCAGTCAGCAGACAAAACATGAAGTCCAAAGGAGAAGAGCCTGAGCTGAGGCTTCTCAGACTCTGCATATTGGGATCTAAGTATCTGAATTGCTGGGATACTGTTGAACTATACCAATTACTTTCACATGTGAGAATAAAAGACTTTAATTGCCTGGTGACACACCAGTCACCAGCCCAGAGAAACTGCAAAAATCATCTCTGAGGTTTCCTCCTCAGAAAAAAAATGCAGACTTCACAAGCACATTCTCAGGTCCTCTCATTTAAGGACTCATTCCCTGAAATGGCACAGATGTCCCCTGGAGCTTTAGCAGGTATGTGTCTGGGAAAGAGCTCATGATTGCACTTCTGAGGGAGCAGTGTCACCATGCTGTATATAAAACTTGAGTTGCTCAGAAGTGTGAGAAGCAGGTTCCTTATTCCAAATTCATGAAAGGATCTCTTTATAGTCATAATGGCTCAAAGCGTGCAGCTAAACCAGTGCTGGAGCCAGACAGTGGGAAATCCCGAAAAAGTGGCTTGCAATTCAGCTTCTGGAAGTTATTTCACGTCTTTACTTGTCAATCATTTAAGTTTAGAACACAGAACCACCCTAAGCAAGAGGAAGGTACCCAAACCCCTTTGTTAGCTTCAGCTGAGTGGTTAGAGCACTTACAGAGGGATAGAACCGGATTGCCACCCAGCCCAAACCTGAGAAGATTCAAGACCTCATCTCATTTGTCTGGGAAATAGCCTGATAATTTCCAGGTGAGCTTGGGCCACTAAAGATACAGAATTATGGACCTGATGAAATCAAACAAGAGCAAGCTTGTTTGGACCAGGGTGAGCTATGGACAGGGATGAGACAGGCTTGCCTGGAAGGAAGGTGTTCTGGATCACATCCTTATTCTCTGTAATGTTCAAGTATTTTATGTGCTGGCTGCTTGGTGCAATAAGCACCATGTTTCTGTAACATTCCACAGATTTGTGGAATTTTAAAGACCTGACGTAACAATAAAATAATGAGTTATCTCTCAATTTCCTAATGTGTGCATATAAATTTGAATTCAATAAATGTATGTAAAGAATATTTTGCATATCCAATGTGTTCAGATATCCGCTATCATCTTTATCATGCTTAGGTAAAGGACACTAAAGCAGATGGTAAGCAAAATCTTCTTGAGGCCTTTAAATGGTGTCATCAGAACAGAAGAAATAATTCTTCAACTGTAAGAATCAAGTGGAGCAGTGATCTTTGTTTTCAGGATTTGAAACAAGTCAAAAAGAGACTTGTAATAAAATTATTTCAGTGGAAATTTTTTTACATTATCATTATAGAACATTCTTTTTTTCTCTCTTCTTCTCCCTAGGTTTTACTCAGAGTCAAATCAATCATATCTTGATTTAAATATTATTTCTTACATGGAAGTGAAATTTCACATCAGTGGTACACTTTACATAGATGTCACAAAGTTGTTTATTAAATTTATTCTAAGAAACACTGCAGTTTAGGCCCTTTGAAATAAGTCCTAGAGAGAAGGAGCAACTCTTAGAGAAAAAAGCTACCATAAACCAGCAATTTGTGTGGTAGAAGTTAGCCTGAGTTACCTTATGAAGATAGAGTTCTCAGTATTTTCAAGTCTTTCACCTATCTCATATTTTAGATAGACTTGAATACAGAATTTGCTTTTCAATATGTTTCAGATCAGGTGTGGAAACATTCTAACTTCTCCATCCCTTGCAGACAAAGGGAAGTTGGAACCAGCATAAAGCTGTTCAGTAAAAGACAAGGATAATTATCAGCTTATCAAAAATTAACAATAGCAGTCCAAGTACCACCCATCTGGTCGGCCAACATCCAAATAAGTCTAAGCCTCCCAGGCCAGAGATGTCCACATAATTTTCAGAAAGGAAACATCTGGGAGTGGCTTTTATATCACTATGGAGCATGCAATTTCATTCCTATACTTGCAATTTGTGTATTCCTGACAGTTATTTCAAAGCTACAAGCTTAATGAGGTTTAATTTCACAATATCTGCTTAGAGCAAATGGCTGAGGAAGGATGTACCAAATTGTGGTTTTGACTACAATAGAACTTCCCAGTATTTACACCAGTACAAAGAGGAGCAAAGTTTGATTCAGTGACTTCACTCAGGGAGGATTCCTAAAACTGGTATGTATTCTGAAATTTGAAATTTATTGTAAAAGAAAAAGTAACTTTAAATCAGTGTTTTGCGTGATTTATGCATCTGTAATATTGCTTATAAATTCTCTTTACATTGCTATTGAAGGATGCTTTGAAAATGATGCACAGAAATGAAACCAATTGCCAATGAAAAGAAGGCCTGCCTTCAACACTGGCAGACTAAAGAAACGTCCATTTCTTTGCATTCTCCTCTCTAAAGCAGTGGCATACCTTTTAACCGTTCCCATTCCTGCAGGCAATTCCCCTCCCATGGTTAACTGCTTCACTGCTGGCCCAGCAGTCACGTCTGCCCTGTGCTGCCATATCACACCGGTGCTCTCTTGAAGCTGGGGAATTGCCAGCAAGAGATACCTGGTATCTATCACCAGAAGTCAAGCTATCAGATAGCTGACTGAAGCAAAGCCATTTTAAAGTTATATTACAAAAATTTTCTATGGTTTTCACAGATCTGAAGCACCCTGACAGTATTGTGCTTTTTTTTTTTCATTTGTATAGACTTCTATTTTATTTAGCAGCTAGAATAGAAAATATAAAAATATGTCAGCATGACTCTTCTTGTTATATTTGAAAATATTATTTAAAATATTTTCTAGAGAGCATATTTTTCAGCAAGTCTCTTGTCTTCTAGCCCTTTTTATTAGTAATAATCATTTAAATATGATTTCTTTTGCTTAAAGATTTTTGTATTCCTCTATCTTTTCCAAAATATATTTGATTTGATTTCTGCTAGAATGTTTACACGAGAAAGCCTTTACTGTTACTTAGGCTGTTTCATTGGAAAAATTCAGAGCATCTTATAATTCTTTCTTTCTTTTTCCTAAAATAACCAAAAATCATGGTCTATTTCATAGATACAGTGTTGAGTTTTTAAGTTGCTCTGATATTTGAGCTCTTTCAATTGCTTATAATGTCAAGTTTCCCATTTTCATTCACATAATTTATTTTTATTTGAGGGTTGTTTTCTTTTTACTGATGGCACACACCCCTCTCCCATTCTATCTTTTCGCCCAGTGTTCCTGCCAGGTGGATCTTTGAACAGACATTGTACATTTGTTCTATTCCTGTTTCACACTGACCGCTCCATGTAGCTAATTTTCTGCCTGTGACTGGTCCCACCTAACTCAAATGACGCAGAATTGCGAGCGCAGGAAGCCCGCGTGTCCTGGGCACTCAGCGTCGAAAGCCCAGCGCAATCTGCTGAGTGACAGCCCCGCAGTGTGAGCGAACCCAGTGGTCTGACCGTCCTGGCTGAGGAAGATGTAAAATTCTATACTTGAGATTGGAGGAGATGTGGCCTGCGGGAGAGGGATACTTTATATGTAGCTCTTCTTTTTTTTTTTTTTTTTTAATGCGATTTCCAGTACCATAGAGCAGAGGGAAATGAAGGAGGGAGAAGTTCAGGAGGAAGAGGCATTGCTCAGGCTTTCTTTGATCTGCTCCAGTTGAAGCTTTTCTGACCCAGACAGACAGATCAAAGAAAGAAGCCAGAATACAGAGCACTTGAGACATTTCATGACTGTAGAAAATACTGCCCCAAAAGAGCTTCTTTTTTAGTTTGAAAATATGCTTGCCTTACATATAAACTGTTGTGGCACTTATTACTAAAACCAGATGATCACAAACTATTGATTATTTTATATACCTCTGTCAGAAAGGCATTAGCTATATAGTGCCTCAGATAAAAAAACCTGTGACTGGTACATGAAGAGTGCAATAAAACTAGCAGAAACAAATGATAACAAATTGCACATCTATTTTACCTCAAATATGTCTTTGCTTAAAGAGATTCTAATTTCGAATCTTCAGTAATCCAGTGACTAGTGGAAGATTGTCTTTGAACATTAGTAAACCTTAGCTCTCAATAATTTAGTGAGAGGCGGCAAAGTGCTGTATTACAGTCTTCTTCAATCGGTGGTACTGAGGAGCCTTTACAGAGTAGAGAGGTGTAACCGAACAAGGACTAAACCCTGGTTGCAGTAATAGCTGCATGCTTTATAGCCATAATTAGACCCCATTCTGCCCCAAAGATGCCTCTAACAAGGGCTGATCCTTGTGATTAACTTCCCATACCGTGAGCAGTCACACTGATTGATCTCCACTGACTCTGCGCGGGCCTTGTTGGGATTTCTCACGGTACTCGCACATCAGGTGCAGGACATGCCTTCAGCACCAGCCCCAGCAGCAACCCTTTTTGCTGAAAAGTCATAATAGCCTTGTTTATGTGGTTTTCTGGCTTTTTTTCCTCGCTGGAGCTGATAGGCAGCAGCAGCAGAGGGGCTGAGCGCAGGTTCCTTCTCTGAGACAGAGAGAAGGGTGCCATCTACTGAGGCACTCACATCCCCTCCTGCATCCCACAGGCTTTTCACAGAAACCTCTCAGCCGTACGTCAAACTGGAAAGCTCATGAGACCAAAGGAAATCCATGAGTTTGATGAAACTCATTAAAAGACATTTCAGGAAGAGCTGCATTTATTCAAATTACTCTGTTATTCCATTTGCTGTGTCCTAAGTGAGAGTGAGCAGCTTTATGATGAACAGGGACATGATGCAAAAGATCATTTTGGCAAGTGTTTTAAAATAACAAAATTCATTATGAAAACCTGCTATTTACACTACTATAGGATGGGATGAATTGAATAATTATTGTGTAGTCATTTTGGTTGTTAACTCTGAATTTAAACCGTGTATTTTTATGGAATCTGAAGTTTCTACTAAGCATTTGTTAAAATCTACTTCATGTCTATAGTTATACAGCTACTATCATTTTATGGCATGCGTGGAACTTCAAACCCATAATCTGAAAATAGATTACAAAATTATTTTTGCTAATAATTTTATCTGATACTACGAAATCCATCAGTGGCATATTTTATGTAGCAATAGTCACAAATAAACAGCATATTTTTCTCTTGCAGGATCATCTTTGAAAATCATCTTGTATTTTCGTCAGTGTGTTCATTTCAAAAGCCGGATCTGTATTTTGCAGAACAGACTCGTTTCATTATCTGTTGGTATCTGTCTTCTTTAATGAGAAAAGGGCACTAAAGACACTGGAGAGACAGAGCAAATACCTTCATATGTGACTGTGAGTAAATCACCATCTCTGTGTAAGCCCAACACATGCTTTCTGTTCATAATCCACAGGGGAGTGTACTAATCATGCATTTTTATTGCAGCTCTATGTATCCAAACATTTGACCAGGTAAAATTATTGGAGATGTCAGGGAAAAAGATATATTTGCTGTTCTTTCTTTCACCTCATCTTAGAACATAAAACCCTGTAAATAAAAGCTAATCTTGGCAAATCATGTAGAAAAAGTCAAAATCAAGTTGTCAAAGCAATAAACAGTCCAATACAGCTGACAGGTCTCTTTGTTACAAAATAATATACACGTCAGCTGCAAAAAAGATAGGCTGAGACCTAAATGTACTGTTTTTGAAACAAGTATGAAAAGTTCTTGTTCTTGGGAACCTATACAACTGAGCCATGATAAAGTACGAAAGGAATTTTTTTGGTTTTTTTCCCCCGAATCATTTTTCATCAGACTACCTTGATCTAAGAATTTACTGCAGTCTGATAGCAAAAGCAGAGAGGAGCATTGGCAATTATTTGTACTGGCTTTGGGGGATTTTTGAAATTTTATCAGCGAATGACAATTGTGATTGAAAATGCTTCATGCTGGTGCTGTTTGTGCCTTTTTCATTCTTATCACCAGATTATGAAATAAATGCAGATTTTCAAGTGCAGATGTAAATGCCATGAGTGTTTGGTATCAAGAAGTATTTATGGCATATCAAATTGTTCTCCTATGTTTTTGGATAGATTTTACAATAAACAGGTTAAGTTAAAGAAGTTGTGAATTATATCTGAAAGATATTTATAAACAACAGTCAAATTTATGCACGCAGGACGATACTGAGAAGTTTGAATAACACTGTCACCATGTCTACAGTCTTCCTCCTCCCACTTACTACTTACTGGTAGGATTCTATTTTCAAGATAGATAAATCTCTAACCAGGTATGTGAATAAGATTGATTTAAGCTTCCAAGTACAACAGAGCACTGCATCTGTTAATCCAAAGGCCACACACTTGTAAAAGTACTTTTATTTTTAAGTTTCTGATCTTCCTAGAGTATTGTCATTTCTTTAATGCAGCTGAACAAGGTTCAAAATATTTAAAGCCAAGTTCATATTTCTGACAGATTCTGCAATTTAATTTAGAAGTAGTATAACTTAAGTGTTCCTTGGTGTTTGATATCGTTACATATGATTTTGCCATAGGTGATTGAATACTGTATTTGGAAAAAGCACCGAAGAAATAAGAGTTGAGCATACCTGTTAAAAAATTTAGGCAGGTACTTTTTTATTTTTCATGCTTACTTTTCTATTATTGTAATTTACAGAGTTTCTGAGCTGACGGAAGTGCTGTTGTGACAGTCACTGGAGAGATACACAACAAAAGACAGTACCAATTCAATGCATCTTGTAAAGATTTATTGCCTTTCTTTTTTTATTTTTTAATGCTGTTTGCCCCAAAACTGTGAAGAATCATCACAGATTTAATTAAGTCTATCTAGACTGCTTCTAAAAAAAGATGCCAAGATGCAATAGTCTGACTACTACCAAATGACATTTTTAATAATTTGCTATAAATTTTTTGATAAGCAGAAAATAATCAAGAAAATATTGCCCTCAAATTTCCTAGATAAATGTGAGCAATATGCATGTGAACTTTGAAACCCCTTACATGCATGGAGTGCTATGAATCATGAACTTCAGGATTTTAACTCCAGCTTTTATATTCAGTCATTGTTTGGCTTGAACACAGAGTTGAGGCACTCCATACTTTTCTTTTTGTATACTTAAGAAAAGGGAGAGATGGCAAGAGTATACTTACCCACCTCCCCTTTTAAGGGATGATCAGTCAATGCTGCTATAACACTTTAAAGATAGGCTTTCCAGAACTTAAATATGATTAGACATTTATACAGATAATAAAACATTCATACTTAGCTAGGATAAGATACAAGGGATTTAAAATACTCAAGCTTCCTGGCATAACTAGCTGCTTGAGATTAAAAGGGAAACTTTTTTCCCTACAGGCAGGTTATTACTTAGGTATTACTTTTAGTGGTTGTGGGGTAGTTTGCATGTTACTTTGAAGTATCACATGCTGTTGGCTGGAACAAGATACTAGTTTAAACAAACTGCTGGCCTCAACAAGAATGGCAGGCCTTACTCTTGTGGGTTTCTAGATCCTCACTGCCTGGTGGAGATGAACCCTTTAGCTTCTGCGTACATCTTACTGATGCACAACACATCTGTCTATGCCTATACCATGTGGCTAAGGGGTGTGCTGCCTTGCCAAGCCCTTAGGTATTTCAGTTTTTCACTTGTTTTTCACTTGTTTTTCAGTTTTTTCATCACTTTGTTGATGAAATTTAAAAGCTGGTGGTTCTGTTTTGGTTCAGAGGACATAATTCCGATAAGAAAAGCCTCAGTAGCTAAAAACTCTCAAAGCAAACAAAGTTGCTTTAACAGAATTAGAAAGTAATTAAATAAACAGTTCTGGTGACAGACTTGGGGTGGGGTCATCCTCACGGACAGAACAAGAATAGCACACCCAAGTATCGTACTGGTATAGCTCAACTCTCCTCTAGCCATTGCCCATCCATTCTGGGGGAACAGATTAAACCCTAGCAGGTTGTCAGGGAAGACCTTAGGCCACCTTGTGTCACTGACTGCAATGCCTGTGAGTTAGCCATTGCCATCATGGTGCTGGAATAGGTAATGCAGAATCTGTCAGAAAGCAGTTTGCTAAGATATACTAAAATACTAAAACTAATGCCAGAAGAAAGTTCTTGCTGGGATATTTCAAGACAGAGCTAAACCAAAGCAATATATATGGGCTTACTAAGAAATAAGGACATTCCTCCTCGAGAATATGGTATTTACAGCACTGTGTATTTTTAAATTTGGATTTTTAAAAAATTTTGCCTCTTTTTGGCAGCAGTTTAAATTTTTAAATGCACACAACTACATGCAGTGCGTGTGTGGTATGTGTGCATGTGTTTTGGGCAATAACCAGCTTAAATTTACCAATGATAAATTTTTAAAAATTTGCTTATCAGACAGCATGTCGCATTTAATTTTTATTCAGTTCATAGTTTCTGTTTTACTGCCTCGTTATATTCTTCAAGTTCACTGCATATTTCTCTCTCTACCCTTTTCTTCCCTCTTGTTGTATACTTTTTAAATATAAATACACACACATATATACAAAGAGAGGAAAATAATAGCTCCGGGGTAATCTTGAAACCCTTTTCCTTCCCTAAACAGCAACAAGGGATTTACATTTATAAATAGGGAGCCAGGGGCCAGCAGGCAGAACGCTAACACACACAACATCAGTGACGTTACACAGATAAATTTTTCAGTTCTTTTATCTAGTAAACATCCTAATGATCAACATCAAAGGCTGAAGTAAGAAGCCGTTCTCTTTTGTGCCAGATTGAGAAAGAGTGGGCTCTTTTACATCTCATTTGGGAGATATGAGGAGCCTTTGAATGGATCATTGCTTTTTATGGGTAGTAATGAGGTGAGAAGTATTCTAGTGTGTGGCACAGGCCTTCATTAAAAGCGTGAAACAGAATGGCTTATGGTTAAAAGGAGTAATTTGTTCTAACATACTTGCTAAATTGTGCTGTAACCATGCCAGGTCACTGGACTACATTTTCCGTAGGATTTCCGAATGCATTTGTGTGTAATTATTCTGCCTATACGGAGCTGAGGGATTTTTCCAATGACTTGTGCTAACTAGCTGACAACACTCACTCCTTTACTGGAAACTTCTCTAAATGCTGTATTTTAAGAGATGTGGAAGAGCCCACTTTTGCTCAAGCCTATATTTCCTCAAAAAATTAAGAACCAGCACAACAACGTAAAATAAGTGTAACAGATCCAAAGGTCTTATTAACATGACAAAAAACGAGGCAGCCATCTCCGCAGCCTTCACCTTCAGGGTGACAGGATTTTGTCAGAGAGGTCCCTGCAAAACAAAGGCAACCAAGCTGCTGTATACTGCTGTCTCTTGAGCAGCACTTTTGAGCAGCGTGGTTTCCAGAAGAGCTGCTTAGCCGCTTCTCACATCACTGTCGGCAAGTGGCGATGGTCCTCACTTTGGAAAATCAGCTTCTTGTATTTAATTGCTGCTGAGAAACATGCTGGCAATTATGCAGGAGCACAGATCCCACAATGCGCAAATGCTTTGCCAAGTTCTCATTCCTGTCATGCTTGAAAAGACAGGAAACTCCTACCTGGAGTACAAATTTCTGCCCAGAGGACAGAAAGGTATAACCCGTGGGAACTCCACTCCTGAACTGTGAAGGACTGTAATGCATTACACTAGCAAAGGACAACAGGAGTCCTTTTTTCAGCAAAACGCTGGTAGCATCCAGAGCTAACCTTTAGGCGTTAAACCCACCCAGTCTGCGGGGATTGTGCACCCAGCTGGCGGCAGGATACGGAAGGGAACGGTGACTACAGCCTTCCCCGCTCCAGTCACCACATGGCACCACCTCTCTGCTCTCTCCATCACCCAGCACCGACGGAGAACCCAGCTTTAGTTCTTCCCATGCACAAAATGACAGGTCTGAGTTTCAAAGTAACATAGGAGTAACGGCTGATTAGAGGATTTTTCTACTAAGCTTCTTTAGAAGGAAGTGCTAAGGTATTTAAGAAAAAACCACAGAAATTATCTGGTTCAATTTGTGTTTTTTGTAACAAAAATAACCCAACCAAACAAAACCTCAATAATTCAATATGTAATTTTTCTTTTCTTTTTTTTTTCGTCTCCCATTTTAGGACAAATAGCAGTATCTAAAAATAATAAAAATCCTACGAAAGTATTTTCATTATCTCAAGCCAAGATTTTGTTTTGAATGCACGTTGAAGAAAATTTATGAGATTTCAACTTTTTGCTCTGAGTCAGGGAAGGAAAGTGTTTGAAATCTCAAAACAGTCTCCTTTCTAGCTTTGAACTAAGGGAAGGGACAGGACTGTGTGTGTATGTGCATGCGCCTGTGTGTTTGGCAAAAATTAAAATATGAGAGCAGTGCCTAGAGCCATCTGCTTCCTCAGAAACTGATAAAAGTTGCATGTGTATATAACTGGTGGAGAATTTGTCCCATAATGTTAAGACAGCTGATTTAAGCATAGTTGTTTCTTAAATCAGCTTACTATTTCCTTCTGTACAAGTTAAGAAAGGCTAGTCCACTTTAACCTGTTCATATGAATGAAAAAGTAGAGAAGTTTTGTGAAGAATACATGAAATCAAGTACTATTACCATTTGTCTTCTGAGCAGCAGACACTTGGAAACCTGAGAAACAGATGAATTATTTTCTCCACATATTTCCTAGCCGTACTGTGAAACATAGAAGGCGTCAATGTTTAATGTTCATCAGTAAGTGCTGGGGTCATTCCTCATAATCCTAATCACAACATTTTGTTTAAAAATGTTAGTGACAATGATTTAAATTGCTTATTTTAATGATGTGAAAAAAAGTAGAATAAAGCAGAGAAGTACAGTCTGCTTTAGTTAAACAGCCGCTCCCACAAAAGTGATGTGTATATATGATTGTGTGTATGTATATATGCAAGTGTAGTGTATATATGTATTATTATATATGTATATATATTATTACATAATGTATATACATTACACTGTTTGAACAAACAACACAATACAGTCTTAGATTTTCCTATATGTTACTTTTTTTTTTCCCTAGCTTTTTCAGGCAAAGAGATTAAATGTCAAGAAAAAGATTGGGTAGTATGTCAATAGACATCTGGAAATTGTAAGGGTTCAGGCAGCGACTATATTTTCTCCTTGACTGCAAGTGAAGAAACTCATCTGGTTGCTTACCACAATGAGGTGAGCTCAGGTTGTTGTGAAAGTTTTTAGAGGTTGCCTCGGACAAATGTCAGCTACTTGTTTATTGGGAAGGTCTGAATGCCCTGACATTGAAAGATCCTTGTGGCCTTTATGCCAGATTGATCATGAACACGTATATCCACACATGCTAAAGTAAGGGTGTCAATAGAGATTGTCAATTGTCTTGTGTTATGAATCACATGCTTTAACATATATTTTGGCACTGATGACTTATCTATAGTTTTAAATAGTGTTTAAAATTAGATCTCTGGTTTTTACTCACATCTTGGAATTTAGGTCTGCAAAGTCAGCATTGGCCACCTTGCAAACACTAGCGAGTTTGTGCTGCAATGACAAATTAAATGCATTTTAAACCAAAACCAACTTGAATATAATGTAACTTGGCTGCCAGTGTTGTCTGATCATCCCCTTTCTCCAGCTTCATCTCCAGACTGGTTTTGTCACCACTTGTTCAAAGGAGTTTATTCTGTGAATAATTGCTGAATTGATAACTGCTTAAAAAGAGGAGAAAATAAAGACAATAAAAATTAAATCACTCGAGACTATATGGGAAACAGGAAAATTAAAACCTCCATCAATACGACTACCAGAAGATAGAATCCCAACCACAAAAAAACCCCAGTTTGAAGCCCTGGAGTCAGGTTTACTCATGAAAAATATGAAGATCTAGAAAATGTTGATCTCAATCCTGCCTGGATCTTCCAGATAATATTATGATTTATTTTTGCTACACAGAAACAAAGTCTTAAAGTTTGTGAAGGACTCACAGATTCTAACAGGACTGTAAATGTTGCTGTTAATGCCTTCTTTCTTAGCAATTATTAAAATAGCAGGAATACAAGCATTGTAAAAAGAATAAGTTTTGCCCTGTTCCTCAGTTTCTCTTTGCAGCATGTAAATCAGCAGATTTCTATGCCTGAGCTTCACAGAGTTCAAATGGCTGGATGTTATTCAAACCCTTTAACAGGCAGAATCTGAAAGGGATATGATTGTGTGTATAGGTAGTTGTTTTGTGCAATAATGTCATAAATTACTCCAAATCTCTCTTGATTAATCTTGAGTTAAATTATCTCCAGTCATTTGTCAAGATAGTTCTTGCTTCATGAAACCTAGCAGTGATGATAAAACAAACCCAAATGCATTATCAGAAGGGGAAAAGTTTTACAGTGAGCCTTGTCTCTGTGCTGCTTTAGGAATTGACATCAAGGTCCCATTATGCCTATTTATTCATAAAGCATCACACAGAGGAGGAACATGTATGTGTACTATATTTCTCTCAGATGGTTCCATCACGATCAAAATCCTGCTGCTTTCCTCCTGTTACACACTCCTGCTCACAATCCAGAATCAACCTATCATTCATGAAGAAACTATAGAAGGCAGGGATGTATCTCCTTATTCCTCTAATTTTATACAGGACTGGATTTCTAATTTTTTTTTTTTTTTTTGCCCAGTAGAAGTTCCTCTAGAAGACAATTGCATTTTCTTAAGGTGACTGATCACATACTTTGGTTGAAAGTTTTATTTGTCTTCTTCCCATATCTCCTGCCTTCAGACACAGGGCAAATCTTCAGCTGGCAGACCAGGCTTTATTCCAGCTGTACAGAGCTCCTTTTTGGGCTTTGGACCCAAATGCTGTGGCACGACTCCTTCAGGGAACTACAGCCTTGCCTTACGTAAACTTCCATGCCCTACCAGAATCTTTGATTTACTCACTCATCTCTGAAAGGCTTGAGTACGTGCCTAAAAGCTCAGTTTGCCAGATACAGATACACATTTATTATCTATTTACAGATACAACCAATTTAGCAGGTTTTGGATGAGAAGTTGCATTTCTTTCTCTCGTCCACCATGCAGGTGTGTGGGGCAGATGACACCCAAGCTAAGAGCCGTGCAGGTGTGGAGTTACATTCACTCCGTAAGTCCCCAGCTGCTACATGATGTGCATTTATGAACCTTAATGACCTGCTGAGACAGTAGGGAGAAAGGATAAGGCAACCACAATCAGAATGAGCACATTTGTGGTTTTAACCATAAAAAGGTTATCTCTGTCCTAGTACTAAACTTTCGGTTTTGGAAATTATAAGATCTTGTATGGCATAAATAAATTCCATTCATCCCTCCTGAAAAAGATGAAAGTCTGTCCTGTAAAAAGGATGTTTATTAAGTTTAGGGTTAAACCTAAGCCTGTTGCTGAGCACTCAGAGGTGCCAGAGGCTAGAGCTGGGCAGACAACTGACTTGACCACAGCAATTTCCCTCTCTAGCCTGCCCCAGGGTGAGATCTCAGCTGTTTGAATGGAAGCTGCAGGTCAGGAAGTCTCCCTCAATTGTCTGTGATTAAAAATACATCTTAAGCAAATAAACCTTGGTGACTTTGCAGACAGATAGTGCTGAAATTTCACTCGTGTGTTATTCCTGTCATTAGAATCCCCAAACAGTGGAGTGCAACGAGAAAAATAAGTCATAGCACTAACTAAAAATGTGAAATGGAAACGTAGCTACAAGAAAAGGAAATAATTCAAAAGGAACAATTTTCCAAAACAATTGTTCAGTTACCAAATTAAAAAAAAAAAGAAAAAATGAAAGACAGTTAAGGGGAAATTATTGTTGCTTTTTTTACCTTTTTGTTTTTTAGGTCTTTCATATAATTTTATACCAGTGCACTGATCTGACATAGAGCAGAGCCATATAAACAGTTGCGTTGGCACAGTTGGGCAGGCAATAAACTGGAACTGGAGTCGAGAGAGTAAGTAAATGAAACCAGGAAGAACACTAACATCTTTTTCACATTTTGCTGTTGAATTAATTGATTGAGACCAAATCTGTACTTTACAGAGGCTTAACTTCCTCTTCTAGGTTTATGGAGATTTGAAAGCATAAATGCAAGGGAAGATTTCCTAGTCATGGCACTTGGACTGACTGTACCCTACAGCAGTGGGGGACAGTGGCGGTACAGCGCAGAATACTGTGAAGAATATCTACTAAGTGCCATACAACATTTTGACCTACTGAAAGTGAAACACATGGGCTGCTGCTTGAATTGCCATTTCCCATAAAGGCAGCATTATTCTAATGAGTTTGCTACTATTTTTTCTTTTAAAATGCCTGGGGCAAATTTATTTTTATAAAAATGATGGCTAGGCCTGACCCTCCATCTTTAAGCTCCTACTTGAGCCTTAGAGATCCAGCACATATGGTACAGTATGTTACAACCAGCTGCTAATTGGAATCCCTGCAAATATGACTATTAAGGTCAACTGAATCAAATAAAGACAGCTCAAGCTTTAAATCCAAGGGATATATGCCCTTCTGCTGATTGCACACAGTTCCTTTTGCTACTGGTGAGAATAAAATGGATTTACCCGAAAACAATAGGCTCCTAGCCAGCTTTGATATTTTTTATAATATTTCTAATATTGCTATCCACTTATAAGTGCATTTGGAGTTATACATTAGAAAGTGCAAGGTCCACTCAGACATTTCAAAACAAAATTACGTATACTAGTACCATATAATGCATATTGAATTTGTTCTTAAATTTCTGTCTCACTTCCTTTTAGCATATATAGATAAAAATTGAGGGTAAAATTAGAAAACTAGAAATTGTAAAATTTTAAAATGTAATAGAATATCAGAAATGATAGCCCTTCAGTATTGTGAGAACATATTTCAAGTAATACTGCATTGATCTTGCTGATGCTGTCATAACGTGATAGAATGCTACTTTTAGCAAGCTTAGTGGAGGCAAGACAAAGCTTAGGAGAATCCTACAGCACTGCCTAATAACAAAAGTCTTATAATGTATATGAAATCCTGACAGTGGCCAAATAGCGTGTCTGTGTTTTAGCCTGTTACTTTGTGAACATCCTGCCAACAGAGCGTGAACCTCGCGTATATCTTAAGCTTGACTATCAAAGTCAACAGAGAACCTCCCGTTGCTCCCACATATCTGTATTAATAAACTGTGTAAACAAAACTTTTGTGGGTACCTCACTGGGTCTGAAGTCTTATGGAACTGTTGCTGATTAAGGAGTCTCTTTACTTAACATTTGTCTTTCACATTTACTTTTCAAAGTATTTCCGTAACAGGCCAATGTGACTGAAGTTTCCTGACCCTCTGCCAATCACAATATAACCTTCAAAGGAAAGAGATAACCTCCCACAGAAGTCAGATACGAAGAAATGTTCTTCAGAAGAAAGTCCAGTAAAATTCAAATAGGCAGTGCAAAACTGGAACTGGCTTAGAGAGTCAAATACTGAGACTAATTTAACTCTTTAACTAGTTAGTCCTGTAGCAAAGGGGCTGATTTAAATCAAAGTTCCACCTCCCCAGCCATGCTGCAGGGAGCAAAAGCAGGGTGAGATAAGCCCTTCTGTGGCAGACACTTTGAAAGGCAGTGAGAAGCAAGGATCTTTCAGTTAGGACTGCTGGATATTTGTCAAAAGGGAAGAGCTGAGATAAGCAGGACCTGAATCCTTGCTTGCATTATAATTGAGTGACAAGTGAAGCTTTGGTTCCTTGAGGTATTCTGAGATACTGATATTTATTTCCATCCCAGATCGAAAATAAATTTGGAACATCATGTTTTGTGGTTTGTTGAGATTTTTTGTCTTTTTTTTGAATGAAGAATTCCTAAGGAACGTGATTTTAAAAGAGTGGATTGTTTTGACTGGATTTGCTTATCAGGCTACATTGCCTCCTGAGCAGTAACCCATATGCCTTGTGCCCAAATTCTTCTCATGTTCAGGTCTTCTGATGGAATGACTTTTCTTTTCAGACACGGACGTATCTAGATATAAGGGGTAAGACAATATTAGAAAGAGTAGCAAGTAGTACTCCTGTGAGAGCACCGGTGACAATGATGTGTATAATCTTCAAAGAAAGATGGTAACCTCCTCTGATTCAAGCAGCCAAATCAGTGTTCTCTAGAAGGAAATTCGACTAGTAGACAATAAAATAATTTTTTTTATTCTTTACACAATTTTCACTGAAGGGCTGATTTCCACTGAGTACATTTTTTTATCCATATTTCTCCTCCCCAGACAAATAGCAAACTGATGCTGTTTAAATGATGAGAGACTCAGCTAGCTTCAAGTGCTACAGTCGGTAGTGTTATCAAAACATCATTAGGGGCTTTGTCTATTTTCGGCATTCATTTTTATCTCGTTGTTTGTTTGCTTGTTTTTGTGAATCGCATTTACAAAACTCCCTAGAAACTTGACCTTTTGGACTGAAAGTTGAAACTCTGGTGGTCAATTTTTTTTTTTTAAATCTGAAGGGAAACAGCTCAGAATCAGACTGTGGATGGTCCTTGCACAAAACCTTGACAATGACATATTTTCTGGCTCTAAGTAACCTCCAGGAGCATGTGTGTTCATTTAGAATATGTGTCTGCAAATACGCCTCACAACCTCACTATCTTCTTTGAGTGGAGGAAGATTAATTAGTCGCCCCTGTTAAATGCCACAATAACCCACCATTGTTTTAACCAGCATCTGCCTTGCTTTACAGATGGGAAACCAAAGAAGAAACTGCTGCCTTTCTTGCCTAATATTTGGTCTAAGTGTCTAAACATAATGCTTTGTTCCTTTTCATGAATCAAAGACACTTAATTTATATGGGTCCGATGCTTGCTGAAGTCTGGAGGAGGAAGAATGGAGAGAGACTGTATAATAAATGATAGCTCAGAAGTTAGCTGATTATGATCATAGAATCATTATCATCTGAATAGTTTTTCTTCACTGATGGTCACATTTTATTTTGCACATTCCTCAATGATTGAATTCACCCAAATTTACCAACTTTGCAGTAAGAAGCTTGTCTTACTCTCTAACAGAAGATAACAACACAGATTTAAGTGAGGCAACAAATACACTGTTATGACAAACGTTTAAAATTAATTGTTGTCCTTGAATTGTTCTTCCTTGCCCAGCTTTCAAGAAGGCCACTTAATAGTCTGTTTTGAAATTAAATGCAAAGGAATATGCAAGGAGAAAAGAGGAAGAAATTCCAGCTTGTATCTTTAAAGCTCTGGAATGGTGTAAATTATTACAGTGGTTTCACGTTTTCATGGGATCAAGGCAACAACAGTAAGCTCATAAAACAGATACCACTAATTATGCAGAGGAGAAGTCATAAAGTCACTGATGGAAGTATGTTTTATATTCATGAACACATCATTAAAATTTTAAGACACACTATCAAATTCTACATTTTAATACTACACCAAACAGCATTAAACCCTCCCAACAAGAAAATCAGATTGTTTAATGATTGTATTTGTCACACAGGTTTCATATGTCTGGTGTTGAGGCAGATGTAGTCTTTTCTGTTGCTTTTATCACTGGACAATTAAAAATAATTTTTTATGCAGTTTTTAGAAAAACTAGATACAACAATAAGGAAACAAAATCACCAAAAATTTAGGAATGTTTAATTGCAGAAATATTTAAATGTAGCCAATCACATAAAATCTTTTTATAGTGTTGTCAATTTGCTTCTACTTCTCTTGTATTTTATTTTAACGAAAAAGACGTTTTAAAGTAATAGGATAGTGATTCAGGCAGGCGGCAACGCAGCACACAAATGTTAGGTATTTCAAAGGAATTTTTAAAGTAAACGTGCCTTTAATGTAGCCATTTAAGTCAAGGGCAAAATATAATAGGAAATATTTCAGGATCGCCTGTTGGGCTGAAACTCTTGGAAGACTAAGGAGTGTCCTGTATGACTCTCATCAGTGTCCTGAAGAGACTGAGGCCACTGTGAAAACACACATATGAATAAGGCCCCAAATTCTCCAATATTAAAAGAGGTGTAACAGACCACAAATAGGTGTGTCCCTGTCAAGACAACGATGGCATGAGGGACACTTTCAAAATGGTTCTTGTGATCTAGAGGAAAGGGTCCTGGTTCTGGCTTTGGACCACCAGATGCAAACAGCTGTGCAGTTGCATGTTGGCACATGATGTCCCTGCCCTACCCCTGCTGTGCACACACCGTCTCACTGCTCTGTTCCCCTTTGCTTCACAGTGAGCTCTGTTGCTTCTTACATCTGGGACCTCTAGAAATAACTACCTCCCTAGAAAGGCTGGGCACAGTCAAGGAAATTAAGAGTCAGTCTTATTTGCCAGCATTAGTAACTAAAAATTCAAATACTTAATGCTGAATTTAAAGGACAATTTTTTAACATCTAACAATGGATTAAACTAGATGCTAAACTGGTCTAGCTCTAGTTAATTTCCACATGATATTCAAGTACCAGCCAATACCATAGTTAAACATTTACCTGAAAAAAACTCAAGAGAGAGCTTCAGTTATTAACATAAATTTCTTGAAGTGAGTTCTGATAGGACTCAGTGAAGACTTCTGCCTAAAAAATCAATGGCTATATGTGGTCTAATATTAGGTCTCTTCTAAACCTTTCTTCCTCCAGAGCCAATATTTGGCCTACACTATCTGCCAGCATCTTCTTAATGAGAAGCACACATCTAAAAGCTCTCACAGCTCTCAAAATTTAGGAGTAAATATTTTAAAATTAAAACCGTATGCTAAGCAGTGCAGATTTGCTGGTGCAGATGTTATTTTTGGCTCATTTTTTTTAACTGGTTCGTAACCAACGTACTTCAGCCTATTTTTGCAGATTTATTAGTAGTATTCTGAATACCACAGATATAGTGAAAGAAGTTAATAGAATAATATCTCGAGATATTTTAGGCAGTTTTCTACTTAGCAGCAAAGTTGTCACTAAAATTCTGTTAATGAGATGTATCCATGTTAATAAGATGTATAAATAGCAAAAGGGAGAAAAAGAGAAAATGGAGATTGAAATCACTTAGAGAATGGGATAAGAAAAACTATTTTGCATGAAATTCTACACCCCACTTTTCTTAGGAGACTCACACAATCCTCTGGCATTTAGTTCATTAAATGACTATTCATTAAACAAGTGATTGCTTTATGTAGTTTCTGCAAGTCAGAGTACACTCATGTAAGCTTTTGGGGTTTTTTTGTTGGTGATGGTCCCACATTCATTCTAATTATTTAGGATTAATAACTGTATTTATTTGTGCTGTTTACATTCACACCTGATATCCTCAGTGTAATTCTTCCCTGAAAGAAACAGAAGTCTCTGGTGAAGGTCACAGTTTTCCACATTCTACTAATTCTTAATTAATTCAGAATTAGTTAATTCTCTGGTTATGAGGGACCCTATTGTCAGCCTTATTATGTTGGCCAATGATTTATTAAAGAACAGATCATGTATTTTTTCCATAAGTAGATCTAATTCATCTTATTCCTTCGAATGTTAGTTACTGAGCTCTTGAAACCACACTATTTAGAAAAGTGAGCTTTTCTTTTGGTTGTGCATGGAAGAACACTATAATATTTTTTGGATTGCAAAAATTAGATCAACTCAGTTTAATATCAGAGGGGACAGTGCAGCAACAGAAGGCTTAAAACACAGAGCTGCTGTTCATGCCATTTACAATGATCTGTTCAGGTATTTTTCTTAGAGACTAAAATTGCCAGTTCTTAGTTTAAGCATGAACAAATTATCTTTTAAAGATGTATTTAAATAACGTGAATGGATTTTTACTCTGTGTGATTATGCCGTTCTTACTGTTGTGAGGATCTACTCTGTAAACAAGTATTATTAATTTGCATACAATATAGGCTTAATATGGGACCAATTTTTAGCCCAAAACTTACTTAGAGAATTGAAATACTAAACAGTTGTGACACTGAATAAAAGAATTTTTAAGAGCAAGCTAAGAAATGTGAAATTTGAGAATGAGAAGACATGACATGAAAACAAAATAATAGGCTAAAATCAATTAATTATGCGTAAGAGTTACAAAGGGAGTCTGAACATAGGTTTAGAAAAATGTCTGGACAGTAAAGATCCATTCCACCAAACATTTAAGAACGGTGTATACTGCTATGATCAGTAGTCTCACAACTGCTAGAGAACCGATCCAGGTGGTAAACGGCAAAAGCAGTTTTTGTAGGGTCAGATCTCTCAGCAGAACTGCACAGGGTTTGCAGGTTTCCCATATTTTATCTCTTGAAACATTTTCGTTTGAGGTCTTTCTGTTAAGTTTTGCCAATTATACCTTAGACCTACATAAGATACTTTACTATGTTTGATGCTGCAACAATAACTTCGCAGATTTTCAAAATGTCTTTAATTACTAGAAAGCTGTAATATAGAAAAGCTAGGTTGTTATGGGGTTCTTACATATTTGTAAATTATTTTCCCAAAATTGTGGATGTTTTGCAGTGTCACTTTTTTTGAAAAGAAACAAACCTCAAACCTGCAGGTCATTCACTTTTATTGCCCTCTGCAACAAAACAGAAACATGCAAGCAATGGAAAATGTCAAGACCAACATTCTCACTGAATTGTTAAAAAAGTGCCGATATTTTGGTGAGAAAAGATTCAGGAAAAAACTCCACTTTTGACTGGCATGTTTACAGACTGTCATTCCATAACCAGAAGGAGATGTATTTAAACCAGATAATTCGCTTTACTAAATCTAATAATGGCACCTTGATAGAGACACTGGCTAATCAGTCAGCAGCTAAATCTAGGCCTAATTTATCAGACAAACTTCATTAAATAAATTTTATATTGTACACTGCACAAAACCAAACTCAATAATTGGGATTAATTGCCACCTTCATCAGTTTTAGCAAGGTCAAGAATTAAGCAGACTTGGAGAATGATGTGACCTTTCATTGCAATTCTGCTTCCTCTGAAATTTTTAGCTGTCAGATTCACAATTGTAGGTTTTACAGGAGATTGTCGCAAAACAGATATTGATGTGCTATTATCCATGTCTCACTTTACCCAGCCACGAAACAGCCAGACAGTAACAAAATAGCTGCTTTGAAAGACAATGTGAAAAGAATAGTAAAGTCTAAGTTTTTCCATGTTTTGATGTTTTTTGCTACAGATTAGGAACTAAAGCTGAAAAATTGATCACATTTAAAAGAGAAAAGATAAAACAAGCTTAAATTTTATGTCTATCGATAGAAAAGTTTAAAATATAATATGTATAGCTGAAATTTTAATATAAAACATTTTTCTGTGGTTTATAATTTCAACTTTTCATGAAAATGCCCCTAAAGAAAATATTTTAAACCAAAAACTTGTCTGGTTTTGGTTATTTGGGAGGGAGGAGGTTGAGGAAGAATTAAGATTTTACAATATGGGTTTAGAAGTGCTCTTCTGCACTTGGTTATGTATATTTAAGACATATCTCCCTCCTGGCATGATTTGCAACACAGTAATGGAGCAATGTTGAGAAACCCATGCTATTGCTTTTGACTTAAATTCCCAGAATTGTCAATCTGGCAGCTGTCACAGTAAAACATTTATATAATTTTTAAATTGCAGACAATTATACAATTATACAAAACTCTTCTCCATCAAAGGATTGGTTTCCTTCCCCACCCTCCCCCTGAAGTCAATAGCAAAATGTCCTTTCTATGCAGTGGGAAAAAAGTGTCTTGGTTTTGCTTACAGAAGATTACTGTATGCTTGAAATCATATTTTTGCTTTTACCTAGTACCATGATATTTGAGAAAGTATGTTAGTAATGGGGATGCTATAAATAGTAGCTATGAAGTCTTTGATGGCAAGCACAATTCATGCAGAGCATATATGATGACTATTTATGGAATGCTAAGAAATAAACAGGAGACTATGGCTTTTTGGTTTTGTAAAACTGTAGACTCCCATGACTTGAGATGACAAGAGTTTTTTCAAGTTAATTATTAATCCTTTTTTTCCCTTTTTTTTGATGAGGAAAAAATCAGCATTTTTCTAAATGAATGAAAATTTTAATTGTCAATCAAGGAAACACAGTTTCTTTCTTGTCTCCTTTTTTTTTGCCGTCATCCTTTCAGCTATATGAGAATTCCATTTTTTACAGCTGTTAGAATGAAGCAACACAGGATTGCTCTTATCTGTCACTGGTGCTGTGAATTTTTTAGCCAAATCACAGACAGATGGATAGATGAATACGATGCAAGTGTGAATGACCTACCAGAGGTTTCATTTCAGATGGCAAGGTAAGCCTGTGCATGTATGTGTATATAATGCGCAGTGTTTATGTAGGCCCATATACTCGCACGTGTTGTGACTGGTGTTTGCCCATGTGAGACAAAGAAGTGAGACAGAGAGGACCTGAGTGCTTTTCCTATGTTTTGTTACAATTATTCACAAAAGCGTTTAGCTGTAAAAAGCTAAATCCAAATGCTTTTTCTTTTGCTAAAACAGCTGGTCATACAGGAAAAAAAAAAAAAAAGAAAACAGACAAACCCGGCCAGTTTTCTTTTTTCTTTGATTTTGCTGCAGGATGTATGCTCGGCTGCTCTTCTTGTGATGCCCACAGTGCCGTCGAGCAGTGGACCTTGCCCCTTTTTGTAGTTAACTGGTGAAAAAGTCTGCATCTGCTTATTCTCAGACATTAATACAGCTAAAGGAATAAGACATCAGAGGCCTGCAAATGAGAGGGTCTTTTTAAATTTACAAAGCATTTGCTCCTGAATCCACCTCAGCCAGTTTGGGGAAAGCGCTTTTGGCACCAAGTCACCCTTCAGGGAAAGACTGATAATGATCACTAGAGACATACTACGGGCTCCTGCCTCACTCACTTCAAAGGCCTTCTCTCTTAATCAACATTAAATCATCATTTTGCCTTGGCTACAGGGACAGCTGTACACAATCTATTTGTTTTAAAACAGATTAGGAATGGGTTCTCTGCCAGAGTATAAGCTGCATGATAAATGTACTTTAAAGCCATAACTAGGAAAAAACATTGCTTCCTTCGTTAGTTAGATTCCAGTACTAGCTGAGAACTCACGTTGTCCCAGGACTGGATCCTTCTTTGGTTATTTGGCTGTCCCCAAGAGCACTCAGGCAATATGACAAGTTCAAAAAAATCAAGTGTCTGTTGATCTTAGCTGTGTCTTCTGGTGAGTTTTCCATGAAAAGCAATAGTCACAGGAAGTAGTATCTAAGATTGTCTAGGTCTGCTTTCTTCTTCCTTTTTTTTTAATCTCAGAGTTTAAAACCCTATTTCATCCACTGACAGTCTCACAAGGTGACAACAAAGGCCTTTTATTACCCAATTAAAAGTTGATAGCCAGATAGTTGTTAAATAATTAAGTAAAGGCCCTAAATTACAGGGGAAAAAAATCCCTTCTCCTGATCCATGCTGGAGATACTTTATATGGTTGCTAAACATCTCTCAATAAGCTGTTTTTCTTGCTCAATACAAATGCACTGGAATGTGCAAAATTTAAAAGAAAAGTCTAGCAATGAGCCATATTTCCAGAACAGGACAGTATGTATTGAAAAGCAGTGGTTCCCAAAAAATATTTGGGAGTCAAAACGAGTACACAAAAGAATATCATTCCCAGAATAACGTTGTCATGAAATGATCTACTCAGTTTTTGTATGTGCAGAGACAATATTGATCATGGAAGACTGAAATGAGTCCTATTTTCCACTTTTTTTTAAAAAAAGGTATTGAAAATTAAAATAGGCATATAAAAATATTACAAAGACTATGTCTCACAATGAGAAACTTTTAATGTTCAATCTCTATTATTTTTAAAAAAAGCACAACAAAAAGGTTGGCAAGCAAAGTGATCTTATGACACTAGCTCCTTTACAGAGAGAAAAGAGTGTTTTTAATACCTCACATATTAGAGAAATGCAAAATGAGTTTAAGAAAGTTTAAGCAAAATTGAGACAAACTCAAACTAAAAATGAGGCCCAGCTCCTAAGAGGGAACAGTAGAAAAATCTGTCAAATGAACTGATACCTTCTGCATTTGTTTCATTTCTTGCTGTCCTTAAGCCAAAACCAGCCAACTTTTTGGGAGGCTGCATCCTAACTAAAAGCGATAGCTGCTTTAATTCAAATTGCACTCCACTCAGAAGAAGCTGAGTGAAATGCAGTGCCTCCCAAAATAAGAGTGATATAACTAGACAGGATGATCTAAGAGCTCATCTTGAGCTCTAGCTTTTCTTACGTGTCCTTGGTTCAAGTACAGGTGGCACTGCATGGCATTTTCAAGCATCTGCCTTAACTGTGAGCATGAATCACAGCCCTGTGCATGTGAATTTCTGTGCCAGTGGATGTCACCAGTTACACAAAGACAACACACGCAAGGAACTGGGACTGTTGTGTCTACTCAGAATGAGAATAATTCCTATCTATTTGTTTGGACACTTTTTTCAAGCCAAGACAATAAATTACAAAAAACAAAAATTCAGATTTTTTACATTTTTATGATAAATCACAATTTTGCCTTAAGCACGGTTGTCTCTTTAAATACTCAAGACAAAGAATGAATGTCTGTTCTTGATACTCTTATGACCAAATTCAGAATATTCTACTCTAAAACAAGTCTAACTTATTGATATTTCTGTCTTTTCATATACATATATAAAATATATATATTTATATATATATATAAATGTTCTATTTTATAATAAAGATAATTGAAGATGAGGAAGCTTGCCAGAAAACTGGAACCCAGTGTAACAAGACAGATATTACCACAGACTTCTGTTTTCACACTGTGTTTATCACATGATGAATAGGGACTAAATGAGAAATGCACCCTAAATTCTTTATGAAGGTGCTGTCATAAAGAATATTAGACTTCCAAGAAGCTACAGCCAGGCATGGGAATAAAGGGAGAAGGAAAGATGGCTAGATTAAATTTTAGCTAGCAAGCAGTAGAGAGAATCAGCCAAGCAAATGGAGATGGGGATAAAAATCCAGTAAAAACGGTAAATTTTTGACAAAAAACATATTAAAGATTAAGGGGGGAAAATCCTAGTAACATGGAGCAGAAGAAAACACACCATGTGTGGAAAAACGGCATCCTATCTAGAAAAGGGCTTCACTCAACCGAGCAGAGCAAGAGTATTATACTGAATAAAGAGAGGCCTGTTCCTGTCCTGCCAGAGAATCTATTTTTCAGTGGATGAGAATGCATCAGATGATCTAGCTAGTGAGCAGGATGCAACGAAGGAAAAGCCATATAAAATGAATCCTATGCATTTGAAAAACAACAGAATGCAAATCAAGGCAACATAAATTATAGAGAGGGAGTGAAAGTTACTCCAGGGGTTTTATCCCCCTGCCCCCACAGGATACAAGCTATTTCCTTTGAGTTTGCAATAGTAATTTCAAAATGCTACTCCTGGCACTGTCTGAGCCACATGTATTTTCAGCACTTGGCAAGAAGACATTTAGAAGACAGAGGTTGTTCCTTTACTTGGGAAAGGGAATTAGACTTCTTGCACTGTGACAGTAAATAATGCATTTCTCCGCTGAGGTCACCACTGCACAGACAACAGTAAATTTGGCATTTCCTAATTTTTTGCTCCTTGACTTTACTACCTAAATAACTTTCTTCTTTTCACTGAGTAATTGTCCACATGGAGTCCATTTTTATAGTACGCGTGCTCGTGGCTAGTTCAGGCACAGGGAGCACGTACAGTCCAAGAATGGACTACATGTGCATAACACATTTCAAAGAAGTACAGTTCCTGAGAGGTAAAGAACTCCTTACTAGTGTGCAATGTTGAGTAAATTAAGAGGGGATTGTCTGACCATTGCCATTGCAAATTACTGATCTTTCATAATGTATAGTGCATAGACAGGGTTCTGATTTCGCAACAAATGTTCACAATTGAGTAATTCTACAAAGTAATTTGAGACAATTAATAATTTGATAGGACTGAAGAATTATGTCCCTTTGTAAAGAACATCACACGGACTGAAGATTTCAAAATTAATTTCCGACAATGTCCACCAATATATTGTAATTCTCAGATGACTGTGTCCTATGTTATATAAAAATGCTAAATGGTGTTCATAATTAACAGTAATGAGAAGGGAAAATGCTATGGCTTTCATTTATGTAAGCAGCTATAGGACAGAGGAATAGCCATTCTGGATTAGATCAAAGCCCCCGCCTGTAACAATGACCAGTAGCAGATGTTACAGGAATAAAAGAAAGACATGGCAACCCCTCCTTTTCTGTGCAATCAGACACTGTAAGTCTATACCACCAGGCTTTCCTGTGGAAGGGCACATGTGCAAAAAGGTAGCAACTGGCCCATATTTACCTGTTTGTTTACAGAATTCTGTTTTCCAGAATTCTCTTTTATGCTGTGAAAGATTGCAGCCTCTTGCCCGAAGACAAAAAGAGATTTTATGTATCACTGATATTTGCTGAGCAAATAATATCATCCTCTTCAGAGAAGCTACGGCATGCTGAATGCCAAGATCAAGCAAAAAACCTAAAGTTTAAATCTGAATTTATTCCTATTATATCTAATGGAACTGCTGAGATTGCTGTGTTCGGTGTCAAGGTATAAAACTCACAGACCCAGCTAGATAACTGATCCTTATTGAACAGGCAAATTGCAGCTTTGATTTTTAGTTTTATCTAGTGTTAAAGGTAAAAGTAAAACTCAATTTGAGAAGGACAAACCACTACAATTTTGTGTATTTTTAATCACTGAGTGATGTCATTTCTTTCTTGTAGGAAGAGACACTTGTGTTAGCCATAGTTGAACATAAGAAATATGTTTTTAGTAGTTTATATATTTCTGGTCTTGCTTTGTCAGTAGCCATAATTTTGAAAAATTGGCAAACTTAAAAGAATGGCCGTCAGCATGCAATATCACATAGCTTGGAAACTCAAATATGTACCTGTCAAATACAAATAAGAAAAAGGGAGGAATCTAAATCATGGCAAAACTGTATCTGGTTTAGATCTTGTTGCTCTTTTTAAGATCTGATTAAGAGAATCTGAGCAGGCAGGCTTGCTTATAGGAAGCTATTCTGCAAATTATAAAGGGGAGGTCAGAGCCTCAAACTGTCACGAAGTTGCTTGAATTCATTGTTGTATCTGGGCACCAACTTAGAGACAATGTCAGGACTTGTGTGGAAGCAAAGTGAATTGATGTTCATGTCTTTCAGTTTATGTGCCTCCCTAGATGAGAAAGGGTTAAGCATGAGTTAGGGATGCATGTGAAAATATATGGGTGAAGTAGGAAAAAAAAATTCTCTTCTAGCTTGAGCCACTCCATCTGTTCCCTTAATTCAGTGGCAGACCTTGATCGGACCCTGGGATCCGCTAGTCCCACACTTCATACAGCTTCTCTCTGTAAATTAAGTTGTTGGCCTGTGTTACTGAGGGTTTAGGAAGGTGAGTGATGACCTTGGTTTGAGTATGTTTGTATAGAAACATGTCACTGTAGGGTGATGTCTTTCCTCCAGGGACATAGGGCCCAATACTAACCATTTGTTAAGAAAATACCAAAGCTAAACATATCCAGTGTATGAAAGGCTCCAACACCCTTGCCAAGTGTAACTTACACTCATCTTTGAAACATCAATGTACACAGTATTTTAAAGGTTATTTTTAGCACTTGTCTTTTAAACTGTTTCCCATCTGATGTTAACATCTTGCAACTTTCAAACTAATATGAGTTATTTTTGTTATTAAAATGGGAAATGTCTTTAATATAGTGTAGTATGGCAATATGTTTAATATATATTTTTAAAAGGAGATATAAAATAGTATTTATTCTCAAGAATGAGGACACATAGTTCCAGAGAAGCCCCACAATGCTTTCAAGTTCTGTTTCTTTATATAGCTAAGACTAAAAGTAAAACTTTAATGACAATATAGCTCTCCTTTATTCCCTCTTCCCTGCAGTATTTTCCCAGCAGTGATCGACGTTCCTAAGTCTGATGCATGCACGTTGTTGTTGTTTGGAGAATCAGTTATGGTTATTCAATTGTCCAAGAAAGCTCTGTTAAATTACGTGAGTTCTCTTCAGCATTTATTTTGAAATAATAAGGTAAGGAGTTCAGTCAGATCAGTAATTTTCTTTAGCTTGTGAAGTTCACCAGAAAAGGTGAAGAGAGAAATTCAGATTAGAACCACAGTTTTCAAGCCTGGTAATCTCAAACCCAGATTCCTAAATGTGGTTTTAGACTTGAACTTTAGGCATCTGAGCCTGAAAATGTTGGCCTTGTTTAATATTCCAGTTGAGGATTGATTAATACATAGTCAGGATGTTTTTCCGTACAGTCAGCCTATAAACGTTACCTTTCTAAAGTTCAGCCCATATTTACTTGGTATGTCTTTAAATAATTTATCTTCCTTCCCTACACTTTTTAAATATTTCAGACTATTTCAGTTTGTGAAACTGTTGTGAAACTCATGATCTGGGGCTAAAGCTTCTCCTGGTTGTGAGGGGTAGCTGGAGCAGGGGATGGCCTTTGTTTAAACAGAAAATGATGAAATTTTAGCCCCATCAGAGTCAGTGGAAGATTTGCTGCTGGCTTCCACATGGCCTGGATTTTACCCAGGTATCCACCTTTGGTCTCAAGTGATGTAAATCAAGCATGACTGTGCCAAAGACTGTGAGGATGCAAAACGCAAGACTCGTATGTGGAGGGAAATTGGGCCAAAACCAGTCAGAAGAACTATGAAAAGCTGGTCAAAGGAAAGTATCTGTATTAGAGGAGGGTGTATTTTAACATTTTCTCCCCTGTAAAATTTTCTGCAAAAGTATGTTTCAGGAAATGCAGTCTTCCACCATGTAAAACCATGCCTAATGGTTATATCACAAAAAGTAAATTATAAGAATGCTGTATATGTGGGATTTTAGCTCTCCCACAATAGTTAAAGAAGTTACCTAAAACTGTTGAACTATTTCTAAATGTCTCCTTTCCTCCACAGGTAAACAACCTTTTTGTCATATCTGAACTTCTATAAATTCCCAAGTCTTGCTCACTCCAACATAAACAGAAAACCAACAATATATTTTAGTTGTTCTTCTATTGCAACTATGCCATTTAATTTCATCTATTTAAAGAACTGTATTAGATAGGAATAACAATGTAAAGAATGCACTCAAGTTCTTTAGCTGAAAATAATCTTTATTTACAATAGGTTTTGGATAATTTTTTGGAAGCTGTCATACCATTGCTTTTCACATAAATCAAAGCAGGAAAGAAATGTATTTGAGAAGAAGTGGGAACTAAAGGTCATATCATTCAAGAAAAGGCATATGTTTTATTTGGGCCAGCCCTGAAGAATAGAATGAAAGACTGGACAGATATCTGGAGAAATGTTCTGAATGTTTTCTGGGTGAGAAAACACTTTTAATTTAATAAATTAATAAACTTTTAAATAAACAGAATAAAATGTTAAGTGCATTTTGTTTCATACTGAGTGCAAAGAAGAAAATAACACACCCTTTTAAGAGCAGCCAGGATATTATTCCAAGAATAATTTCAAGAGATGCAAAAGCCTGGTTAGAGGGCATTTAAGCAAAATGCTCTGCAGGATTTGAGTGAAAACCACCTGCACCCCGCTCCTTCCAGAACACATCTCCATTTTGTGACAACTCTCAGACTCTAATGAAAAGAAACCAAAACCTTTAAAACCCTCTTAACAGCAAAGAGGTCTCTAAATTTAAATTTTTCTGTCAGGAAGAGAAGGGCACACCGGAGGATCCTATGAAATCCATAGTGCTGTCAGCCAAACTCCAGAGGTGTGTGCTGGAGCTGGTTACCAACCTGATCTTAGTTTTTATTAACATGGTGGGCTGTGAGTTGCAGCAGTGGACTCTGCTCTCAGGAAGGTTTGCTTTCAAGCAGAGAAGCGGGTGGGTGGGTGAGCTGGTCACCTCTGAAACTGCCTTAGCTTGTGCCATCAAAACCTGGGGATCTTGCTCTACTGAGCTGGTCAGAGCTCAGATTTCAGTATCCTTCTCTAGCCCATCTCCTGTGAGCTATTTCCCTTCAGCAAAAGGTTGCATTAGCTTTTCTTCTTCAGAGAGAAGATGTATACAGAAGTCTCCCACAAATCAGAAAGCTCCTCACCATTTGGGCTAGCAGAAAACGCCTGGCTAAAAATCAAAACCATGAGATGCTGGAAGATGTGCTGGATCTGCAAACACTTTTCTTATGATAAAACCTCCTATTTGCCAGGGGCTCTTCGTGTACCCAGTCACCATCCCTACCTGCAGAAGGAAGGTACTTCCTCACCTGAGATCACTCCAACCCTCACACAAATGGAGCATCTTTACATGGTAGTTGGAGAACAGCTGCTGCTCCTGCTTCTCTGTTTCTTTCTCTGTTTCCTGCCATTGCTTTTTGCTGCTAGGTCTGAGGAAGAATGAATTGAATGAATGAATGAATGAGGAAGAATGGGACAGTGATTAAATATAAAACAGTGAAGAACTAGTTGAATTTATTTCCCCTTACCCCTATTTCTCCAAGAGGTCTGGTAGAAAACAAAGTGAATGCAGCAAATGGGATAATAGGCTCTACATTTTGAAGCATTTTGAAAAGAGATGCTCGTATATAGGTCAGCATTACCTTGCTCCTCTTTTTTCTTTCTTTGAGTTGTGCGAATTTGGCATAATTATAAGATATTTTTAACAATATGTTAGCTGATCTCAGTTTAACAACCAGAAGTTTCCTTTCCTTAGGGTGAGTTAGTTTGCGCTCCCAGACAGAGGAGAGGATCATGGGCTGAATAAAGGCTGTTTATAGGTGACACTTTAGGTGAATTTACAAGCCTGTTTGAAGACTTCAATGAGCTCTTGTCTACAAGAGCTCCTTGTGTGGCTTGTCATCCGCTTGTCAGATATGTGTATTTTTAAACTGATTGATGCAAATCTGAGAAAATATTGGTTTCATGGGGTTTTGCTACTCTTTGTCTCGATAACATATCACTAAAGCAGCATTTCTAGCATTCAATTCATTCTTATATCCATCACTTGTACGGTATAATTATTTGCCTTAGTTAGTACCAGCATCCCTGGATGCTGTATATTTCCATAACCACAAGACCTGAGCAACCAGGGGGACTAAACAAAAAAAGCAGTGGCAGGAAGGATATGTAAAAGATCTTCTTGCATTGTATTTATTAATGCTAAATGTATAGGAATATAAGAAAAATGAGTTACACCCTGAACACTTCAGACTTTACTTAAATATTTGGAAAAAAAATGGTATACCTATGTTTACTGCATCCTTTTACTTCCTTTCATTATTTAAGTTAAGTATGACTTACTCAATTATGTCACCCTCAGATCCTCCCTAGAATTAATTGTTCTTGTAAAGAATAAGAAGTCTATGAGTCTGTACTGCTTGAAGACAGGAAAATAGTGGTTTCAAATTTTAAACCTGATTTTTTTCAAATGTATTTTTAGTCACATTTTTAAGGGAAAGTCTGCAGATGTCAGTCAGTGTTCATGTGCATGTCTGTGAATATATTTCTATTTTACTAAGAGTTTAATTTTGCTTCTCAGTATTCCAAAGTTGTAGGCAAAAATATTAATGAAAAATATGTATATCTGTGTGAAGTAAATGGCATTGTAAACTGAAAACAGGCTGAGCTTTCAAAATCCAGATTTGGACTAATTTTTTTCAAAAGCTGATAATTTATTTTCCTTTATCCCCTTTTAGAGATTAAATTAATGTGTGAAATTTTGGCACAATTGACACCTGAGTCTGTCACACTCTTTTCCCTGACTGAGGTGTTTGGATTTGTGTTCTAATGAACTTGTTCTGTAAGAAATTATAAGAATGTTTCCTGGCAGGCGGAGATTTTCCACAGTGCATTTATTTTTTTGGAGATAATTTGTTATGTCTGTTAAGACTCATTTAAGAAAACCCTCCAGCAGCGGAGTACCTAAAGAGCAGTTACTTTTCTGCTCTTTTCCTTTAGAATTTAGTTGAATTTTAGTTTTATTACCCTTTCCCTCCCCCGTATGGCTATCCCCTGAGGAAATGCTGGCATCCAGGGATGTTAACATAGTAAGGTAACCCCAAGATCCCACCGCTGCAAAGAGAAGGGAGACACAGCAGAGGGGAGCGCGTGAGAGCTGGGGAACAAAGTGGTTTGGAGTGACAGAAATCGATTCACCCTCCTCTAAAATTCTTTTTCTATCTCGTGGGACTACATATACACATTTCCCCTCCTCTCCTCCTTGAAACAGGGAGGGAAAAAGAAAAAGGTAGGCTAAATCAAGAGCACCGGTGGCCTTCACCAAACAGAAAGCAGCGCTCGGTGCTGCCCCGGCAGCCCTGGCACTTTGGGGTATCAGTGCCAGCGTCCCGGAGTTGAACCACCACGATACTGGCACGGAGGGGTTCGCTGCAGGAGGCTTTGTTCTCCATACAGAAACAAACCTTGAAAATTATGTACAAGAGTGACATTAAAGAGATGCTAAAATTGAAAAATCTAGGCTTTGAAAATGGAAACACCAAGTTAGTACACTCGTATTTTTCTACAGTCTGAACTCCACAATCTTAACAGTTTTATAAGGTATACAAGCATTAAGATGTGACTTTTAGTTTTGCCAACTCAAAGTTTTGAAAATTCGTAGTGTGAAGTTTTTAACATAGTAGTGAGGTCCACACATACAAACAAGGAACTTTCCAGCACAGAAACACTAATTTGAAACAATGGTCTCTTCATTTAAGATACTTTTGAAATGTAACCAGAACTAATTTGAAAACTAATTTTCTTCTTAATTTCCCTGTAAGGACCACCAAGATTCTAGAACTTGAGGAAAAAAATGTAATACAATCAGAAGCTAACCCAATAGTAGTTTAGGTATGTCAATTCTTTTCAAACTGAGAAAAGTAATAATTTCAGCCATCTGACTTCTGTAGTGATGGCAGAGTGAAAAATTTATTAAGCACAACTGAAATTATCAGGAACTTTTCAATAATGCTGAAATTATAATTGAAAATACATCTTTTACTGCATGACGTTAAACAATGATCTTGGGACAAAATATGAAGATAAGTAGGAGAAATTAACATAATACAGTGATAAATCACTTGTTTCCTATTAATCTTACAGCAAATTGTACTGAAATTGTAGGGGGTTTAATGAGCAATATGAAATTTTGCTCGCTTCCTTTCGATTCAACGCTTTCTCAGTTGAAATTAATAGCTCTGGAATGGCATAGAAAGCGCGAGGAGGAGCAGTTCATTTGAGGGGTTTCTATTGCCACCTAGTGGCTCCCACGCCCTTCCCCTGCCCTGTGCGCTAGCTCGGGTTCCCGAAAGCTTTTCAGCTGTCAGCAGCAAGTGTTTTTGTTAACGACAGGAGAGAGAGGTGCAATTCTTTAAACTTTTTAGACATAACCAAAAAAAAAAAAAAAAAAAATTTTAAAAAAAAAAAAAAAAGAAAAGGCATGAATTTAAATTTCCTCATTACACGGCCTAAAAAAAAAAAAAAAAATTCCTTAAGTAACTAAGATATTCCCCAGCTGACATAAAGTAAGAACCATACAGTAACTCAGTAATGAACACTACTTTGAAAAAGAGAAGTTTATACAAATGTGCTTTTTCTTGTTGCTGTTGTTTGAAACAAATGATATAGGTTTGATTTGATTCTGTCTTGCCTGAGTTTTAATCTCCTGAAGGTCTTACTGATTTCTGTTGAATTGATACATTTTTATCTCTGGAGAAAAACCTACTTGTACTCTTATATAAAGAAAGCTCGTGTTGGTCATGACAGGGTATGTTGAGATAAACTGTAAGGAATAGAAAGTCTTCTGTTTTCTTTACTTTTTCTTGATAACGGTAAATATAAAAAAGTTTCTGGGCTTTTGCCCTTGCACACTAACATCTGAGAGTTAAAACAGAAATGAGTAAGAGTCTCAATACCTCATACTTATGCCGCTATAAAGTCTGAGGTTTTCCTGACGCCAGTGGTGGTACTCATATCTATGCAGGTAAGACTTGCTGTAAATTAAATTAGATTGAAACCCACAAACCTGAATAAAGTCCAGAAGCTTTTCATTGTACCTGGTCTCGTGTGGATAGTACAGTACTGTAATGTAGATTATAATACATAACACCTGTATGCAAGAGCTCCTGGTATCAGAGTTTGACTTCTCCATGAAAGAGTTTTTCAAAATATGCTTCCTCTTGTGTTAAAAATTTCCTCTATAAAATTTGCAATTTTTTTCTTCTTTTTTTAAAAAATTTCCATATAGGCTAAAAAATGAGATTTTATTTATTGAAAGTTGTATTTTAATGACAAGTAAAAATTGTAAAGATTAATTTTCGCCTTCACTGCTTCAACAGAAATAGTGTGTTCTGAGTGATAACCACTCCTCCTTTTAAAATAAACCACACACTTTTGCTTGGCAGACACTCAGCTCTAGAAGACTTATCTGCTTGTAAAGTTTTCCTTTGCATACGTGGTCACTCAGTTTAAACACATTATAAAAGTATGGAGCAAACTACAGAATGGAAAAAAGTGTGAAGGCTTTGATATACTATTTTTACTCTGTGAATATGCAGCTAACTCTCTCTTTTCTGATGAATGATTCATTCCCCTGGACTTGGTATGTCTTTCAGTCACAAGAACTGCCCAGCTGAAACGTTGACTTTCTACAAATGGAGGCTTTTCTGAATATTTTTGATGCACAAATTGGCTGGGAAAAGGACCACTAGGAGCCTGACGTGGAACTTGGAGACACGCATTAATTTTCACATTCAGGCACAGCCTTCCTCTGTAACCGTGACCAGTTCACTTAGGTCCAGATTTTCAGCACTTTCAAAGCACTTTAAGAGGTACTTTTAGAATACTCTTCTGCCTCAGTTGCCCACCTATAAAATAGCATGCTCCACGGTGGCACTTGCATTCCCTGTCTTGTGCTTGTTCATGGAGGGTATTTAGGAAGAGCAAAGCACTTACCTAGTTTTTGTCTCTGCAAATCCCTCTGAAAGACTGAAACTTCTTGGAGGTTCAGCCTGTCCTCTTACAAGAGGATCTACCTCAGTTAAGACGAGGAGGCCCCGTACTGGGTTTAGACTTTGAGTCTCTGCCACGTTTCAAGCAGTAAAATAGAACAGGAAACCAACGTGAGTGGACATACTTCAAACTGAGTGTGGCTTGTTCACACTGAAGATTCTAACTGCAGAATGAGCAATTGCAATGATTCTACCCTAAAAAACGAACACAGCTGATGGAAGAGACGGTACACTTCAGTGAGAATATCAGGGCTATCCGGCAGTCCTGCACCCATGCTTGCTTGGCAGCTGCAGGACAGCAGCTAAGCCGATGTACCTAAGAACAGTTCTATCTCCAGCATTTCCTGAGGGAAAGGAGAGCCACTAAGAAGCATCAGTGGGTTGCAATTCCAGTTTTCTTACTTAAACGCAATTGACCTATCTACCTAGATTTATGTGTATATACACAAACATTTGAATCAGGAAAAGGTTGCCAAAATTCCTGGTTCACAGGGAAAATTTTCAGTGTTTTCTTGCATTATTTCTTCAAGTGTTTCAGAGTTCATCAGTCCTACAGGATTTGATGAGAAAATCAATTTAATATTAGATTTTCACATATTGCTTTTTTTTTTTCTCTCTCTAGAGGTGTTTTTTCTGCTGAATGTCCTGCTTATGCGAATGCAATAACCATCTTTGAAGCACACTTTAAGTGGTTTGTTTATATCATATTTCAGTTATTTTTCTGAGTAAATTTAAACTCTGAGAGTTTTTCGTTTGGTTGGTTGGCTGATTTTTGTTTTTTTTTTTCTGTTTGTTGTTTTTTGTTGTTTTTTGGGGGGGTCTTTTTTTTGTTGTTTTTTTTTTAATGGGAAACACAGCTTCTAAATGCAAGCGTATTTTTTCTCAATTAACACAAGAAAAAGCCTTTTTCAAGCATTTAAACTCATCTGTTGTGCTTCAACATGGTGAAAACTAAAAATATCTTAGTTTTAGGAGTGGTGGTAGCCAACTGAAAAATTTCCCTCATTAAAGACAGGAATCAATGGAAATGTGAAGTTATTGTTACAGCTCAGTCATGTGTTATGTTTCCCAAGTGCTCTGTGCTGCCAGATTAAACTGTGCTTTACAGGGTTAGGCACTTGTGCCAGGTAACTGGCATTCTGCTCCCACAGAGCAGTCACACTCCAGACAAATGTAAACTTTCCGTGTGCGAGCATTGGAATGGCTCTGTTTAAGCTAGAGAAGCCTAAGAAAAATTTCTGTAAGGACGTAACAGGAAAGCTCGACAGCTCACTGATGGGGTGAGAAGGTCACAGGGAAACACTGGTCACTTGGTTGCCTGAGATTGTAAATATCTTTCTGAAACATTACGATGTTTTGTGTGTCTGCAACGAACGAGTAAAAGAGAGAATGAGGCATGTGGGAAAAGATTGAAAACCCTGAGACACTGAGAAGTGCTTCTAGTTGCTCTCCAACAGGCTCGGTGATTGATGATGGGTATTTGTGAGTCTCTGGGTTGCAGTGGGTATCGACGCTCAGCACCACGGCCCTCTGGGGTGAACTCAAGCGAGTTCAGGAGTTGTGCCTCTCTGCACAGCAACATGACTGGGTCATCTGCAGGTCCTCACCAGAAACACCCTGGTACTGTAACCATACCATGTTGTGTGCTGCAAATATTTTCTTAATGGTTTAGGATATTGTGGAAAATGGAAAAGACTATTTTACTTACCAAAAATAGACATGATGATGGAATTTTGCTTCTCTGCCGTCATTCTGGAAGTTAAAATTGATATTATAGCAGCTTCTAAGATGCCTGTGCTACCAAACGGCGGTGTGCAGTTTATCTCCTAGGTAGCTCTGGGGAGCACAGTCTTTCTGCAGTTCATTTGGGTTCTGCCTGGGATAGCCCCTGCTCAAAAAATGTATCAAGAGGAAGATGAAGATCTGCTGCCTCACCACTGTGAGATCTGCTCATTGGCCTCACCATGACCCAGAGAATGGACAAATAAGTGTTGTCAGACTCCGGGCCTCCACCATCACATCTTCTCTCAGTACCGACGTAGAAGGACATAAAGTCTCATCCAGCAAAGGGCGTAATCTAAGTGAGTAGGCAGGTGAGTAACCTCCTTCCTCCTTAGTGAGGCAAAGCATGTGTTTAAATCCTATTAAAGCCTGCTGGACTTAAACACATACTTAAAGTTTGATGGAGTTGAAAGGCAGAGGTGGAGTTGAAAGGCAGAAGTGGAAAATGAAATTGAAGAATTGCAACTCTGCCTGCTGTTTTAACAAAGGATTGACTGTGCCCTCACTGTGTGTGGATTCCAGCTACAGTATTTTACTCACACAAGTGTCCTGATACAGACAGCTAATATCTGTAAGAGGATTGCCATGCTTTGCGAGTAGATTAGGATTTAGTTAGATCCCAATTGCCTTCATTATCCACATGATTTGCCAAAGTTACATGCTAGGCACAAGAATGTGTTTTTCCTTCCACAAATTTTGGGCCCAGTAGAAATATTTGACAGAGAGAGAGAAATGTCGGTCTGTTCTGAAGACGGTTTGCATTTGGTATATATATTTTCTGGAAACTCATCTGCAGGTAAATAAACTTTGCTTAAAAAAGCTCTCAAGCACTAAGTTTTAGAAGGAAAGTGAAGTGAAATCCCACACTCAGTGAAGAGATGTGTTACAGATTTTTTTTCAGTAAATTTTCTTAGGTTAAAAAAAACCTTCTCACCAAAAACCCCCAAAACCAACAGTGCCACTGATTTTTCACTAATTGATGATTCTGAAACCCTCTCTGGGAACAGTAAGTCAAGCTGCTGAAGTGGGGAAAAGAAAGCACCATTGCTACCAGGCCCCCTGGGTTCTGTACTGCTTTGCTCTCTGATGACACACAGTTCATTTCCTCTGGAGAGATGACAGGGGAAAAAAAAGAAAGAAAGAAAGAAAGAAAGTAACTCTTAGTGCTAAGGAACGAACATGGAGTTCAACTTGAAATATAGTGAAGAGAGTCTTTCAAAAGTTGTAGCTGTATTTAGCATCAGAGTTCATGAGATCCACATGTCCCATCTTCTTTTTCTACAAATCCCAGAGGGGAAAAAAACCCATTTATTCTGATAGCCTGGAAGGAAAAAAAAATGTCTGTTCATCAATTTCCCCTTTTTTTAAGAGATAACCACTGACTCTACCCGTATGTTATCTTTATCCTGAGGCAGCAAATTTATCATAATTTATTCTGGTATATTCTAAATTTACCATGTTGATTACCACTGTATAAACAACGTCTGGCATTCGCCTCAGCCAAAGAATTGAGGCTGGCGCTGATTTGGAGTAGAGATCTGTGGAAGAGCTTCAATTTACTGAAGTGGCTGTAATATCAGTACAAACACCAGAGATAGATAGCTAAGGATATGGTGGTTTTAAAAGGAAAAAAAGTAAGGATTCTTCTCCTGTGTGATGCTAATGAGCCACTTACTGAAATGTATCTGTTTGGAGAGGGAAGTCCAAATGACACAAGGTTAAAAAACATTAGAAAGTGGTCTGGAGGAACAGCTGACTGGACTCAGTCATGGAAAAGCTGCTCTTAATTCTTCTTAGGTATCTGTGAGTAAAGGTTAAGAAAATCTTTATGTAATTACTGCATACAAATACTAGTAACATGAAAGGATTCTCATAAGGTTGGACTGAAACCAGTCCTAATCTTTGGGTACTAAAAAAAGGATTTAGAGGAGGACAAAAAAAAAGGACAGTCTGTCTTAACTAAAGATAAGTTTCTATTTACAGTAAAAAAAAATTTATTTGATCAACTGGCCAAACTGCATATTTACTGAAAAATAGCTGAGACCGCCCCCATGCAAGCAAGAAGATGGAGCAAATTTTATGTCTGTTTCCTCATAGAATTATAATGTGTTTCCTTCACAACTCTTCAATCATAATTCTTATTTCCATAGTAAATTCTGATATTAAAATCAATTTATGAACAAAACTTTTAAATAACATGATGAGTTCTTTCATAAAATAGCATATTCAGGATTTAATTTCTTTTTACATCCTTGAAATCATGTTTGTCTGTTGTCCTGTACATCATACTTATTCTAAAACACCACTTTGGCCTTAATGTCTTGGGTGAGCTGCACCAGAGGCTGAAAAAGCCTTATTGACCTTCCTGGCCAACTCTTTCTTATGGTCTTATTTTCTTCATGTGAGAAATATTTGGTTCAATGATATGTCTTCTCTTGTTACAAGAAAACCCCCCAAAAAAACACTAAAAAGCAAGCAAGCAAGCAAACAAACAAACAAACAAAACCCCCAAACCATAAACACACAAAAACCAACAAAAAACCCAACCAAACAAAAAACCCCCACCCAAAAACAAACAAGCAAAAAACCAACCAAAAACTGCACATGAACATGTCATTTTGGAGTTCTACCTTGTGTGTTGGCTGATTAAAATGAAAAATTAACTCCTGTTATGTGTGGAGTGTGCACTGTCATGACCTGTGTAAATATGAGAACTTCTAGGCAAGAAGTGTGTGTACAAGCTTAGCAAATGCTTCTTTGGAAAGCCTGCATCTTAGAAAGCCTGCCTCTAATATTCTGTGGTTTTGTTTGGAATTTTTTGTCTTTGCTTAATACTGTTAAGGAATTTCAGACTTAAACTAGGTTTCTGATTTTCTGAGTTAAGCTAGAAGGATAATTTCCTCCAGCTTGGCACTTTCTACTGTTTCTGTTGTACTCCGCTCTTCTTCGCTTACAGACTTTCCTTAAATTTAGTATCGAAGTAGGATTCATTGCTAAAGAACAGCAAAGAGAATGCTGAGGTTATTTACAGCAACATTAATAAATGTACTTTCCTCTGTTTTCAAAGACACAGTGCATCTCAAGGGGAATGTAGATGATAAATGTAACTTCTGCACAAGGGATGTGGTGTCAGAAAATTCCATTTCCCCTTAGACCACAACTGCCCTGAGCTCACGTGTAACTTCAATTACTTCCTAAATTCATGGCACTGGTTGCTTCGTGGATGAAACTGGATGGAACAAAATCTTGCAGGACTAGAATACATTTTTCATGTGTCAGCACTCAGTTGTGTCACTTCAGCCTCCATTCAGCATCTTTGATTTATGCTACACATGCAGAAGTAACGCAGGTGCGTCTTCTAAATAAGAACAACAGGAAAATATGGGGATCATATATAAATAAAATAAAATTCATCACAACTTTTAAGTATATTTTGTGCCAGTTGCCATATGAGTAGCAAATTCAGAGGCTTGACACAGGTAAGTGCATGAGCATGCCACCTGACCAGAAATATTTCATGCTTGTAGGTACACACTCTGTTTTAACATTTTGCTTTATTGGGATGTGTGAAGTATGGTGGCTTTCCACATTAAATCCAAAGAAAGTTACTGGTTTTGGTCTTTGCTTTTTCCAGGACTGCATGACACAGCAGTAGTATGAAACTGATTTTTAGGGGATTTTTTCAATACTTTTCAACTAGGAAATGAGATTATTGTAAGAGCAGCTAAAATTGTACTTTTCTTTTTTTTTTTTTAAATTCTGAATTATTTGATGGTGTGCTAAAAGAAAGCCATAAAATCCTATAATTGCAGGCCAAATCAGCCTCCCACCTCTACGCCTATGCAAGGTACGAAAGAAAACAAGAATTTTAGGACTCCACATCAGTAGAGGGTGACTTCTTGGCCCCTTCTAGCATAGATTTAAACATCTTCATGTGCAGCAGGACAGAAGCCATTTGGGACAGCCAAAGCCAGCGGTGGGAGATGTTTGTTAATCAGTCTGTACAACCTTCTGGGGCAGTTTTACCAAAGCCTGTGCAGGAACAGTATGACTGTGATTTTTGGTCTGTGTGTTTGAAGCACAGGTAAAAATGAGGATGCGTCTCTGCAAAGATAGTTGCTTTAGCCAGGCAAATAAAAATTAAATTATTTTTGCTTTACAGTGACAACACCCAGCAGGTATTGCAATGTTTGATAGACCACCATATACTATGATTCTTTTGCTCTTCTTTATTCCTGAATCTTCTGCTTGGCTTTCTGTAAAGTCAGCAGGTGCTGTGAAGACTCCTTCCATCAGTCCTTAACTGTGTTCTCTTCAGAGTGGTTTCTCTATACTTATAATTCTAAGTACATGTTTATAGGAATTGATTTTAATGGAGCAATTTGGAATGTCAAATTTCTCTTAATGCCGTCACAATCTCCTGGGACTTGAAGACAGAGACATTTGTTCCTGCTTGATACCTTTTGAATAACACTCTCCCTAAATACTGTATTAACCAAGGAAAAATACAATACCACCTTGTAAATGGCTTGGAGGGCTTTTTGGCTGGAAGATAGAGATTGAGTCTTTGCTAATGTATTCTTAAGAGCCCAGTATTGTGAAATACAATATTTTGTTGATAGTACAGTACAAACACACTTTACCAGGAAAAGAAAACTGTGCTAGTCCTTTCTGTGGTACAGGAGCTTCTTCTGTAGTTTTAGCAGCTAAGCCATGTTATTTATAGATCAGTTTGGAAAGCAGTTTGAGATCATTCAGACCATTACGGTTAAAAAAAATAGGTAAAATAATTGCATATACTTGCATTCCATTCACGTACTGCCATGTTTCTAGTAACACCATTAACAAAAAACTAAAGCTCTTTCACAAAACATAACATGGCCTAAAAAGAAATATAACATTGTCTTGCAGTTTAGTAATTATTATAAAAAAGTGCTAGCCTTCCGCAAAAGAATGCAGGCTCCTTCTCCTCACAGACTGCAAGGTGGGAGACAAGCTAACAGGGAAGAGGAGTGCAGTATCAAATTTTAGACATAAAAATAGAAGTAGTCTCAATAATTAATAATAGTAATACTCTGTGTCTCTTGTTAAGGGACACAGAGACCAGGCAGGAGCCTTTGCTTGCCTCAGGCGCTGCCGGTGCTGCATGGTGAGAGGCCAGCGGTGAGCCCTGCAGCGGGGCAGAGCATGGCTATGGGCACTACGGCTCATGCTGCTCCGTCTGCTTTGCTCTGGGTGAGCTCCTCCGGCCCGGCTGTTAATGCAGGCTCACCTCTGGGGGATGGCACTGCACCCGCCGGGAGCGCGCTGGCCAACCTCAGCTGTGAGACAACGGCTCAGGAAAGACAGCCATCATTCTGCAGAGTGATTGTGGGTTTGTTTCGGTATTCTGTTGGGATTTTTCTTCTAGGGCGGTTGGGAAGAGTTAGGAGCTGAATAGAGAAGCTCTTTGAGAATAACAGAAGCCATAGCTCAATGAAAAGTACTGAGGAATATCTGCCAGAATATATGTTGGATGAAATATATTTCAGAACACGCTATTACATGAAGAACTCCTTAACACATTTTTTAACTTTGGAGCAAAATGGATGTTCAAAGAATGGCTTGCTTTCTTCATACAGTGTGCAAGCCCCCGTGCTCTGATGTACTGCAGTGAAAATGGTGATGGTGCTAATACCAGCATTTTGGGGAAGAAATTGTTACCGGAGTCAAGGAACATTGTCTCTGCTTGTAACTAGAGTTATGAGCCAAAGAGCTGAGAGAAATGTCACAGCTGTCTCCTAGGACACTGCTTTACAAGATTCCAAAAAGGCATGGAGTTGATTTGGGCAACCAAACACTAATCTCGGTACTTCTAGTATGAATGGAACAGCGAGAAACCTGAAGATGCCATAAGTAGAATTGGCAGTCAAACAGCCTACGTTTCCTGTGAAAATTGCTCTTTATGTGAATGTTGGTTTCCCCACACCTGTTTTGCATTGATGACAGTTTTTGGAAGTTTTTCTTTAAAAAGTTTTCTTCTTGGTTGCTGAAGTTTAATCAGCTGAACTTCTCAACTGACTCAGCAGGGTGGAAACAGGTTATTGAAGGTAAGAGTTTGGTTTTCCAGAATAATATCACTGTGCCTGTTTAGTTTTATCCATGTATTGCAAGCTGTTTCCACTATGAGTCTAAACATTAAAAAAAAAAAAGAGAAAAAATTATCTAAGTCTATTTATATTTTCAGCATTTAATTTAAACAAGGTATTATGATGTCCTTGAATCTAAAGGAAACTTTTGCTTTGACACTGCAAAATGTGATGCTGTAAACTAACTGGATCTTTTCCAGCTCTACCTTATGTGCCTGGGTTGGCCTAGAACCAGATTTTAATGTTACTGGGACTACATTTTCAAAGTAATAAACAATTAAACAGTAGCTATGTGGTGGTGAGTAAATTTCTTTACTGTTAAACTTCAGTTGGCTCAGGTTTCTGTTTCCAGTGATTTTACAAGCAAACACTAAATTCCTTCTTTATTCTTTCTTTGGATGACTTACAACCAAAACAGAGCAGGAAAAGTTTGGTATCATACTTTTATAAAATAAAGTAAATATTATTAATTATTTAATTCTGCAATTCTCTGTCAATTACATAGAACCAGACTGTTTCAATCAATGGTGTCTCTACTACTATTTTTATCATACTTTCTGTTGATGGAATTACAGGACCAAGGCTACATACTATACAAGGTCTCACTGAACTGTAAGTTTTATTAGTTTGATTGCTATGGACTGCAACAGTCATGGAACAAATGATATAATAGTGAATGAGAAGAAAGTTTTGAGGGAAGTTTTTTTAAGGACTACGCAGCACCGACTTTCACACTCTTGTATATGTGGAATAGGAAAAAGTATATGAAAACTTGTGCCTGCCCTATAATTTTGTGCCTTCTTGGAGATTTACCTTCAAGTATGTTACACACATTCAACTCAGATTTTCTCTGCCCTGAAAGAAATGGAAAGCTCTATGCTTTCCAACATATTAAAATGTCTTTAGGAGTGTTCTGTGTGGGTGCTCCATAGTGTCTGTGCTCAAAAAATAATACCTGAACTTCAGTCATGTGGCATGCTAAATTTAATGATGACTTAATATCCAGTCAGAATAACGGAAGGACTTCTTAGTGGAGTGAACTCATCCTTTAGCTAAAATTCCCAAAGGACAAACATAAGAGCAAAAAGACAGACAAGCAAAAGAGCCAGAAAACCAAATTTCATTGGGAGGAAAAACCAAACTCAAAAGTCTCATCATCTGCTTTGGATACACTGTTTAGTATCAGTGGAAATGTTAGATAGTAATGGAGGAGATGCTGGAAATCCAGAGAAGCAGTGACTTTTCTTTGGTTGCTAATTTCTTTGACCTCCACCGGTTTCAGCAGTGTGGGCCTCCAGACACATGTGGTGTGCCAGTGGTGCTCCCAAACCTGTGGCACACAGATTGCTGCCCTGAGCTGCAAAATGGGCTGGGACTGTGCCTCTACGTCACCACAGGTCACAGACATGGCTGCTTTGAGGTGTCCTCCCCTAGTTGCAGTGCTCATGTGACTATTACCCAAGGTATTTTATTTCGTGCTCTAGCCCTTTCTTACACTTGATCCAGTGCCACAAAGTTTTAGCAAGCTTCATCCTTGCACAGATGAAATAAAGCAATGCACGTCCCTGTAAGATGAGATCAAGATTGTCCCACAGGTAAAAATGGTGTAAAATAATCCAGGAAGCCCTTTCCCTCCCCACTTCTAAGAAGGCTTTTTTTTTTGGTGCTGCTTTCCCAGACATTTTTTCAAAGCGTTCAACTGTAGTGTCACATTTTAAATCCTCGTGCAGTTGATGTTCTTTCCACTGACTTTAAAGAGCTTTGGATCAGGCCCTAAGTAAATAATGAGAATTTCTTCCACCTTAATTTATGTTTAATTTCCAAACTAAGCAGTTATGTCTTTCATCTTTATTCTTTATATTTTTTCATGACTCTGCTTGTTATTTTAAGGAAGCAGTAATATATACAGCATCTATATACACAAACTGCAATATATGTATATGCCTGAAGTACAGTGGATTGTCTTGATGAAGGGATGAATATATAACTGTAAGAAGCCCTTTAGAGTTCATCCAGAATACATAGTTGCTTATTACATTGTAGCCTGGATTCAGTCAAAGGTGTATTTAATAGTAATTTAAGATTTTTCTTTTCAACCAGAGCAAACTATGATAAATGTTTTGGAAAAATGCATATTCTAGGAGGAAAAAAAAGCACTCTTAGTATCAAGCTTGCTGCTTAAGACTGTAAAAATCAGGAAATGTAAACAGATGTTCAATAACAAGTTAAAGAATGAAGCCAATTATCTCATCTACCAACCAATGGAAAGTTGTTCCCAACTGTACATTTTCTAGTGTTCCGCCCCCAAACTAAGTGCTTTCAGTTCCGTTCCTGTGCACGTGTGCATTTGTGCGAGGGCTTTTCAGTACAAAATCACATCACACTAGAGATATTGACTTCTCCCTTCCACTTTCCAGATTAACTGTTGTCTATGAATGATATCATCACTGGCTTGCTGGCTTTAAGCTGTTTTTGCTATGACATGAAATGCTTTGCATCATACTGTACGCTTTGTCACACACCAGCTTTCATTTTCATTTCTGAGTAGAAGGATAAATATTGCCTTTGGAAAGTGTGGCAGCAGAGGAAAGAGGGAGATAGGTGATTGCTGTGGTTGTCATGCTTCAACAAAGCATCCTGCGAGATGTTGGTCTGGATGGATGGAAGGATGTAAGGAAGCATCCCCGTAAGGATGGAAATTCAGTCCTTTGTTTGAAGTAACCTTAGCTGAGACAACGTCACCTTCACCTTACCTCAGTTACCTTAGCTTTGAACTTCACAGCTGATAGAAAGGCATCTCCAGAGGGGAATTTCTGTTCCAGGTGCCTCTCCTCACTGCTAGTGGAGAGGGTAACAGATACCTCAGTGCCTGTGGTTAGTTGGTGTTTTGGCAAGGTGGGATTTATGGAAATTTTATGATACTGTGAGGAGCAATAAAAGTTTCAGGAAAAAAACTGTATCTAGCCATTATCTATGTAAATGTGGCCAAGGCATGTTTAGGGGACACATGAGAATTTTTGAGTGTTTTCACTTCTGTAGATGAGGGAAACTGCAAAGCATACCAATGCTACTATTCTCATTCAGATATTTACTTTATATTCATAATTTCTTATTTTAACTGATATGAAAGACCTGTGGCCAGTTTTCCAGGGGTATTGAGCCTTCAATACTACTGCTGAAACTGTTCAGTGCTGACACTGAGAACTTATGTATATAGTCAAACTTTTCACAGTACTATGCATGTTAATATTGTCTTACAAACTTATGACTTCTCCTGATGAATTTTTTGTTTCTCTATGAGGATAAAAATACCAGTCCTTTCATGGGTCTTAATAGTAAGGCTGCATGAAAATAAATCTGCAAAGTACTCCAGTTAGGTGGGTGTGAGGGTGGAAGCGGGTATAAATATATGAAGTTCATAGCTTTGTACTCAAAGCAGGGCTGGATAACACGTCTCCGTGTAATGGTTAAAGATATAATAAATGCAGAAGACATAAAAAATGCAGTATTATGATTTCACCAAATAATACAGGAATCCTATTGAAAATCTAATGCAGGATCATAGAATTAAAGCTGGATAAAAGTGCACTTGCATGAAGAGGCAACTGATGTAAGTAGAGCACATGAATTCAGGCAATATTATTGTGACATTTCTAAATTTAAGACACTAGTCTTTACATTTTCTAAGTATCCTCTGGAGTATAAAACTTATAAAATGTTTTCCCATTTTGCTCAAAATGTTGTGAAGAGTTAGTTTTGCTTTTACCTATAATAGTTTGAATGTTTAGACTCAGGAAAGTAAGGGTGATTTCAAGTAGGAGCTGATACACCTGATAAGAACCCCACCATTCTTTGGCATCCTTTGGTTATAATTAACCATTTTTCAGTTCTGTCACAGATTCTCTGCATCTAAATGCATGCAATCTTTGTTAATGTTGAGATGTATGATACTATTATTAACACTCATAGAACATACATATAGACCTTTGAAATAGTTAACTATCCCTGTGTTGTACCACGCCAAGGATTCAGAGAATGCCATTTGGGCAACAAAGTGCTGGATCTGAGATTTGATACTAATAGGAAATAAACATAAAAGCTTGAGATAGGAAAGTAACTGAGCTTCTCTGAAAATCAACTCCAACCACATCCTAGTTCCTTTTGAAAGAATGAGTGTCCCAGTCCTTCTTCCTTCTGTGAATTAGGGAGAGAAAATTTATAACAGAATTCAGATGAAAGCTTCATCTTTTCAGTCTTCCATTTTGCATGAACCAGGCAACCTTACTGTCCTCTCCCATGCACGACTCTTGAGATAAAAAATGTAATTGCATATGGTGTGGCTCTTGTGAAATCTTGCGAAGGAAACTAGGAAAATTGGTTTTTTCTTATTTGCCAGAACAAAGGACTAATAGTCCACGTGGACAGGGAAAATGCCTTGTTCTTTATTTGTATTTTTTGTAGTGCTTTTAAGTCTAAGTATTGGCCATGAGGTAAAGGTGTTTCTTTGTCTAGAGACACTGATAAGAAAAGCATACTCTGGGAATCTACAGCACTTAAGCCAATAAATACAATATGAACTTGGAAATTATGCAGTTTAAGGTTGCAGGTTTAAGTGTGATGCTTCAGTTCTTCACTGTAGAAAATGTAGCAATTCATTTTGTTACTTTAGAAATATCATATTTGCATGGAGAAAAGGTTGAATTACTCTGAAATGTGCATGGAGTGCTTTCCTGAGTGTGGTTTTGGCACGTGATCTAGGAAGCAAGTATAACACTACTGTTGTCCTGATCCTGTGTTCTGGTGAAGTAAATATAAAGCTTTTGTAGGTACACAGTGCCTCAGTGGATCAGAGTTTACAAAATTAAGCTTCAGAAAATTAAACATATGCACTTACAAATAAAGCTTAGAGAACAGTGGATTATAGCATCTGTGTAAATACAGACTTTTTCACCTCTTTCAGTTTCTTTTCCATGCACAGTGTACACAATCAAGCATAGCTGATTACTTGATTGTTACACACATAGTGTCCTGTTAAATTTGCTGGTATCATTTAACTTTCTCATAAACATGAAGTTTTTTGTGAAAGTAATTAATGAAAGGGAGATTACATTTCAGAATCTTAGCTGGTGAAGAGATAAGAAAAAAGCTGCAAGATAAATATGTCAATATCATTCCTGAAGCAGAATAAAAATCTCAACTCTAGCAATGTCAACAAAAACATGTTTCTCTTCAGATTTAATTTCCATGAGAAACTATGTTAAATTAAAACCTTCCAGTGCAGTGTCCTTCCATTTTTTGCATTTTTACTACCTAGAGATCAAACAGTTTGACACAGCAAAAATTCTAGTGAGTTAAGAAGAAATGCTGATTGGTTTGTTGGCTGGTGGCCGGGGGAATGTTATGACCAAGTAATTATGTGTTCTGGACAGATGTATTAACCAGGCTTCGAGCTGGAGCCACTGCATATTATTTTAGTCATAAGACTCGAGGAACTGAATCATTTTCAAAGAGCTGGCTGGCTGACACTGCCTTAGTGATGCCTGTTCCAATGATTCTTTGGCAACAACTTCCAACGCTGCACTTATGACACAGTAAACAAAAACTGCATTAAAGGTTTGTTTTTTAATCACAGAGAAGTTGAACATTTCCACTGAGCTATTTGCTATTTATCAAGAAGCACTGAAGGTTATTGTACAGCTTCCATCCTTGTTTCTCTTACCAAAGAAGTAGAGCTGTTTAGCAAAACTGTTTTAGATCTGGTGATAGTAAGAATACTACAGAATTCAAGGTTTTTATCAATTCATTGAATTCTTATCTCTAAACCTGCTGTGTCATGTTTGTTTATCCACTCACTTTTTGAGGTAAGAATGTTTTTTTTTAATTGGACTGACAAGTAAAATGAAGGGGGCTTTCATTGTCAGCCTTAAGTTAAGAGATGGTGAGATTTCTTCTGTTCTGGTAAGTAATAACGTTGTTTTGCAAGATTCTGGAATATTATATTGGCAGGTAAAGAAAGAATTTGGAAGGGAAAATAAATCTATATTAAATGTAGCCTTTGCTAAAAAAATGTAATTTTGACATATAAAAGGGGTATGACGTGTGCATACATTAATATTTAGGATCTTCTAAAAGTGATACTTGAGATATCTCAGTGAGATTTGTCCCCTGATAAACAAGCATTAAGGGGCCTTTGAGTTTTGAAGAAAAGTTGTTTTGTTAATTTTTCTGTCACTTGATTTTTGCAACTACTTTGTAAATGCACATTGCCAAGGTGTAATTAATTTGCAAATGCACGTTGTACAAGGGATACTTTTTGGGAGTGGGGGTGTTCTGTGTTTTTTGTAATTCTAATCTGACTTCATCACTGGTTCTTTCCCAAAGACACAACATAGAACAAGAGCAGCCCTTCATAATGAAGCGGGAAAGGGTCTGTTGTTTTGATTTCCCTCTGCAGTGATGGATTATGAATGTAAACTGTTATGTAAGGTCATTTTGAACATTGCCCTGGAGGCAGTATGTCAAGGGAAGCACAGCAAACAAGTCAAAGATTCTCTTTCTTGGAATCGCAATGGATTTAAATGAGAAAGGCTCTTTGCTGCCCTCAGATTCTAAGGGCACAATATGTGACTGGAAAAACATAGACCTGCACCGAGACCCCTGGCAGCTGGTTAGAGGAGGCTTGAGAAGAAGCTTTATTTTTAGGTCTCTTCGTTGCTCGTTTGACTGTGGTAAATGGCAGACTCTCTGCTCCAGGTTCACCTTCTGTAAAGCACAGGTGATAAAGTGTTGGGGCTGATGACAGCTACTGTAGTGCTAAATGTCTGAGGCTTTTTGGGTTCTTTTGTTTGGAAGATGCTATAAATAAATGAATAGTAAAAAAAAACCACAAGAGAAAGAGTGTGTTACGGTAAAACATGAAAGTAAGTCGAAACTCTCCTTTCAGAATTGTGCAGGGGTAAATTATCCTTGTCCCTAGTGATTCATGGTGTCTTTTGATGTGTATGTTGGAGTCCCTTATAATTTGTATACCCCAGTCAATTATGAAGGACCACTTTGGCCTGCAAATTTGTCTTCCACCCAAATCCCGTTGGCAAAGAGGGGTTTGTCTGCAAACCTCCTTTCCATATACCTCAGCTGCCAAAACTCCAGGGTCAGTTTGCTAAGACAGTGAACAAGGGAAAAGTGAGATCCTCTTAATGTATTTGTTCTCTTTTTTCCACCGGGGCAGCATAGTGTTTCAGAAAAGCATAACGTTTCTCTCTGAAAGAGGAAAAGAAAGGGAAAGATACAGTAATTTGGCTCCTGTGCAAACAGATATTTTACTGTTTCTTTGTTTTGTTAATATTTTTAATAAACTGTAAATAGTTGCTAGTGTCACATTGAATATTGCAAATTTGTATATATATTTTTAGCTTGATAAAAACTTTTCAGACAAAGAGCTGCTTCTCTAACATGGACCCACTGAAGGGAGACTCAAAGGATGCCTTCTGTTTCATTGCCAGTTCAGTAATGAACTTGGTCACTGCTCTAATTTGAATCATTTAAGAATCTTTTTTGTCCTGGGAAGCTTTGAAAGAAAGTAGACCTTTTTTTCCCTTTGCAGAATCATGAAATGGAATTAGAAAAGCAAATGCTTAATTTTCTACACAAGTCTTCATGCTCTACATATTTGTGTGAATCCATTTCTGTGCATCTGCCTGGGTGTGTGCATAAAAGATTCAAATGGTAACCCAAAAGGCATTCAGTGGAAGACTAATACATAAAAATTAAAGCCTAAAGTGGCATCTATAAATTTGTTCCAAACTCCCTATGTATCTAAGCCTGTCCAAGAGAAAGTCTGAAAATGTCTTCAAGTCTGAAAATATCTTCTGTCTGTTTTCTTCAATAGGCCAAACCCAAAACACCCTAAGCTGATAGGAGAGCCTCCTTTGCATTTGACTGGTTTGGAATGGCCCAATGGATCCAGAAAGTTGATGCAATGAGAAGCTAAGGGATTGCATATGCATAAATAAAATCGCGCTGTCTAAATTATGTTAGTTTAAGTCCCCAGAATGTATATGAGTGCTCAACAGTTATTTATTAACTCCTTATCCAGCAGGATGAGCTTAAACTGTGAGCTGAGGTCCCTGGCAGATTTATGCAAGTTTCTTCTTTTCCTTAATTGGAAGAATTTGTTGGGTTTTTTTTTTGTTGTTGTTGGGCTTCTTGGTTTTTGGTTTGTTTTTTTTCTGGTGTTTGGCTTTTTTGTTTGTTTGATTTTGTTGTGTTTTTTTTTTTCTTTAAGAGTGAAAATAAAACAAATCCTTCTGGTTTGACAATGATTCCTTTTCTTGTAGTTACATCTGAGATGTTAACACTAAAGTGTACAGCCCAGACCCTGAAGTCTCATGAGGCAAATATGTTAATGGTTGATAGATTAAAATAGCTATTATCCCATTTACTCTGGGAACAAGCTATGAGAACTAAAAAATTAACAGTATAATGAATAAATATACTCTAACCTAGAACACAAGTTGTTTTCTAAAGTTGAAAAGTGGAAGATCACGAGACTTCAGGCTGGCACTTTTTAATAAATTATGCTGACAATTGTGTCAGGCTGCTATAATCCTTAGACTACACTATGCATTATCCTACGAACTTCTGTAAGTGGAAATAAACAATAGTGCTCAGGAGGACTGGCTTACCTTACAAAAAGCAAAATAACCCACTGACAGTGTAAGTAAGATCATCTTTTTTTCCTTCAGTTGATTTCTTCCAAGTGTGTGTATACTACTAAAGCTATGAAAAAACCTGAAATATTGGAATTAATTGAAAGTCTCCATTGGATATATGGATATGCACAGAGAAATGGGCTGGATAAATGCCTTCAAGCATTAGGAGCAGAAATCCGTGATTTTTGTGATTTTGAATAGTAAATGATGGACTGGTATAATCCTAGGAGATGAGAACCAAGAGCATATTTAGTGAGCATTTACCAAGAAGTGACATTTCATTGCTTCTTCGGCATTTGGAAGTCAATGGGAGGCAGGAACTGCTACCTTGAAAGAAGCTAAATCCTGCTTATCTGCAGGGTGGTGACATCTTTCCTCCTTCAGCCACAACAGCTCTTGAATCCTGGTTGGCATATAATTTTAGTTAAATAGATTTATTAATGCAACTTTCAATACTGCCCTGAAAAGCCAAAGCATTTTCATCTCGTGCACAGCACGCAGCTGATGCCAAGCGCCACCTCTGCTTTCCCCCCTGTGTTCCCCAGCTGGAACACTCAGCTTAGTCTGGTGCTGGGCTGCTACCTTGCTTTTGAGTGATTAGATTAAGTGTGGGATTTAGAGGCTGATTTGCTTGGCCCTGTTATCACACAAGCCAGATCAATTTTTTATTTTGTACTGGCCAGGATCCTGATACAGATATGTTATGGATACAAAAGACAGCTGAGTATGAATGAAGATATTTTGTTTTGGTTTTGAAACACAGAAAAAAAGTACAAATTCTGGTGCTTACTGGCTTAGGGATGAGGATGTTTACAGGATAATTTGAGTGGGGACTAAAACAAAAGGAACGTTTTCATCCTTTCTGATTAATAGATGTTTGTACAGCACTATGAAGATGAGAGGCAAGTTAAGTGTTATTAATTAATATTCGTTCAAGAGATTTATAAGATATTTATAATATTTATGTATTTATGACAACAAAAATGTTTCAATATCAAAGTGAATTATCCCAGAAAAAATGCCAAGCTTTTGATCTGCTTATGCATCACGTCACTGCAAACCTTTTCCTTTCAACCTAGAGTTACATTCAAAAGCAGAAAGATATACAGCTGACGTTTCGAACTGAACGACACCACGATAAACTAAGGTTTCTCTAGAAGATAAAATACATCATAAATCGGTGTAACACTTACCTCATTTTAAATATTACTGTCTCCTTTTATCAGGTAACACTATATAACCTCCCTTTACCTCCTTTCTTCCCATATTTTATTTGGTATATTAATTCTGAACAATGATCACAAGCAGAATTTTTTTTTAATTAAAATCAAATATATGGCCTTAGAGGCTTAGGTTATCTGATAAAAATATTTTAATTAAAAATGTACCAATTCTTTTGGCTCCCTGATGAATTGATAATAATTGAAATGGACAGTGTTAATTTTAATCTGCAGCCAGTTGTTTAAAAAAATCATTCTTACTCTTTTTCAAAGTCAAAAAGAAATAAGAAAAAAGAAATTCCTTAAGGGGAAGAGGAACCTGGCCCAATGGGCTTTTTATTGCAGATTGCCAAAAAATCACCCAATATTAGAGAGAGCTTTTTACATTTACTTATAAAGTTGTTTTATTTTATTTTATCTTTCTAAGGATAAAGAAATGCTTGTCTGACTACAGTAACTGAGTTGTTTCTACTTTCATGGCACTCTACTTCTAGAGGAACTTTATATCTCTTACAGATATACTTTCTTTACAAAATGCTGACTCTGTCATAATCATTGGGAAACGTATTTCACTAAAGCGAGGCTTCACCCCTGGACCTTGCCCGGAGGAGCGTGCATGTAACAAGGACAGATTTCAAATGGAGAAAACTACTTGTATGTTGGGAACACGGCTGTTGTGCAGCAGCCCTGCAATGTCCCCTTAGAGGAATGTGGTTTAAGGAGAGGATAGCAAATAGCATTCTAATATTTCAAGAAAAAATCAAGATCATGCCAAAAACAAGAATGAGAAGAGAGATGTCCAATTTTTATATTTTTATTTATTTATACTGTAAACCGCTGTCAGAACAACTTATTTTTTCAGGTATTTTTAAGAAATTCTGGATCAAACGTCTGTAGGAAAATCAATTTTAGTACAAGATTTTTAAGATGGATCGGAAGTTTAGGAGTGGCTAATTATTATTTTAAATGCATACTCAGTGTAACATGAATTTGAAAGCTGACACTGAAGATCTTGAGTGACAGCTACTATATAAGAGCTTCTATATAAGAAATGTTGAAAATACCAGGTACAGTGCATAAGTCACTAAAGAAGTTTTTTTTTCCTTTTGAGATTGTAGGACTTAATTAGATATTAATTCCAGGTGGGATGCTGCCTGGAATTCTTTCATATATAATGATTGATTTTTAAGATCTAATCTGTTTTTATAAATCATTGGATGAGCATGACTTCATTCAGAAGAGTGATTTAATTCTATTGTGACTGTTCTGACCTTAAATGTTATGCAAACATGGGATAGTAAGTAAAACACTCTTCTAAATAAATAAATAAATAACATAAAATATATTTTCACAGAAATTTGAAGTTTATTTTCCAAGTTTGACAGTGATTATGCAAAATCAACTAACTACAATCATGACCCACTACATTCAAATAAACAATCACGTTTTGCTTTGTGTTTTTAATGTATCAACTTAGGTTGATCAACATGTTAAAATAAAACAAAAACAATAAAAGGCTTGGAAGCAGAGGCAATCTGTGTGAGCCATTAAATATCTTATAAGAGCAAAAACTGTTACTGTGCTAGGCACAGAAAAAATAGCATTGACTATGCACAGGAGCAGACTAGCTCCACTGAAATTGTGTGTGCAAATGTCAGGATATGGAGGGCTGCTTGCTCCAATGTGCCCTCTGCCTAACCAAACACCTTATTTAGGCAGTTTAATAAATATTGCAGTTTTCAGATGTGCAGGACACTTTCCACTAATGTTAGTGGGAACTGTTGGCCAGACTTCATTAGAGGGCTAAAAAAGATCCTGAGAGTTCAACCACGGGCGTATACCTCTAATGATTTGTTCAGCAGCCCTAACCTTTAAAATTTCTTAATCTATGCATGGTTGATTACTGTTATTCTTTCCAAATTCCTGGTCAAGATTACTCTTGTGAGTTCTGTAAATAGTTCCTAAAAATTTTCTTGTGTATCAGTTTTCACTTTGCACGTTTTGCTGTGATCCTGGAGTAGAGAAAGGAGGAAGATTTAGTTGTGCATACTATTTCTTATTTTATATGGTATTTCAGTGACATTTTCAGAAGTTTTAATAAGATTTGTAATTTTTTAATATTTCCTGAACATGTAAATGTGTTTAGGGTATGAGAGAGGAGGAAACTTGAGCTGGTAAATCAATGAAATCAGAAACCAGAATTTTAGAAACAGGTAGGTAACTGATTTTAATTCCTTGACATTAAACTAAAAAATATTGGTGTCTGAAGTGGTGTCGCTGTTATCATCATTTAATGTTATAACTTGACACTTTTGCCTTCCTCATATCTACCTAATTACCATCGGGTAACTATAATAACAAAACTAAGGAGGCATTCAGGATAGATATTTTAAATCAAGACTAATCCTTGGTGACTAGTAGCCTTTCTCTAAGATAAAATGCATTTGTTATGGACTCCACAAAAAATTATATTCATTTGGTGTTTTTTAGTCCCTTTTAGCTCTGTAGTAGGAAAAAATAAATTAAGATCAGTGTAGAAATCTTATCTTCACTAGGTCAATGGCATGGTTTAGAAACAGGTTTTTGGCAGCCAGGTATACAGTGGCTTTTACTTGCCTTTCATCTCACGTCTATAGTGTTTGCTCCATAAGACAGCTTCGACAGACAGTATCAAGAAGTTTGGGCTGCTTAAATGTTATGTCAGCCAGCCTGTGCTTTCCTTGAGTATAGCTTAAAACAACATATTTCTTCTCTCCTCTGTTTGGATTATTTTTTCCTTTTTGAAGAATCAGTCTTTTATTATCTCCCTTCCCAGAAGGGCAACATTTGTTTCTTTATTTTTTTGTATACGAATTTACTGTAACAGATAACAGGATATTGCAGTCTTTGTGATGATTTAGAAGCAAGGGGGGGTTCTTTCTTTTTCCTTTTTTTACGTGCTGTTTCTTTACCTCCTTTGCTTTTGGCTTTGCTCATGTTGGATTGACCTGCACACGTGCTGTAGGCAGTCTTCTGGCTTGCATGCATGCGCACACATGTGGTGCCTATACCAACAGGATCCACCATGAGATCTGCATGCATTCCTGCAATTAAAACTGCTCTCATTTAAGAATAGGGCTTATTGACATATGTCACCGCAGACAAACAAAAGGAAAAAAAACAACCCAACCTCAAATTCAGCATTTCCTGAGAGAGGAATGCTCAAAAGCAATGTTGATATCTGGGAGAGAGGTCTGGTTTTGTGACTGCTTTTCACTTCCCGTTTCTCTACAGGAGGAATCCTAGTTACTGTGTGGGGTAGTCTTTCAGCTTTGAAAAAAACACACACCCTGCAGAGACTGCACCCTGAATACGTGCTTATTGCATATTTTGGTGACAATCAATACGTGCTGTTAAGATAATTTTTTGGTTTTCTGATATAGAAGAAGAAATAATCATGTAGATCACAGAAAAACAGAATTTCTAAAATCTGACACATTCACTGGTTAAAATGGAAGTTGAATAGCCTGCTAAAGGAGTACATTGAACAGTTTATTCCAAATTTCTATAAATAATCTTACGGTTTTGAAAAAAAAAAGTCTTAAAAAAATTCAGAGGAAAATCACATGAATTCTTTTGAGATAACATTTATAATTTTGATTATACGTAGAGCAAAAATGCAAACTCAGTGAGTTATTTCTGAGTTCATATTTTGTTCAGAAATTAGTTGTGCTAATGAAATAGTCTTTTTCTTAACCAGGAATAAAGAAAAACCTTTCAATTACAACAAAATTTGATGCCAAGTTTGCATTTTATGAAGTGCTATAATTTTTTACATAATTTTTCTTTGTTATGAGGAAAAAAAAAAATCCTCTTCTAACTGTGCTTTACTGCTAAAGGTATGAAAATCTGTTAAAAAGTTAAATTTACTGTTAAATGTATTACAGAAGTGAAATGTTAAAACACTGCATTGGTATGTTGGAAGCATTTAATTTTGATAGGCATGATGTATAGCTAGGGAAGTAAATGTACTCAAATTATGCTGTCTTTGAAAGACTAGGTAATTTAAAAGCAGATTATCCAATGAGACTGAAGTAGTAGTTGTCAAATTTTCAGGAAGTAATTAAACAAGCAGAGGGTCTCTCTTTTTTACTGACTGTTTCTGGGTTGCATAGAGATTATGAAGAGAGACAAGAAAAATGACAGAGCAGGCTAAACAGCACATCAAACTCCTCTTGAAGAAAGCTTTTTTTTCCCCTTAGTGGCTTTCTGAAAAAGCTAGGTAATGTTTTATGGTATTTTCGTTGCAGGTATCTGGTAAAATGTGCCCTTTGGAAAAGCAAGAGACACCACAGGCAGCTTCTTTTGTTTTTAATACCTCTCAATGAAATCTGTATTACTCTAAAAGGCTTCTTGCCTATATACGGTCTTGTTTTGTTTTGTTGTTTTTTGTTTTGTTTTGTTTAAGATTTTTGTTTTGAACTTGGCTCTTCTAGTTGACTGCCATCTGGCACTCTGCCTTTTCTTTCCAAAAGCAGGGCCACAGTTGCTTGTCCAGCTGCCGTTGGCGCTGCCCGAGCTTTCACACAGCTCCACACCCCTCACAGAGCACCTCGGTCCTTCTCCGGCATACTCAGCTCCGCTTTGGCTCTGCTTTTGCCAGTTTGCATGCTGCAACACGAAATAGCTGCCCCGGCTTTCTCAGCACCATAAGGTCAGGCAATGAGATTGGTCTCAGTTTGGCTAAGCGATTTCAGTGCCTGCCCCTCAGAGCAGAAAGCAAGAGCCCGGAGTGGGGACGCAGTTAGATGATAAAACACAATCCTCTGGCCACTGTAAACATGGAGGGCTCGGCTGTGTCTTTTTATTTTGCAAATTCTTATGTAACCATTTCAGGAACCAGCCCTCCAGTATCTAGGTAGTAAGTGCTGTATCAAATCAAAGGGGTTTCTGACTTCCAGAAGAAGAGAACAATGAATGTCTGGCCATTAAAATGGTCTTCATTCTTACTCTCAAATTTTCCTCCCTCTTTCTCTGTATATTTCAGTAGTGCAGATGCAGGAAGAGAAATCATAATGGTACCAACTTAGAAGGTGAGGAAGCAGATCAGATTACTTTGAGAAATAAGCAGTAAAACCCACTTGTGACTTTCCAGGAAACCTCCTGCAGTGTCCTGTGCCCAGATTTGCCATTACACCACACAGAGCGGTAAGGGACCACCCGGGACCATTGATGGGGACTCAAGGCCAATCTGACTGGGCCCCAGAAAGACAGGAGGGAGACCTAAGTATTTTGGATAGCCAGATTGACATTACAATTACCTACAAGTAGCCACTTCTCCCTTGACTTCTTCCTGAGGCATAAAATTTCTCCTGTGAGCATTCTGCTGACCTTGCCCTTTTCAGTTGCCCAGAGAGATAACTCTCACCCACAGCAGCCAGCGCTTCAGCCACTCTCTCACCTAGTGCTAGGACTAGTGTGGAAACTTTCCATATTGACAGCAGAGCCTCAAAAGGCTTTCTTCACCTTCTGTTTTTTGCCCTTTCATATGACAGACTAATGCAAGATTTCTCTCTAAGACATGAGGATTTATGTGTGTTTACCTTACCCATTCACTGCTTGAAACGGTGGGATGTAGAGTACTGATTAATGTTGCTAACTACTGAACAACTGCTGTGCTCCCTTAGGAGGACTGGAAGTCACCAATGGGATCTCTAGGAGTCTATAGCTGTCTGTGCAGCAAATAGTCTGATAACATTTCCATAACCAAACCTTATGAATGAACTGAAAATTAAGTCCACACTTTAATTATAAAAGTAGGAGTATGAGAAATTAAGAAGAGTATTTGTAAAAATTTTTTAAACAGTCACCTTAAATATTTTCAGTTCCACACTTCATGAGTGGGGGTACATATTTTCTAAAACTAAATTACCTTTTAAAATTATTATCTTATCAACTTCATATTTCTACATGAAAACTGCATTTTCAAAAGACTATTTCTGGTAGCTGAAAAATTAAGATAGTAGTAAATTATGACAGTAGATGAAGGGCCAAGTTATTTTTCTAAAGCCTACCTACAGTCACAGTTGTAGTGGCCTAGAGTAAGCTGAGAGACCATTGCTATTCTGCAGTTGCACCATCTGATAAGCAGTGTATGCATGACTCTAGATAGCACTGATGACACTAAACAGGCCCTTTTCAACCCAAATATGCACCTGCAAGAATATTGCACATCAGTTGTAAAAGACACTTCTGACTGCATCCACAAGGTACAAGAGAGGTATCAGAAAAAGTACTAATATGTGCTAGAAATATGTAGATGTGCACATTCAGTTTCAGGACAGATCTGTTGACAGACTGTGTTTCTTTTTCTTAACTAAAACAGCCGAATGGAACAGGTTGTACTGTCTTCGGAGTTACCAGACTGATGTTTTTATGGAAATGATGCTGGAATCAGTGTCCAGGAAGAGGCTGACTTGTGAAGAGGCTGAATTGTTACAAACAAGTTTGGGACTGGTGGGGAAAGGCTCCTCTTGATGCCATGGAGAGGGGTACCTGAAAGGTCACGTTTGAGAAGAGAAATGTTTGAGAGTTGCTTTGCATGTGGTAGTAACAATGAAAACTGCAAACTGCAGATCATCAGTATATTTTCATATACTTAGAGAGGTAAAATGGGAGCTGTTAATCACAGTTGTTATTACTGTGGGTGAAAGAGGGATTAGCAGAAGGGATAAGATTGATTTGCATGTGTTTAGACGAAAGCATGTGTCCAGAGCATCCTTTGGTATTATGCACTCTCTCAAGTTAAAGAGCTAAATTCTTCAAACAAGTGCACTGTGAATAAATTCACAAGGAAAGGTTTCGATCATACACATTATCCTCTACATTTGGGGAATTACTGGGCATTGATTATAAATGCAGGGGGAAAAACTTATGGTGGTATGTGAGACACCAAAAAGACTTCCCTGGAGATTCGTTTTCAGTCAATTATCATATTACGTTGGAATGATAAAGTTTCAGCTTTGTCCACAAGTAATCAAATATAACTGATTTTGGAGGCCCCTTTTGATCCTTTGGCTTCTATGCAGAGAAACGTGTGCAAATACACTTGCCAAGGCATCTCGTTTAAAAAGAAAATCTTCAAAAGTGCTATTCCTTTTCACTGGGTTTGTTTGCACCTTTCCAGTGTTGTTGCCCGTTTGCACTGGTGCTGCAGGAGCGGCCCGCTCTCCCTCCTCCCCAGCGCCACGGGGAAGCCTGACTCCATGTCCGCAGCGGGACAGCTCAGCCTTTCGCCCAGTTACTGGGCTTCTCCTAACACTTCTTTCTTTTTCTGTCTGTCTGTCTTTGCATGGGGGAGACGGCCGGGTGAAGGTAAATCTCCCGCCGGCAGGACCAAGGGGAGCCCCTGAGCTCCCCCCGCTTTTCCCGTGCTCTGGCTTTCCTCTCCCTGAAGCCCTGTGTACACAAAGGGCTCGCTTCTGCCTTTCAATTAGGTAACCGAGATTTATTTACTTTTACTCTTTCTCCCATCCCTACACGTATTTAGTGTCTGTGGCTCCCGTCAGCTTTGGGATTGGGTGTTCTTTTGATTTTCCCCCCCCTCTCCTCCCCATTAAGTTATTTATTTGCATTTCCCCGGAGGCAGATTTAAATCAAATGTCCGTGTAAGGGAGGGCTCCGTCCAGCCTGACTCCTACACCCAGCAGACAGACGCGTCTCGGCCGCCTCGCCGCTCCGGCCCAGCGCCCGACCCTCGCCTCGGCAGGGCTGGGGCTCCCGCGGCTCTGGGGGTGACCGAGGAGCCCCAGCCGGCTGGGAGGCTGCCTCCCAGCACATCGGAGAGGCCGGCTGATCTCAGCCTCAGTACGTACCCTCAGGGGAAAAAAAAACCCAACAAAAAACCCCCAACAACAGAAAACACACCAAACCCAGCAGGGCGTTGCTGGAGAAAGAGGGTTTCCTCGTGTTTAAGGAGCTGAGGCGGGGTTGGTGACCCAAAGCGTCGGGGACAGCGCTTGGCACCGGCGGGTCCTCCGGGGCTTTCCCGGAGCGCCTTATATGGCGGGGGCGGGGGGGCCCCGGCCCGGCTGCGAGGCCGAGCCCCAGGCGCGGGGAGCGTGTGCGGGGGGCGCCGCGGGGTACACGCGCTTTGTGTCATTCTAGGGGACGCGGGGAGCGGAGGAGACGGGGATCGCCGAGGAGACCCCATCCCGCCAGAAGGGAGGACCATAGCAACCTTCCCGGGCACGAAAGGTAAATGAGATTTGGTCTCTGATGGTGCTGTGTTGGTGTTGTTTTGAACTTTTTGTTTGGACTGGTGGTTTGTTTTGTTGTGGGAGTTATTCTCTGTGTATGTTTGTGATTTTTTAAAAATATGTATATTTTTTCATTCTCTCTCTTTTTCCCTCCTCTCGTCGTTTTCTGAACGGCATGGACCTGCCGCGGGGAGGCAGCTATTGGCATCCTGGGGAGCGCCGCCGCCCTGTCCCCGCCAGCTGTGTGTCCCCGCGGGGGGACGGGCCCCGCCGGCGCGGGGAACAGCGCGGGGACGCGGAGTGCCAGGCCCGGCCGCCGCTGCTCGCTCTCGCCGGCGGCCCCTCCGCCTCCGTCCTCCTTCCGCTCGGCTTTGCCCTGCCTGCCCCGCGGTCCCTCTTCTGCCGGCCATCGCGGGCATTTCGCGTCCCCTCCGAAGCTCCATGTGTGACTTCCATGAAGAAATGGAGGGGAGTCAAGTGGAGGATTTGTCTGTGCGGCATTGAAGCGGGGAAAGAGAAAATCCGCGGGGCTCGGTCACCTGCTCGTCCTAACCAGAGAGCCGGGCCGGGCCGGGGCCTGCGGGAGCTTTTATTGCCCATAAATAGTACCGGGGGAGCGGCCGGTAATGCGATCAGGAAGGGAGGCATTAGGCGGAACAGCGCTCAGGCACCGGGCGCCTACACGCGCGCTCTCTAAAGACGCTTCGAGGCGAGTCGCAGTAAAGGTTTTATTGGTAACTGAGAAGCGCCTCGCAGCCGCAGGTTTGGCATTAATGACCGCTTCGGTGGGCAGCAATTACACAGCCGGGCTGGCGGCGAGACCCACCGGGCAAAGGGAGCTACGCGGTACTAACAAGTATTTACTAAAGCAGTTACTGCCAAATGAATGCCGGGTTTCAGCCTTCAATTTGCTGGATAAATTTTTTAGTAACTATGAAAGCAGGCCAATAACATTTATAGAGGAAAGAAAAATATTTGAAGTTACAAAGTTCTTTAATAGCTGAAAATTAACTTTTGACAACAAGCGGGATTTCCCCTTCTCGTTGATTCAAAGAAACGTCTATACTTAAATTTCACCCTAAAAGATCTACTATTTTAAAAATAACAGCACCCCGCAGGGCAATTTTCCAGCTGTAGAAGAACCTTTAAAACCAAACCGCAGTGTTGCCTGTGGGCAGACGTGTTTAGAGCCGGTGAGAGCAGAGCATCCACAATATTTTTGTTAGGATTTTCGGATATGCAGGGACCACAGGAATGTTATTCTCCTCTGCAGATCCTGAAGCCCTTCCTACAAGATTTGCTTTTTGATCTGCTTGTTGTCAAGTAATTAGTAAAAGGAATTACCCGCTCTAGCGCTGTGCCTTCAGATAGCAGAGGCATTAGAGCTGTAAACTTGGCATTTTCTGAGTATCTCCAGCTCGCCTTCCTCCTCCATCAGCAGCGGTCCTTTCAGGGGGGTTAAATTTGAATTTAGTTCGTTGTAATTCAGCTGTGAAGGGGTGTGTTACCGTCGCTGTCTCTGGCCATTTGAAGTTAATAGACTGGTTGCAGTGACTTTGCCTCTCTGGGCAAAGGCGGAGGGGGTTTTGTGGGGAGGCAGCGCTGCCGACAGTCTCTGCCCTGCCTCCCGGCCCACCCCGCTGCAGGGCTGGCACGCATCGAGGCACAGCTGGGAAAATCAGATAGCGCGACCATCAGAGCAACTTCCACTGCCCTTGGGAAGACGGTCTCCTTTTGTCTTTGAAAATATCTCACGCGAATTTCCCCAGGTGGACAACTGTATTTTAATATACTCTGGAATGTTAACGATACCTTGGGAGAAAAAAAAAAAAAAAAGAAGAGAAGAAAGCTATGGCAATTGTAACTAATTAACCTTTGAATTTTTGCCTTTTCTCGGACATGGATTTAATCTCTAAATTTTATCCGTGCAAACGAAAACAGCAAATACTGAGGTACGAATTCATAAAGATACCTAAGTGAACACATATCTTTAGTATGACTATGTGCATATGGATATAAGCAGTTTTGTTAAAGCACTTTCACTGAAAAAGAAGAGAAGCTGATGAAACGATTATCCCTTTATCAGATTAAAAACCGTCTGTTATTTTTAAATGTTTCAATCCTTTCATCAGGATCATGGCTACATTCCAAATGATGAAATAGACGAATTTTGCTTGTAACAGGAAAAAACAAAAACAGCAAAGAAATAAACTAGTCCACTCCCAAAAGATGTTTTTCACTTTCCCACCTCCAAAACAACAACAAAACCCCAAGGCGTCCGAGAATTTTTTATTTTGCTTTCATTATTCAGTGTTGACACTTAAGAATTACAGGCTGGAAAACCCATTTGAAAACAGTAGGGCCACGTTACAACAAACGTCTGGCCAGCATTAATCTAGTGTTTGGAAAACACTTGAAAGTTGCGAGAGTTCCCCCCTTTCCTTCCATTCCTTTAAAAGTTACCCTTTTCAAAAGGGAATCACAGACCCTATCTCTGTTTCTCCAGGCAGAGTCTCTTTGCTCCCTCTCCCTCTCTCTCTTCCTTCGCATAAAGGGGTGAATTGGAAAATCGAAAAAAATTGAAAAATTTAATTATTTTCATTCTAATCCCCTTAATCCGGCTTATAGTAGGAGCAAATGATGATAATGGGACCCACATGGAAAAGACCCCCGGAAGGGGGGGAGTTAGGGCAGGGATCCTCCCGGCCCTGCGCCTTGGCAGGTGGAGACGGGCTGGGCGGGGCTCGGGGCTTTAACGTAAATAAAACATTGGACTAAGCCTTCTCAATCTGCGGGCAATTTACTTTTTTATCATTTTATTTTTACTCCAGGTGACGCGGCTGTGAAGCGACCCGGTCGTCACTCTGGGGGAATAGGGGACCCTCCTGAAACAGGAGAAGAGAAAACAAAACCCATCTCATCCCCGCCGCGCCATCCCCCCGTCTCCTCGGAGCCTAAGCAAGGACAAGCGGATTCATTTTCCGGATTGCCCTGGCAATCCCCAAGGGCCGCTCCGCTTTGCCGCCGTCCGCGGCCGGCGACCGTGCAGATCCCTGCGGCTGCGGGGCTCCGCTGCAGCCCGGGCACGACGAGGAGGAGGAGGAGGAGGAGGAGGCGGAAAAGCAGCTCGCCGGCGGCATTAGTTATAAGCACAGCCGCAATAGTACTCCTATCTGAGGCTGCAGGAATAGAGCCAGCAGCGAGATCACCGGGTGCTGGGTTTTCTTTGGGTGTTTGCAGATCTGTACAAATACGGGCCCTGCCGGTTTTTATAAACAACTTTCAGGACACAGTTAATCAATCATGCTGGCAGCAAGCACACCAGGAGCCTAGGATATATACAAGGCATAAATATATACATATAAACCCTGTCAATTTTGAAGTAGTTACAATTTTTTTTTTCTATAAGCCTAAGAGAAACCGAATCTAGAAAGATTCTGACAAGTCAGGAAATCACAGTGAAAAAGTAGAAGGCATTGTTAGGAAGTTATGTTACATTGTATGTTTTAATACCAGCAAGGGAAATATTGGAAAAAAGAAAGACAAAAGTTTTTAAGCAAGTCAAAGATTTAAATGAAAATTACTGTTCTTACAGTCAGACAATTTCAAGAATATATGGCTGAAAAACATCAAAACTGGCCACTTTAAAATACAATGCAATAGATAGATCTGTAAAAGACATGAGTTTACCAGATTTCCTAGTCAGCAAAGTATTCTTTATGTTGCAGTCATTTCTAGTCTTTAATTTGAAACATATTTGTATCTAGGGATAGGTCCTTGCAAATGCACTGTGTTGTTTTGTTCTGCTTTTTTAAAAAATGATCTTTTGATAATAAGAGCTCTGCACAGCATGGAGTTCGTGCTCTCTCTTTCTGACACTAAGTCTTTTTCTTGCAAAAGGACGTGTGAACAAGAACGAAGGGTGCAACAGGTCTGAACATCCCAGTAATGCAGAAAGAATAGTTGCATATCAAGGTAGGAGAAAGATAATCAAGTTTCTGTACTTAAAGGAGGAAGACATTTTCTGTGCTGGTGTAAATTAGGAGTCTCACTGAAACAGGGGACTGCTTGGTACTGCAGAAATTGTGTGTTGCTTTTATGCTGCTATGATCCAGAACTGTGGCTCCTTCTTCTGGATAGTGAGCATTGATGAAAGCCCCGGCAATGATGCTCAGAGAGCAGAAGCTGTGCTCTAGGAGAAAGCATCAAGAGGAGCTTTTCCCAAGTGGTAAAACCTGCAAAACGAGCTTGTAAAATTGAGGACCGGAATGTTGGTTTTGCTCAGGAAAGATATTGTTACTGCATTGCCTCTATGGAGCTATTGTCAGGAATAATTTTTTTTTTTTAAAATTACTGCATTTGTTGTGTAAGTTTCCTATTAAGAATAAATTTGGTTTTGGTCATTTCACTCCATGGTTTTTATTTGTTAAAACAAATCCCATAAAGAGTCTAAGCCAAATACTACTCATGTCAGGAAAGTGGGTTTTGGTGATGACCTTCCAAGCTGACTGGGTCTTAGAGACATAAATAATAGGAAAAGTTGTGTCACTGCCTTCTCAGGAACTTAATGTGTTTAAAGATGTGTATGGTCAGCAGAATAGGGATTATGATCCAAGACGCCCCCTTTTAAGGGCTTGTGTTTAAAATGGATTGGATCACTTACTTGTATAAAGGCAGTTTCATTTTCATATAATATTTTCTGCTTATCACCATATAAGTGAATGCTTCATCAATCACAGCTTTATTCACGTGGACCCAATGTATTACTTTTCATAGCAATATATTATGGAGTCCTTTCACAGAAATTTGCCTTGATTTGTGGTGTGTAAGACCAACACAATGAGTGATAAATGTATTAACTGAAAATTACCAGTTAAAATAGCACATGAAATAAATAACAACAATTAAAATAGTATCTGAAGACTTCGTAAATACTTAATAATTTTGATGTAGTTTTAATGTTATGGAAAAACTGTGAAAGCTCACACACTTTTTTTACCCTCAAAGATTCATTTGTTTTGTTGGGTTGTTTTTTGTATCCCGGGCTAAATGATTGTTAAGACTAATATAAACAAGCTTTTCTGGAAATGAAGAAAGTGAAAAAGGAAGAAAGGGGGATAGAAATACACAGTACATACACCTGACCGTATCAACAAGCCCACTCCATCCGCCCCATAACCTGGCTTCCTTCTGCCTTTGAGTATTCCTTCTAAACTTTGTAATAACTGCAAGTGACAAATGACTTTCCAGAAGGTCTTAAAATGCTACTGATTCACCAAAGACTGTTTGTGAGAAGTGCCTGCCACAGTAGACAGGTTACCTCATCAGCCTCACAAATTCTCCTTTGCTGAATTATCTGGAACACTTGTATACTGAGAACTGGCTACGAAGGGGGTGAAACCAAATGGGTACTTTAATCACTGCTTGAAAAAATTATAGTTACAATCTAATATATATATAGTTACATACTAAAACTGAGACACCTTTTCTTTTACACCAGTATACTGCTACACCTGTACAGGTGGGACTCTGCTGTTTATTTTACATATCTCCTTTGCATCATGGTAATTGAATTTTACTATTTCTTTTTTCTCTGATGTTAAATGCTTTTTGGCACTACTTGTATGAAATAACAGTATTACTAGCACTAATTGCAGTAAGCCTCAGCCTGCTTTTGGCTTCTCTTCTTTATTGAGAATACATTATCCAAGAAGATGTGAGAATACTGCTTTGTTTCAATTGATAACTCAGTGACATCTATCACCTTAAACAGTGTGTTGAGACCATGGTTCTGTTAGGAGGTGAGTCATTAAAGATACTTTTAAGCCTTTACTTCTCCCAATGCAATGAGATCCTGACTCTCCTCCCTTGAGTTACCGATTTGCTTTTGACAGAGGTGGGGCAACAATTTTACCAGGGTGTAACTTGTTAGGTGTGTGGTAAGGAAAACACAGATAAGCTTCTCTAAGTATTATTTCATATTCTGTGTAAAATTCTCCTTAGTTCAAATTTGTGGTGAACAACTTCTAAAACAGACTAAAGATTATTAATTAACATCCATGAAATTAATTTGAGGATGATTTTGGAATGAAGCTATTGACATAGAACTGTATATTTTGCAACATGTGCTTCTTTCTCTCTTGCTTTTGTATAATAGAACGGTCTGTACTTAGAAAATATTGATACTCACAGAGAGTACATCTTAACTGCTAATTTCTCTTGTTTCTGTTATTTAACCACTGTGAAGAAATTACAGACAACACCTTATATTTTAAAAATAACAAGACTACAGACTATTTACTAATTTGAGGGGAAGAGGTGTAGGCTGCAAAGAAAGACTGTTCAGCTACCCTGTGGACAGCTACGGAGAAGGACAGATGTATAGGGCTAGGCAGAAAAGCTGTTATGGTACAGCAGGAAAGAGGGACGATGAGGTATGAATACGTCTGGGACAAGGTATCCTCTTACAGAGACCACTTATCTCACCTCTTCAAAACTTCTTTCTAGATCTGAATTAAAACCAACAAAATTTTAGCTTTAATGAAGTCTTATCACAGAAAATTTCCTTTGCTTTTTTCTGTTTTACTCATTTCTGTCTTTAGACTCAGGCTATAAATCTTGATTTATGATTGACAATTTAACTTAATACTACTAAATATCACTAATTTAAAAGATTTTTCAATACATTTCAGAGTCTTTGTGATTTTAAATAAAATCTGTCTTATATAGGAAGCCACAATAATGTCTGTGTTCCATTTATATCTTCAAATTAGCCCTTGAAGTGCTGTGATTTTCAGTATGTTATGCAGCACTATGCACATTGTGAACACTTAATACCAAGAAGGGGAAATCATATTTTACTTTTAAAAAGCCGAAAAATAATTTAACAAATGCTGATTACTAATCATGTGACTTCTGTATTTTATTACGTATCTAAACCTTATTTATAGGAAAAAAAGTTTCAAGCATTTCTTGTTGTATTTTTGCAGTGATAGATGAATGTTGAGTATTTACTTTAAATTCTTCTGCTATTCCATGGGAAAAAAACCCAAAAAGGTCAGCTTCTGATAGTACAAATCAGAAATGGTACTGTCAGACTTCAGACAGTGTGGAACAAATACTTTTATTGATATAAATTCCTAAGTGGAATATAGAAACAAGAAGTTACATTTAATGTGAAAAAACACAGCATCCTGATTGTTACTAAGAAGCACGCTGAGAGATGCACTTCTTTAGCACTTGTAAAGAAGTTCTGTGATTTCATCGTTTGTTTTGTCATGGAGGTGATTAATGCTGCAGAAGGCAAGTAAACTCAAGAAGTTCTCCAGTTAGAAAAAATATATTTCAGTTCAATTGTGTTACATGTAATTATGACAATTCACCTGAACTGTGGATATGAAGACAGGGAAACTGCAGTTGTGAAAATACTTTTTTTGAATACATAAGAAATAGCTAAGATTAAAGTAATGCAAAGAATATGTGTGCCATCATGCCCCATGAAGGAGTACGTCCTGCCTGGTGCAGCACAGCAGTACAAACTCTTTTTCACCACCTGCATCTCTGTGAAGCCTGCAGGATTTTTTGCCTGCTGAGTTAATGGATAGAACTAGTGTATAAAGGGGACTACAGGAGTGAATGCAAGGTCAGTTCTTTGACACAGCATTATGTGACTGCAGGAGGACTTGCACAGCACAGGCAGGCATATGTCTTCTCAGAAGGGGAAGGCTGCTTTCGAAATTGAAATAATCTTTTCAGTTTTTGTGCACTTCATGTGTAAGAAAACACAACACCCAAACAGTAAACCAACAGAACAAATTTCCACAAAGAAAGCAAAGAAGACAAACTGTAAATAATTTTCAATATTAACCTTACATTTCAAAAGAATTACTCATTTGTTTATGTTATGGTTAGACATGAGAAGTACTGAAAACTTGTCAGATTTTGGCTCTTGACATACACATCCACATTGATATATTTGCCACTCAGCAAGCTCCTGGTGTGCATAGTGCTCAAAAGATGAGTTCCTCCTAACAGAATACAGTATACAGATTGAATAGATGGTCTTTCTCCAGAAAAAAACTTAGCTAAATAAGCTTTGATACATATTTTTTTCCTTTTAAAGTATTTCCCTTCTGCATGGATTATAGGATTTTCCGTAAGGTTAAAAATAATGGCTAAGCTTGCTCTAAAAATTTAAGTTTACACTGGTATCCACTGTCAAAAACAGACTATTGAAATAACAAATGAGGTTCACTTCCTCAGAATGTGTAAATGCCCCAGCTTAAACTTTCAACAGCTGAAAGACAATACCATCGACACGTACCTGGCACTAGTTACTCGGGTTTATTTTTTCCTGGAAAGCCGTTTTCGGGCGACAGAGTGGCGTCCGGGTTTCCCAGGTTGTTGTGCTGACAAACTGCAGTGGTGGTAAAGGCAGGGAGTCTGACAAAATCTCATTAATCATTTTAAATTAAATCCAACATTCCACTCCAACACTGCCAAGAAGAAAGCTAACTTTTACAAATGAATACTCTCTCTGAAAATAACTGGTATCCTGACCATATTGCTTTCACAAAAACAGGATTGATTTCTCTTAGGTACACATACAGTATTTTTAAGCTTAAAAAATGCATTTTTTTGATTGCTAGGAATCTGAAAAGTGCTTTTTGCTTGTTTTCTCTATTAGGGTCTATGAGTGAACAACACAACTGAAAATTAAGAGCTTTTTTTTTTTCAATGAATTGAAGTTTTTGGCTTTTCTAATATTTTAAGTACAGAAAGTTTGTTTTTAATGTAAGTAAATTTCACATGGGAAATGGAAGTATTCTGTTTAAATTTTTCTCTAAGCATATTTATACGAATTAGAAAGGAAAACTACAAATTTACTAACATTAATATTAGCAAAAACACTGAGGTGACAAAGGAGCAATGTGATCTCTTTTAGGTTTTTTACGTACACACTTCTGTAACTACTCCTAGCTACTTGATTATGATTTAATTACACATATCATATGGCAAGTCTGAACTTTAAACATCTCATAAATAATATTAGCGTATCACATAAAATTTTATCTTACTAAAATCACTATTACATGCGGATTATAAAAGTTTGTACTTCTCTTTAAGGCAAAATGAAACCATAATGTGCCGATGTGAGACACAGGAAACACTTTATATCTGTTCTTTGCCCATTTTAATAGTGCTTTTGAGCTTAGAGTGGGAGATTTTACAATGGCAGAGAACAAGTCATCAGCCTTAATGTACATTAGTTTTAATACATCCATGAAATATTTGAAAAGAAAAAAAGAATCCTAATTCAATAGAGGGCAAGTAAATCTGACTTTCCTAAATACTTCTTTTAACTTTGACATTTTAACATGATCAAGTAGGTATACCTCAATTTTGTTTAAGTACTTAAAATAATACTTGTTTTCTAAAAAAAGAACTATAAACAATATCAGATTGCACAATGACATCCTTACATAGAGAACAAAACTATCACCACTTCAAAACAGAGCAATTCCTATTGATAAACTTGTTTATGTTAAGAACATTAATAAACTGCAGAATACTGAAGAGGAAATAGTAACCTTTATTTGTCCAGCTAGTCAGTTTATTTTCTTAAAGCTGTGTTTTGAAACTGTTTACATATTTTCTTTTTCCAGTGTGAGGAGGTGGAAGCGAACGGTTAAAGAGAACAAACTGATTTTTTTTTCCTCTTTTTCCAGTGTGAGGAGGTGGAAGCGAACGGTTAAAGAGAACAAACTGATTTTTTTTTCCTGAATGCAAATTTCTCATTTGCTTCAAAACCGACAAACATGTCTCAAACTTGTATTTATTTGGGCTTCTGTATGTTGAAGCAGCTTTGATTTATTTTAAAAAGTCAAAGCTGTATAAATGTGTTGCTTAGAGGTTGAATGGAAAGTATTCTCGACAGAAATAGAGTTTGAGAAAACAAATAATATCAGATGCTGTCTATAGCTAAGACACGTGAATATCTAATACATGCCATATTTCTTCAATAAATGCAATCAGAGCCTCAGACTTTAATAAAAGCAAACATGAGCTGCATTTGTTTGACACTTTAGAATGGACACAGGTACACTCATTTTCACCACATGAACAGGAAAGTTTTCCTTCTGTCACATCTGTGTCTACTGAAGTTACCAAACTTTCAGAAATGGCCATTCAGACCATTTTGAGTGTCTTTTAGGACCAGAACAGTGATTGTTTGCAGGGGGATGGGCTGCAGGCTCATTTCTTCCTTCAGTGCTGTGTACAGTGCATACAGTTAAGAGTTAAGGCAACACCGCCTGGCCAAAGTTCAAAGGACATGCAGTGGTGGAATCACAATAGCTTGGGAATCACTTTGCAGTTATAAGCATGCTCATGCTCATGTAATTAGGCTTGAGATCCTCTGCCTAAGTCTTCTGAAGTGCTTGATCAAGTAGGTATTTCCACATCACATCATTTAGTAACACATGGATCAATGAAGCATCATTATTTTAAAATGTGTGTGGAGACACCAAGTGCATTGAAGAAGACACTGCCCAAAACTTTGTTTTTTAAAGAGTTTCTGGAGGACAACCAACAGAATTTTTCTCACTTGAGTACTACTACATCTGCTTAAGACTTTTTTTTTCCTTTTAAGACATAAAATTGTTTAACTTCATGTAAAGTCTAGATTGCTAAAATGCAAAAAACTATTTCTCAGCCACTTTAGAGCCAGACTCAAAGTGGAAAAAGGACAGAAGAAAGGTCTATATTAATTAGTTGATTCTTGGTTGCCTCTGAGGGAATTCACACTTGGCGTGCTGTGTTTGCTGTTTTCTGTTCAACTGTGTGTTAGTAACAGTAATGTACAGCATGACTTGGGTGCTAATCCTCTAACACTGTTCAGAACCCTGTTGTGAAGATCAGATGTTGTTATCTGCATGTCATTAGGGTTTTGTTTTCTTATCCCTTGGACTTGTCTTACGGAAACTTGAATTGTATCATCCTGTTTCTAATTTATCTCCTTGGCTGCTACACTGGCCTTGCAGTTTTCTAAACCTTGCTAATGGATGTACTCATCTATTCCAGAAAAACCCATGTTCTGCCTGTCTGGAGGCTTTGTTCTGTATCAGGGTAACTGGAAATTAGGAGAAATGCAGACTAACAATTCATACTCTCTTATTAGTGCAAAATCAAAACCAGTATCACTAATGTCAATCTAAGCATAAGTCAGGAGAGAATTAAGCCTTGCTCTGCATTCGTGGTTTGTGGAGAAAATATTTTCTAATAAGAATAGTTCTCATTTCAAAATTCACTGAATTCTTCTTTTAAAGTGTGTAACTTTTGAGAAGTGTTTCTTAGAAAACTATATTCTGCTGTCTCCACTTAAGATCACTTTAGAGACACTTGTCCTTTATAATTGGTTTTACAAATTACGTTAAAGGTTTTCCATCTTTTTTTTTTTTCTGTAATACAGGAGCAGATACCTGTGCCTTAAACAAAGCTCCCCATTGTACCATATACTCTTTACTTGTGTTTGAGATTAATTGACCACTGCAGAATGCATACTTGGACTTTCTGAAATACATGAAACAACACAGGGTGAAGAGTAGTTATCCTGAGCAAGGCAGGTGATACTGTAAACCTGTCTGGAATACGGCTGCAATACTGCTGGCTCCTGGCTTTGGCTGTGTATGCTACATAAATGCAATGGCATTTACACTTGATTAGAGGTAATGTAATAAAAAAAGTACTTTTTCTGCATGCATTTCAATTTGTGGAGCAGAGCTATAAACACTTGAAACAGCAGTAATAGCTACATCTTTTTCTTCCCATCATTTATGTAGCCCTTGTATGGACTGTCATGGCCATGACTTCTCACATCTAAAACAAATGTAATACTTCCTAAGTGCCAAACAGAAAGCAGCAGCATAGGCAAAGTGCATGGCTGTGAGGAGCAGTCATTCCTGCATTCAATTCTTGGCTCTGCAATGGGCTTTCTACATAAAAATGCAGATTAGTTCTCTTTTACAGATTAAAAATACCTTCCCACCTCACCTCATGGCAGGGTAGGGAAAAAGAATATATATACTTGTTACCATGATGTATTCAGATGCTACTGATAGCTGAATATTATGTAAACAAACATAATCAGGAAAAGCTCTTACTTCAACTGCATGTTATGTCAATTTAAGAAAAGCACTGCTCTGTGAGTTATCTGAACAGAAACTAGGCAAATCCTTACTCGATTCCTGTACAAGCACAGCAGTTGCACTGCTAATATTCTCCACACTTCAGAAAATGTCGACACAACCTGACCAAGTAATTTCTGAAGTATTTCCATAAATTTAGAACTGTTTAAAATCCAGCTACATGACAGATTTAGAAAGTAATTCAGTATCTGACTCTGAAACAGCTCTCCAATCCTGCTCAGTCACTGCTCTAATCTTGCACCGTCAGTTTTTAACAGCTTTAGCAACGAGTCATCTGGTATATATTTGCTAAGGCATTTCCATCATTGACACTTCTAGACTGAGGGAACCAGTTGAAAGCAGCAATACCTTACTCACTCCTACCACTTTCCCTGCTCAGATTTTTTTCTTGCTGTGCTGAATAGGTGATTGTAGTTGCCCTGTTTCCCAAAAATTAGTATCTGCAAAATAGGTTATGTATGTAAATAATGTAAACCTCTCTGTACACTCCATGATTTCCCCTGGCTACCCCTGTATGGCGTCAAGGTTCATCTAAAACAGAGCCTGTAATCTTTAAAATTGAGTTGAACAGCAGATTGGCAACATGCTAATTAAAGTTAATAAATATAGTATAAAATACCAGCTTAGATATTTTACAAGTGTTCTATGATCTCCTAGAATAAACTTTATTGTAGTATTCAGACCAATGTTCCTCTAACTTAGGTTTCTGAGGTAGTCAGCATTGTAAAAAATGCAAACGAAAGTCAAACACTAATTTAAGAGATAAAAGGAGAAATTTTAGTTAAAATACTTTACAATAAAATAATTATGATTATAAATCTCTTTAGTTAAATATATACACATTACATGGTATTCTAAAAAGAATGAAATTATTAAAGTTTCAAGCAGATCTAATGCACAAATTCACCACTTTGTCAGCTTAGACTGTAATGTCAGTTTAACATTCATAAATGGCTGTGTCAGACTAATGGCATTGTTTTGTGCAAAACTAAAAAAAAAATTATGAAAAAAAATCCTTCTGTTCCCACAGTAAATAGATAGAAAAGGTAGTTTACACATACACACACTTACACACACAAACTTTGATTGCATACAGAGGTTAGAATGACCAGCACTAAAATAACCCCCATCTCTACAAAATAATTAATATCTTGAATTGATGTAATTTTTGAAAATTATAAATTTTAAGTGCTAGTAAATTGTGCTTTTAGGCAGCCACGTGGCCAATAAGGTAGATGTTGTCATAAAGGTGCCCTACAAAATCTTCACTAATATTCTGTGCAGCTCGTCGCGTATTTCGGATGAACTCCCTCTTTGACATTTTGTTCTTCACGTGAGGGCTTGTTAGATCAATCGAAAGTAGAATCAAAGAGTAACACAGTACATAAACTGCATCTAGACAAGAGAGAATAAATAAAAAAAGTTTAAAAAAGAAACTGTGATCATTAAAAGTATTTTTCCCTGTCTAAGAACCTTATGGTCTTTTATCATCTAGGCTCCTAATTTTATTTATATATATATACACGCACACACATATACATACAACTACTCAGAAGGGTATACCAGTGAAATAAAATTCAATACAGCAACTTTCAAAGTAATAATGTCAGCACACTGCCAAATGAGAATTTACAAATCTCTTAAAATTTCTACATAATCCAAAAGCCACTAAGGGCTTTATACATTTTCACTTAAACAGATTCTTGAAGTTCGTGTAAACTAAAGCCAACATCCTGCAAAAGCTTATCTTTTGAATATGTAAGCAGTTCCACTGCTAAAAATTGCCTCACCCAACCAATTAGAAATGCTTGTTAACTTGAATGAGGCCCAATATTCCCTTTCATTTCTGTGAGACTACCTACAATGTAAAATGTTAAGTGTGTAAGACTCTGCAAGAGGAAATTCAGAAACAGAAAAAAGCTCCATTACAGACAAAAATGAATGAAAGATAACATGGAAGTAAACCCAACTAATCAGCTAAAAAAAAAATCTGTATGTTTGGGGTTTTTTTGGTTTTTTTTTGTTTTTTTTTTAACCCAAGTGGAATGATGAGTCTATACTGAACCATTTTGTTCTTTCAGAAATACTTGTTTAGGTGGTGATTTTAAAGCTATCAGAAACAACAGCATCATCCAGAAGTATAAAGACTGATTCACTGAATCAAAGCTCATTCTTGCTTACCAGGGCTAAGGCCAAGCTCTCTCATCAAATCAGGATTACAAGCACAGAATCTGTGAGAGAACTTTGTTATGAGAGTTTCGAGGTACTCCCCACGCTCCTCAGGAGCGTGAATGTGTCTGAAGAACTCTCTCAGTGCATTTGGCAAGAACTGATTTCTGAAGTTGTGCAGCGTCACAAGGTCATCCAAAACATCTCTCCTGGTAGAATGAAAACCAACATTATTAGAAAAGTTTATTTTAACTGTTTAAATATAAAAATGTGTAGATTTTAAAAATAAAAATTAAACCTTTAGAATAGTATGAGCTTTTGTTTTTCCTGAAAGGCAAAATTATCACCAACAGCACAAAGATAATACAAACACATGTTCTTTGCCAAATACTATAAAAATATACATTAATCAGAATTCAAAGCTTATATGTGTATTCAATCAAGGTCTACATAGAGGCTTTGCTTCCTTTAAACTGTGACAAAAGCATTAAAAAAGACAGTAAAGGGAATAGATTCAGGCGTGTCATACATTTTGATGTCTAAGCAGAAGCTGTTACAAGAGTGTCCTGTTAAAACTAGGCTTCAGCTAGGCAAAATTTGCTCATGGGAAGTCCATCAGGGTGTGATGTTCTCAAGTCTTTACCACTGAACACAGACACATCTAAAAGATTCACACCACACATAGATTACAAGATGTGCAAAAGACAGTTGAAAAAAATTGGAAGCAAAGAATATTTTCCAATGTTCAACCTGATTTTTACCTTGCTTGTGGGTTCTGACATTTAGAAAAGTAGTTTTTATTTTTAGTGTCTGATTATACTCTGTTTATGAAGGTAAGATAAAAGGTAGTAGGAGTCACTAATATTAACTCGCAATCTCATCCATTAAATGGTTTTGTATTTTTATTATTGTCTAAAAAACTGATAAATCTGAAGTTTTACAGCACAGGACTACCAGTGGTGATAACACTACAGACTCCTTTTATTCCTTTAGTAGTACAGGCTGAAGAGGATGAGAAGCAGGAGAGGATTCCTGCTAGAAGTGCTGTTGGCCCTCTGTTCTTCCTATTGAGGTGCAGTTACTATTCTCCTTCTCTTTCATGATGCTGCCCTAGCCCTACCTGATGGCATGAGAAAGCACTGTACAGAGAGAAGAGCACGCTACAGCAGGAAGAGTGTTTCCTCCTGCAGCTCCTGATGCCTCCAAGAGGATCTCCCTTCCATCTCAGCAGGTGTATGCAACTTCCAATCAAGAAATATCAGGCAACCAAGTAATGGTTAGATGAGTCAACACTAGTTAAAAAGCTATCATCCTTTAGTAAGGTGGTAACGACTCTTTCTGAGTAACATCCATAGAAAGGGAAAAAAACCCCTTGAGTCAAAAAAAGTAGCAAAACATCTATGTAAGATTTTGGGAGGATGTGAGATTTACTATTTATAGGTGGTATTTTTGAGGATTTTTACTAAGTGTTACAGTCACATAAATACCTGAACTGAGTGACTGTGGATTTGGATTTAGCAGAACCATTACCCAGTTGCATCTTCTTGCCCAGTTTGCATCCTTGAAGTTGCATCTCTACCTTCAAAATATTGTTAAATGGAGCTGTACATTAAAAATTAATAGAAAATGTCTTAAGAGAAATTTGAATTACCTTTCATCAAGGTAGATTCTCAGCTTCTTCCAATTCAGTGTTCTTGTGCAAAAGATAAACTTAGCTATTTCTTTTGGTGAATCGTCTAGTATGCCTTTGGACATAAAGTAGTTGACTCCCTGAGATAAAATACATGTGCATATAAATATGTTTAATCTTCATAATGTATTTAGGAACAAGTATTGTATTTCACAATGTAGGAATGTAATCATATGAATTAACTGTTTTGTTTTTCAGAATGATTCCTCCTCCTCTAAATCACATTTCAACATGCAGAATACACTCTAAAATTATAAATCAAAATGCAAAGAAACAATTTATTGTTATGGTTGAGATTTTACATTTTAAATTTACAATTTTAAATTATGAACCCCATAACGAGCATGACGGTTCTTTAAAAATTTCTTTACAAGTGTACATCAGTATTTTGCTTTTCATACTTTTGTAAAAGTATTTAAAATGTGGCAAGGACCATAACTGGTAATTTCATAACTTTTGCAAGTAAGAAAATCTTAGCCATAAAGTGTTTAGTCTTTAACATCTTTCATTAAAACAGTAATGTTCTCACATGTATACAATGTATCACATTCAAATAGATGCATTAAATGCATTTGTTTAAATGTGTAATAATGCAAATAAACACAAGCACGCTGCTTTCAAAGCATAGGTAAGTATCAACATATATAAATATGCATACACATAAATAAGAACACTATGCCTAACATAAAAATTGTTTAAAAATACAGAATTGCATATAATTTATACTCATATTAAGATTTCCAGAATTTTACACTTTGACCAAGCACACACCTCTTATAGAATAAACATGACAAATTTAAAGTATTTCAGTGATATTCTGGATTCTCTCTGATCATTGAAATATTCCAAAGCATAAAACTATTTTCCTTACAATCTCAGAAATCAAAACCCAACTAATGGATTTAAAAAATGTTCACACTTTTCAGCTGCAAAAATCTAAACCTGAGAATAACTAACCAAGTTCTTCTGATTCAATTTGGCAGGGGCTGGGAGCAGCTCTCAGCATTTGTTATAAAGAAGTGTAGCAATACTTAAGTACAATGTATCTTGACTACAGCATAAGGTTGAAATGTACAATGAGCAGGTCAGTGCATTTCTGCATAGAATAATGTACCAAGGCTACAACCTAAATCACCTTTAAAATACTTCTAAAATATTTTTTCATAAATCTTCTGATATCAAACTTCACAGTATTTTGTAAGTCTGCCTTTTTAGTTTACATTACAGCTATAAAGATGTAGGGGCAACCTGCCATTCAGCATACAAACAAAACTTTCCAGTACTCTTGAATTTTGTGTGAAAAAGAAATAAAGGACTGAGTGCAGGTTTGGAACATTTTGTGAAGTGGCTCAATAAAGCAAAGTCTTAGTTGCATTTAAGCAGGAAAATAGTTAGAATATATGTTTAAGAACACAAGTTAAAGGCAAGAAACACCTGCAGTATTAACTAGCTATTTTTACCAGTCCATAGTTTTTGCTTACATATTTATAGACAAGAGCAGTTAATCAAGATATATTTATTTAGTTAAAATAATGGTTTATAAAAATAAATAAAAAGTTATTTAGATAGGTAAAACAAAGTCTAGCAGTGTTATGCCCCAATTTTAAGAAAAATCTATCTATAGAATGACAATGAAACATTTATTGCTCTAGAAGCTTGAATTTCAGTCCAAATTACATCATATTTAAGTTTGTCCATAATATGGATGGACAATATAACGTTAAATACTTTTTTGAACCAGAGCTAAATGAGAAAGTAAAAATGAGAGATAACAACTAGGATTTTGGCAATTTATGTAAGATGAGCAGCAGAATATCTCCTTTACATATTTCCTGAGTTAATCAGATTTATGTGCTTGCTTCAGTAATAAGTATTAGCTTAAGGTAATACAAACTGAAGCCTGGTGAGGAAGTCTTGAGTAGTATTCCTGCTGCAATTAACAAATACTTCTGCAACATATGCAGAAAATACCTGCCACGGCATAGAAGAGGCAGGATGAAAAGAATACCTTCTTTAAGACAGACAATGGTTTCTCTGTGACAGTAAATGCTGCAGTTTCTTATGTACTAGCTTGCAAATCAGTGTAGGATCTCCATGTGACAGGCTACAAAGTCTTTGCATCATTATTCTCTATCTCAAATTCCCTTTTCCCCCCACCACACATAATGCCTGACAACGTCTTTTTCTGTGAATGCATTTTCCTCAACTCCTTCACAAGTAAACAGGGTGTAAATAAAATATACTTCACCACATGCCATTGTTCTTAGTTGCTTTTTATTTCATCCTAAGATATCAAAAATACTTTGCAACAGTAGCAGCCTGATTTCTAAGTTTCTAAATTTTGTCTCCCAGCAAATGAAATTTTTTGAAAGATTTACACCATGTCATTGAATCTGCTTTTCATAACACCGTAAATACTACCTTGAAAACCTCTCAGAACCCTTGCTTCAAATAAATCACTTTTGGAAGCTAAAATGGTCGCTTGTGGCATACATACTAGCTGAAATAAGTAGCCCTACACACTATTAAAACCTATGCTAAGATTATTTATCAGTCAGCTGGTGATTCTCTTAGGAAACATTTGACTGCAGTCAGGTAGGCTGTTCTGTGCCATGATCTACCAGCTCAGAAGAGGCCTTTTTAACACCTCAGAAGTATGGCAGAACAAGCACACACTGTAGTTTTTAAATTCTGATTCACAGCACTGTAACGTTCTTAGCATTAGAGAATTAGGAAAGATGCTTTAAAGATACTTGCCTACCTTGCCTCTGTGGCAAGCATGTTATCTCTGAATTTCAGACAGCTCTGGATAAGATATTAACGTCTGCAAGTGTTGATTTCAATTATATATGCAAATAACAATTTTAAATACAGACTAATAGTAACAACAAAAGCCATTTGTTGTATTTCGGTATGTTATTTTTTACAGTTGCTTTTTTTTCCAGGCACACGATGCTTGTTTTACCAGCCCATTCTATTACAGCACTGACACTCCCTGCTTGTTCTCTACCCGTTTCCAATAGCCTTTCCATTTGTTTATACCTATACAGGATATCTAAAATGGAAAACTTTTTTTCACTGTTAGTTTCATTTCTGCACTGACTTTCTTCTTTGCTAAGAGTACTTTCAGAGCACTTCAATACAGCAGTCAACATTAAAGCTTTTGTAGTTGCCTTTGACAACTCTCTGTTTAGATATGCAAACAAAACAAACCAGACATATCCTAAGTTAATGGCACAGAAATTTTGGAATCAGTATCTAGTCTAGTAGCGTTTCAATTTCTGTTGGTGATTCTAGGTAATGCTAACATTATTAGTAAATAATAATTAGATATGCATGGTATTATTGTTCCCATTTTTCTAGGCACGTATACTATCTTAATATATCTAAGGGTGCATCTTCTGGAACAAAATGCAGAGTATTGATGAGATATTGTATAATAAAAATTTTTATGATTGTTTTACTAAGTTACGAATCAAGTAATTTGGCAACAAATGTGCACACAATATGTAACATATATTTCCAACAGTGCCACTTTCACTGTATGTCTTTAAAATACAGTCTCGGTGACACAAACTTACGATGGCAGAAATTGCAAATAGAATGCAGAAATATTTTTCATGTTACACAGAATCCCTAACTAATAATTTAAAAGATTAAGCCACTCTGATTTTAACGTAGAATTATCAAAAGGTTTCAGATCAATGTTCCTTTCCAACTTTTTTCATAAATCACACAAAAGAACTTCTTTTCTCTACAACACACAAACTTATTCTTCAGACAGACAAATCAATGCATCTCAAAATTGGCTTGCTTAGTAGATTACTATGAAATAGGATAAGTTTCAAAAAACTTTGCTTAGAAATACAGCACAGTAAACATTGCATCATCTATAGACTATCTGTAATTGGAAGTCAGGTAAGGTAGCTTTATACAAGTGGCTAAAAATTTATAACCTGGAAAAGGTCAGAAAAACCTGATCTCTCTGTCAAAATCTAAGGGCTGCTTGTAGTGAATGAGACAATCAGAAGAGTGGAAAGTCAGGCTTAGTATAAGCACTGTCTTACTGTATTTTATTATTATGCTACGTAAAGGAAATCCTGACCTCACTGAAGACAGACAGTTTTGGTACAGTACAGATTCCAGAAGGTCTATATAAATAACTGCTATTAAATAGATCAGTCAGAACCATTAAGGATGAAACAAAAAAACAGATCAACTCTCCTGACCAAAAGATTCTTGTTTGTACCTTTAGTTTCCATTTTAGCTACACAGCATTGATCCATGTGATAAATTTGACAAAATATTTTGTAGGGAGTTAGAAACTGGATACAAAAGAATGGAAAATAACTTCTGGTTGCTTACAAATTCTGAGTCATAAGCATACGAGATGAAATGAGCACTGCATGAGAAACATTTCACATACACCATACACTCTTTAAAATAAAATAAAGCAGAAACCACATAGGCAGATTAAACAACATGATATTTACATTCAAGTGCTAATACTAACACTAAACCGTCCCCTCTCTCCAAAGAAACAAAAAGAACCAGGTTCCAGAATCTTGGCTACAATGGTGGTACCATATGAAAAAACCCCAACAAAACCAACCCACCAAAAAAACAAACAAAAAAACCCAAAAAACCCAAAAAAAAAAAAAACCAAACAAAAAACCCAACCCAAACATGCACTGGAGGTTTTTTTTCAGATTACGTGTCGTCTTTAGGCACATCCTTTCAGCAGAATGTGAGCACCTGCTATGAATTATGCAAGCTCATGCACACAATCAACACATTAAATTACAGCAGATAACCACAACACCATGCACACAACAATGGCTAACCAGAGAATCCTACCACAAAGTGTGTAGATGCTCTTCCCTACCCCGTGAGCCACCGCTAGCTCTGGAGCTGTTGCTGTGGAGCCTGGTTACCCATTTTCATGACATGGGCGGTGTCCTTTGGAGAATCTTGCTCCTGTGGCTGTAAGTATTCCTATTTTTATAGTAATTTGATCAGGTCTGTTATCAAATGTAAAGCAGAGTTTGGCAGGAAATTCGGAGACACAATTTGTAATAGCGGAATGTCATATCATATATTCCAGTCACAGTGTCCTTATAATAATAATTCTGCCAATATCACAGTTGTAAACAGTAAAAACAATAGTATTTGTGAATTCTCCTGAAACTCAGGCCCTGAATGATTCCTACCAGGCTATGGTGCTCCACAGGGAGAGAGGAACAGAGCCCTTAGGAGATACCCTGAGGTTCTTGTCTCTCATTGAAGCAGAGTGTTTGTACTACTATTGTAAAATATAACCATAATAAAGAAGCAAGAGAAGCATAATATAGTAAATACCTAATTCAGGTATGCTGAAGTTAGCTCTAATTTGCAGATCTTAATTTCCTTCAAAAATAATGAATCTTCTATTAAGTGCCTTTTCTGAAGGCTCCAAATGCTTTGAACATACCAAGCTTACTTTAAATAAGGTTGAAATATAACGGCACACTATAAACTGAGTGTTAAGTGAAAAATTATGTTAAAACAAGTTGAAACACAAAGAAAAATCTGAATGGACAATGGTGCTACCAGTATACTTGATATATTACTGAAAACGTGTAAGTTACCTAAATATTGCATCTCCTTTGAAAACTTTTACACTTATTACTAAATTTGTGAAAATTCTGCAGAAAATCAATATTAATCAGTCAAGTGGCCAGGTGCTGATGTCTCGATGCTGTGTATCAGTTCAAGGCAGAGTTCTACCAAAGAAATTATAAAATACTCTATTTGTGACTGATAATGGTCTCTTAATCAAGCAGAATATAAGATAAAGCAAGAACTTAAACGAAATCACATTACTGCAATGATTCATAGAACTGCTTTATTTATTTTACCCCATGGTCATAAGTTCACACTTTCTGTATCACGTCAGCAGAGTGAAATTTGCTTCTAGAAGTGTATCTTTTCATATCTCAATCCTTTTTCAACTTCGTATTTATTCAATTACCACTACCATGCGTATGTATAACTATACGCAGGAAGTTAACAGCATTTTTGTTCAGTACTGTGTACACTCTTTTCCTAGGAAACACGAAGCAGGAGTCTGGTTTTATACACAAAAGACTCTCCCTGTCACTTGGGCATTAACTGTCTATCTCCCAGGCAAAAGCTGTCTACTCTCAAACTGTTTTCTTCTTTGAAAGGTGACAGACTGAAAGCAGAAACTGACTTTTCCAGTTAGTTACATGAACTTATAAATAGAAACCTTTCAGTTTGACAAGGGATTTTTTTTTTTGAAGATAAATTTATGTTGTTCTACAAGGAAAGATTATGCACAACAAACACCCACAGAAATTAAATCAAACTGATCTTCAGGATAGTTCAGCAGTACATCTTTTTCATATTTCAAGATTTGCCCCTTGATAGTGGAAATAGGTAAAAATCCCCTACAAGAAAAACGTAACCATCATAGAAGTAATCAGACTTCATAACTCATCCTGCTTTGCCTAAAGTGGAACCAAACTCTTACTCTGCATTTCAACATTTTTATTTATGTAAGCTTTATGCTCTTACAATCCACCACTGTTCCTTCAGTTAGGATATCTGCCTCCTTCCTAAGTTAATACGTGGTTATGAATTTCTGGCATCCACAGAAGTGTACAGAGCACTTAACAGGCAAGTCATGTAAATGATGTGCACAGGTACAATATTCAAAACCAGTCCAGAATACAGCTGTAGCTCCATCTTAACCAGCCCTACAGTAAAACAAACACCTATTAAAACTTTGTTTTTATACGGCTACAATTACAAAAAAACAATCACAATTATTGTAACTGTTTATTACTGTCAGCAACAGTTCACTTACCTCATCAGGGTTGGCATTAAAGGTGAGACTGCCCTCATCTAGCTGCATATATAATTTTCTAAAAGAAAATCCTAGAGGCGGATTCTTATTGTATATAGAACAGTGACCCCAAGTGGATTTGCACAACCTATGAAAATAGAATTAATCTATTATAAAAATTCCTTTCTGAATTTCATGGATTTTACAGAAGCAAAATGTAATCAACACTGCAAGGCTAAATACACAAACTATAGGAAAAGTTAGAAGTAGATTGCTGTAACAGTTAATAAGTTTTTTGCCGCGTTTTTCTAAAATCTTCAATTATATGATTAATGTTTTCTTCCCATAGAGGTTTTGGTGTATTTGAGTGCAACCTCAAAACATATCCCAGTAGGTGGCATCATAATGACAGCCACACAGCAGAGACCTCTGGCACACTTAGAATCTGAACACTGGAGAACAGTGACAAGTTCTTCTCCTGCAGTACTAGAGAGATTAAAACATTTTGTTTCTTTTCTTGTGCCCCAGTTGTGCAGTGAATTAGACACCACATCTGCACGAAATTATGCCATTAATTCAGCACTTTCTCCATCTGTCCTTTTTCACCCAGCTCTTCTTCCTCTTGTCCTAATTGGTCAGTCCTCGTGGCTAGTCCTAATGACTAGATCCAGCCCATCCCTCTTCAGCTTCTTTCCCTTTTATTCCGCCCTGACTCCATATCTCAGTTTCATCAGTTTCTGTCCCTCATCTCAGTTTCTTTGATGATACTTTCTGAACTTCCCTTTCTACACACTCTAGATTCCTTACTGAACTGGTAGCTCTGCTTCAACACACCTGCCCTGTAACTAATTAGGAACAATGTTTAGGACCCAGCAGATAGTCACTGGAGACATGGTAAAGATTCTGTTTTCTGTTCTGGAACCTGGGTCTTACTTGGATTGAGTTTGGAACTGCAAACACAGTACCTGCCAAAGCTTAAATACACCCTTATACACGCAGAATAGTGAAGATTTTTACAGAGATTATACAAATTGAGATTTTTATTTATCGCTAAATCAGGACACATTTTCATTACCAAATGAAATGTAGTATGAATGTGAGTATTATTTGGAAAGATTTCACGAAAAAATGATTGAACTGTTTCCCACAATGAGCTTCAAGGGAAATACGTATTTCCACCCCACATGTTAAGAATATATACTGCATGCAAGTAAGAAGCTCTAGTATCTTCAAGCTTTGGTCTAAGGAATTTATTTGTATTTAGGGTGGGTTTGATATCAAGAACTGAGCACAGTAAAATGCATATTAATAAATTTAGAAGCTTACTTGTATCCTTCACTAGAATTCCTGTTTCCTGCCAATATAACAGTCCCCAACAACAGAACAATTGTGACTAAGAAGTTATACTGCATTATCCTTTTGCTAGGTTCAAAAGCATGAGAGGAAAGGAAGCTGCTTAATTCAAATGCAGCAGGGCAAGGAAATAGATGAGAGGAAGAAGAGATGTAGAGCATAATGAAAGGAAAATAAACAACCTGAACAGCAACCCAACTGCTACAGTAGTAGTACTGTCTGTCAACAGAGAGAAAAAAGTTGTGAAAGAAGTTACAAGTTCTGCTGACCATCTACTCTAAAGATAAGTATGATTTCATGAGTCTTTCCTAGTGCTGTAAAACATAAAACACCAAAGAATATGTTAATTACATTTTGATATTGCACAATTTTATCTGAAAGAACATTCCTTTATTTATTTCCCAGACATACAAATTCCACATGTTATACATAAATGTGCTTCAAGTCTTAGGCTAAAGAAATTTCACTTGAGAAAAAACAACCTTTTCTTTCCTCCCTCCATAACCATCTCCCAAAAAAGACAGACCTAAGTTGCTACAAGTGTAGTAGATGAGTTCTCACTCCTCTCCATTTGGAAGTCTGGCTGAATGGGTTTGCTTGCTGAAGCTAGACACCTGTCTGAAGTTCAGAGAAGTAATGATACAAACAGCTGAGATGTGCTTTGAGCTAATACAAAAGTGAAGACAAGTCCCTGCTTTTTCCCCATGCTATCTCAAACAACAAGTGTATAATAATACACATGTATACTTGTGCCAAGCACACTTTTGTATGTAGTAATCTCCAGTAATACCCCATACTAATTAGAAATCCAGAATAACACATTTTTAAACTATATATGTTTCCTCTATGTCAATCGCATTTAACTTAGGAAACCTCTGCGAAGGTTAGAATGACAAAAAGCACTTACTGAGACAAATTTAAAATCGAATACTTTTTACTATGCCCAGGTGCTACTTCTTTTTTTCATGCTTACCCTTGCCAGAGAAGCTCATCATTAGCAAGATCCTGCCAGACACATGATGCTAGACAGAGATCAGTTGCATTCAGGTATGACAAAATGGTAAAACTAAGCTCTGGTGGCAACATTTCCAGGTTAATGAATCCTTCTTGTTCTTTAGATTTTCTTGCCTTCAACAGGTGGTAGATGTCAATGCCTCCTTGGGCTTGCTTGCGGTGGCTTGGATTGGAAACATTGTTAGCAGGTATCCTCCTACCATGCTCCCTGGTAAGATAGCCTTGTCCACTGTATCCTTGCTGTTGGAATTGCTGGTTTCTAGCAATTCTCCAGAGTCCCTGACCCATCTGCGAGCCTGCTGGACAGAAAATCCAGATTAAATGTTGATAGCTATTTGTAAACACTTGTAAGACAGACTCAGCACATCAGTAAAATTTTAGGATCAATCTGAATAGATAGAAAGTGAGTTCTGTCCAAGTTATGCTGACCAGGTAATCCGTCTTCATGAGGCAACTGAAAAAATACTGAAAATAAAACCCATTAAAAAAAACCTAGAAGAATTTTCTCAAAAGTTTCCATGCTTGAAGAGCTACAAAATTAAAAACAAGCTTCTTCAAAAAGTACCAAATATTAACTATATCCTATGCAAGTTAAGAAACCTTAGGCTTCAGAACATTTGGAATCTGCAGACTTTCTTTAAAATTTAATAAGAATACCTTATTTAGAGTCAATGCAGTACTATAACACATAAGGAGAAACAAAAATGTATTGGGTAGCACAGTGACTGACACTGAAACAAAGTTTAACGACTTCAGTGATAATGCAGTAAGGATGTTCAGCGCTCAGAAACAATAGAATAATTATCTTTTCAAGCTTTCTTACCTATTAGCATAACATAAAGCCTTGTGAATAAAGTACTCACATACTTACACAGAGGATATCACTGCAGAAATAGTACAAAAACCTTTCTTGTAATGTAAAAAAAAAAATCAAAAATATATTTGCTATTTTAAGGACCAACTGAAGAAATTTCACAGAGGAAACAAAATTTAAACCATTCTAGAACCAGCTGCTGAAAATCCACAAGCTCTGCTATTTGTGTAGCTATTCAGCAGTTTATATGCTATTTGTTAAAACACATAATTTTCCCAGTCACATAATTACTTTCAGCTTTGTAGTAATCCAGGATGAATGCTTTCAGAGCCAACTCATAAAATAAGATGAGCAAACCCATTGTTATAAAGCCTTTTAAGTAATGGTGTCAATAACTATATTTTTAAATTATTTTGAACATACACTTTCAATCTTCAGATTCAACAGGCCACTTAAATGTACATTTTCAAACTTCCAATAATATAACTTTATCTAGTAATTGAAACCTCTTGATACCTTGGCCGTAGTAACTTCCACAGTAAAAATAACATCAGGCTTGTTTATAAATCGCTGATCTTCTCTAGCTCTGTCTGCTATCTATCAAAGTCTGATTTAAATTCTAATTGCGTCTCTTCTTCATGTTACTTTGCTACTGCATAATAAATTCTTTTGCAGTGTTGACAAGCACGATAGGATGCTAAAAGCAATCCAGATTAATGTTGCATTAGTATTGGATTCTACTTCATTAAATAAAAACCAACATGTACTCTAGATATACACACTCTCCACTTTATGGTAACTGAGCCCTACAGCTGCTGCTCTGCAGCCACGATTATCCCAACAGGAAAACGTTCCTTCCTTCGATGCAAGCCTATCGAAGCTGAAGCTTCGTTCATAGCATTTGCATTGCAGCCGAGGCTTGCTGGTACCCCCGGAACGTGAAAGCCCTTCAGTGCTGACTCCGGGCAACCAGGCTGGCGGGTGGAGGCACAGCCCGTTCGCAGGCCCAGAGCCGCCCCGGGGAGCCGCGGGCGGAAGCTGCCTAAAGCCGCACGGCGCCCCGAGAAGCTTCGCAGCCGCGCCGCCGCCCCGAGCCGCGCACAGCGGCACCGGGACCCGGCCCGGGCGCGGCCGCCCCGCTCTCGGGGCACCGGCG